>JBAMBJ010000171.1:0-406872 GCA_037043495.1 Drosophila recens
AAAAATATCGTACAAAAATATTGTACAAAAATATCGTACAAAAATATCGTACAAAAATATCGTACAAAAATATCGTACAAAAATATCGTACAAAAATATCGTACAAAAATATCGTACAAAAATATCGTACAAAAATATTGTACAAAAATATCGTACAAAAATATCGTACAAAAATATCGTACAAAAATATCGTACAAAAATATCGTACAAAAATATCGTACAAAAATATCGTACAAAAATATCGTACAAAAATATCGTACAAAAATATCGTACAAAAATATCGTACAAAAATATCGTACAAAAATATCGTACAAAAATATTGTACAAAAATATCGTACAAAAATATCGTACAAAATATATTGTACAATAATATTGTACAAAAATATTGTACAAAAATATTGTACAATAATATTGTACAAAATTATTGTACAAAATTATTGTACAATAATTATTGTACAATAATATATTGTACAATAATTTTGTACAATAATATTGTACAATAATATTGTACAATAATATTGTACAATAATATTGTACAATAATATTGTACAAATATTATTGTACAATAATATTGTACAATAATTTTGTACAATATTATTGTACAATATTTTTGTACAATAATTTTGTACAATATTTTTGTACAATATTATTGTACGATAATTTTGTACAATATTTTTGTACAATATTTTTGTACAGATATTTTTGTACAATATTTTTGTACAATATTTTTGTACGATATTTTTGTACGATATTTTTGTACAATATTTTTGTACGATATTTTTGTACGATATTTTTGTACGATATTTTTGTACGATATTTTTGTACGATATTTTTGTACGATATTTTTGTACGATATTTTTGTACGATATTTTTGTACGATATTTTTGTACGATATTTTTGTACGATATTTTTGTACGATATTTTTGTACGATATTTTTGTACGATATTTTTGTACGATATTTTTGTACGATATTTTTGTACGATATTTTTGTACGATATTTTTGTACGATATTTTTGTACGATATTTTTGTACGATATTTTTGTACGATATTTTTGTACAATATTTTTGTACGATATTTTTGTACGATATTTTTGTACGATATTTTTGTACAATATTTTTGTACAATATTTTTGTACGATATTTTTGTACAATATTTTTGTACGATATTTTTGTACGATATTTTTGTACGATATTTTTGTACAATATTTTTGTACGATATTTTTGTACGATATTTTTGTACGATATTTTTGTACGATATTTTTGTACGATATTTTTGTACGATATTTTTGTACGATATTTTTGTACAATATTTTTGTACGATATTTTTGTACGATATTTTTGTACGATATTTTTGTACGATATTTTTGTACGATATTTTTGTACGATATTTTTGTACAATATTTTTGTACGATATTTTTGTACGATATTTTTGTACAATATTTTTGTACGATATTTTTGTACAATATTTTTGTACGATATTTTTGTACGATATTTTTGTACGATATTTTTGTACGATATTTTTGTACGATATTTTTGTACGATATTTTTGTACGATATTTTTGTACGATATTTTTGTACGATATTTTTGTACGATATTTTTGTACGATATTTTTGTACGATATTTTTGTACGATATTTTTGTACGATATTTTTGTACGATATTTTTGTACAATATTTTTGTACAATATTTTTGTACGATATTTTTGTACGATATTTTTGTACGATATTTTTGTACGATATTTTTGTACGATATTTTTGTACGATATTTTTGTACGATATTTTTGTACGATATTTTTGTACGATATTTTTGTACGATATTTTTGTACGATATTTTTGTACGATATTTTTGTACGATATTTTTGTACGATATTTTTGTACGATATTTTGTATGTACTAAGAAAGCTTAGTATTATAAATTGATTGTTATTCTGTTGCGTAGCTTTCAAAGCACATTAAACCTCATGGTAAGCTTTAAGCTACTATTAATAATAAGCACACAAATGTCTATTGAAAGCTTTTTTGACTTTTTTCTTTGTCCATTGAAGCAGTTTTGAAAGTTCATTAAAGCTTGGATTGTTTAAAATGCATATAACTTAAAGTAATCCAAGCTTTAAGCTATTTATTTGTTATGTAAAAATAGTTTTGTAAGCACATTAAAGCTTTCAGTGTACCAATCACATGTGATTTTACGAATTTAAAATAAATTTTTGATGTTTTTCTTGTCTGAAGTGTGTTTTAGCTAACTTTACAACACTGCACAAATTGTTTGAAAGCGCATTAAAGCCTTAAGTGAGTTGCAAGCGTGTAAATCAACTCACTTCAAGCTTAAAATAAGCTTAGCAACTTGACTTTAAGTGTGTGATATTCAGTTACCATTTTTTTTTTGTGTTGTACAGCACTACTTGGTCAATATGTACAGTTATCAATGAGAGCATTTCAAATAAATTCCTCGCACATTGCCAAGTTCAATGTTCGATAGGAAATGGGCGATTAAATCACTTGAAATTGCATTAAGTTAATTATATTATATAAAGTAGTTTTCTACCATATAAACAAATGAAATAAAACGATTCAAATTGCAATTTGTCTGAGATTTGAGTAAGGAAATCGCAAATCTACTCAATAAACTATCCAATAAAAGTGTTGCTTATCAAATGTCAATTTGGGTCTCGACGTGCTGATAATCTACACTCTTAATTGTATATGATTGAGTGTGTAGTAAAAATAGCCTTGCTTTTAATTCCTTTGTGATCTTTATCAATATTTGTAATATTGAAACAGTGTTTAACACTCTGGGGTACTGATAACATGAGCACTTCTTTCAAATATAAGCACGCGCCATTGTAATATTTTGTGTAAAGTCGACAACATGCTGACTTTCACTTCAAAATTCTTATCTTTCTAATATTCTATTTAGTTCTCACTTCCGCAGACACATAAGAAACTTTTTCAAATGCTAGGTTTATGCGTTGGTTTGGTATGAATCCTTGAAAATGTAGATTGTATGTTATATATTAGATAACTATAATTTTAATATTTATCAGAATATATTTCCATTGTAAATTTAGATTAGATGTCCAATTCCGTGTATTCTTATCACATTATTTGTTAAGTCACGTGTAAACTTTAACACCAGAATAAAAGAGAAAAAGTTTGCTAAGCTCTAATTGTTGGTGATTAACAAGATCTATAGTTTTACAACAGAAAAGTTCTTATATTTATCAAGATATACTTTCACAGTTAAGTTCAACGCGTAAACAAAATTCATTCAGAGTTTTCAGTAAATTTAATTTTTTACTTAACAGCTAAAGCCGTAACTTTGTCACGTGTAAACCACAATACTTAATCGCATGACCTACTGACTTTTTAAAGATTTGAATGCTTAGTTTAAAATAGTGAATTTACTCACAGATTTACAATCAAATTCTTTGTATAACAATAGTTAGACAAATGTTTATCATGATATACTTTCATGATTGAGAAGAAAGTGTTAACCGCATATATTCGAAAATTAAAGTGCACATCACTTTGGTTATTAAATTGTTTACTTTACAAAAAAAAAACATTTATTTCGTGTGAATTTTAACAGAATACGCGTACTTCATCGTATGCCCCACAGACACCCATTTGTATGCAACACTTTTGACTAATTGAGTCAAGAGCTTTCACTTTAAAAACTAATACTTATTCAGATGGAAGACACACACTTCAATCGAAAGACAAACAAATCTTGAAGCCACATGGTTGAGTAGATTATGTTATTTAGTTTTGTAGAGCGCGTCGCGTAGTTTAAGTTTTCATTGCGAGGCCGTCGGACCGATGCGTCCAACAGAACAAAACAGTTCAGTTCAGTGGCTCGTTGCCAGCCAGACTAATAAATGAGTAAAAAGATTCGGCGACAAAAGCCTCAGTCGCAAGGCGAAAACGAGTCGGAACTGAACGAAATGAAACGACGAGGAATGATGAGAACACAAGAGAAGAGAAGAGAATGGTGCAGAAGAGAGAAGAAGCAATAAGAGACGAAGAAGAGGCGAAGCGGGTTGAACTCAGTCTGTAATCGCGGCAATCGTTTGCTTTAATCTAATAAATTTCTTATCAGCAGGCGTCGCACTACACGAGAGTACTACGCTTACTTATATACTCTACATATATACTATACACATATATGTATATTTTTATATATATTCGTATAATCGTAGTTATCGCACTACCTGCCCCACATGCAGCTACTTGACATCCCCGTCGCTTTCGCTGTCAACTTGTCAGCCTTTCTTTCATTTTCCTTTATTCCTTTCTTCTTTTCTTGTTCTTTGCTTTGCTCATTTTATTTGTTGTAAAATTATAGTGTTAATTATATTATATTACATTATACCATATGTAATTTGTGATTACAGCAACGAAACGACAGTTTTTTTTATCATATCCATCGCCTTGGAGGACTGACAGCCTTGATCATTATCACACGAAGGGCGAGAAGCGAGAAAATGTAACTGAAACCACAATTTGAAATTATCAATACGACCTTAGAATGCTCTGCAAAAATATAAAACAGGTTAAGGGCCCAATATAAGAAACAAGTTTTGCTAACTTTTAAATACATCATTGATAACAAATTTAATTAAAATCGAATGAATAAATGTTGTAATGAAACAGTATATAAGAATGTATTTATGTAATGAAGGAATGAAATGCATCTTTGGAATAAATTGCTGGAATGTGTGCTTGGAATTTATCAATGGTATATTTTTCAGAATAGATTAAACAAATGGAAAGATTGATGAAAAGTATCTAAGACTGCTTCCCGAATTGAACACTTGGAATAAATTCAGTATAATCTATAGAGTGCAACACACTGTATCTGTACACACTGGATTACTGTATCGTGGAATAAATGACTGGAATGGGTAAATTATGGAATCAGTCACTGGAATAGGTCAATAAAATGAACAAAGGAATGGATGACTGGAATGACACAATGAAAAAATGTGTATTTATCAATTGAATGGATTACAGTAACGAAAAGATACATAGCTGGAAGCGCTTAACTAAGTGAGCCCCAAAAATGCCTGGATATTTATAGAAAACAAAAGTCTGATTTCTGAATATATATACGCAAAATAATTATTATTTCCAGAAACTAGCAACTACACATACTCTAAGATTTTGGAACAATTTCTAGCAGTTGTCTTAATCAGCCGAAAGAGAGATGGAATATTTAAAATAGTGTATAGAAGTCACAACAGTTCTGACATGTGCTCGACTAATCCATTTAATCATTAAGTGCAGCAACAACAAATAAACGAGCCGACATTGTAAACATTTTAAATACTTAATTTGTATTATTATTGTTTTATGGATCTATTCAGATAAACCCAACATGCGTGATAAGCGCAAAAATGTTCATTGCTTTATTCCTCAATTATTCAGTGTGAGTGTGTGTAATGTGTATTATATATATGTGTATATAATGTGTATTTGTGGTTCGTCTGATACCAATACAAAGTGGTTTGATGCTGACCTAGGCCAGTTTGATTGGGGTTTTTATTTGGGTAATTATGATTGCCGAAAGTCAAGAACTAGGCCAATGCAATAAACTTCTTAACAAAGTCATTCACTTTGAGACGTAGTAAGCCATTCACAATCATAATCAAAACACTCATATTCACGATGAATATTTACATTCGTATATATTTTTTATTGGCCTCGCTTCAAGTTTCAGTCAAACAATAAAAGAAAAGGCCATTTCCATAAAGAATATTCATATTCATTTACTTTGAAATATTTCCATCAGAAGATATGCTCATAGGTTTTGCATTTACTTCTCAATAAATTGTCAATTGTCGTTGCTTAGTCTAGATTTAATTATAATGCAATTGATTCAATTGCCAACTGAGGCTCTTATTATACGATTTGTGTTCTGATATTCAGAAATCCGAAGCTCTTAGTTCAGATTTATCAATAATTTTTTACTTCTGCTTACACAAAAATTTCTAAGAAATGTTTAAATTTTCTTAAATTTAAACTCTGTTTTAGCAAGAAAATAGCAGGTGCTGCAATCTATTGGCCAAGTTCATAATCCAGTGAACGTTCTGTCAGATGGCTTAGTACGTCTTAAGTGTTATGAATGGTCTAAGATTGCGGTTGTCTGCATGTTAAGCCTGTCAACTATTTGATTCCCTTTTGCCATGCGATTTGCTGACTGCTTAATTGATGTAGTCTGAGTAATTCAACCCGCAACCGTAATTGATGGACACCAGAGACACGTTGAACATGGCTTAAAGTGCAATGCGATTATTGTTAGCGGTTAATTGATTCGCGGTTTTATATTTTAGCGTGTTGTGTGTCTAAGACAATAGCTAAGTAGTCGATCAAATTAATTGTTTCAATTATGCACATATCATTTGTCATTACAATTTTATGTTTAATTTTAATTGCAACGTGATACAATGTGAAGCATGATGTAAGCCTTTATTTGCATAACAGCGTCGAAGGATCGACAAGGATTACATAAATTCATTCAAACACAGACATGGACACATTGAAAACCTTTCAATCCATCCTTTTGCATTTGACTTTATAAGAGGATTAAGTTAAACACTTAAACAAATGTATAAAAATCAGGAAAGTCTATAGAAAGTTTTACAAAGCTGGCATAACATGTTACTGAAACGTAACATAACTTTAAATGTTACTAAAACTTCACATAACTTAAAATGTAACTAGCAGAACCCCGTTCTGTTAGAAAAAAACAACATTTAAAGTTTCACTCAAGAACTAAGATGTGTAGCTATAAATGTTGCAGCCCTTTAGGTAGCCCTTATTTAAAATTCAGCGCATATAAAAAACCTTTTTAACATTGATAGTTGTATTTATCAAAGAACTGCAGCTCGCTTCCATTGGTTTAACCTGCATAAGAACTACGAGTCGACATCTAACATCTAACATGCCACATGCCACGAGCTACTTGCTGCATGCAAAGTGCCGCGTACTAACTTGATATCCTTCAGCATAATAAAAAAAGAGAAGCTTTTTGTAGTTGCGCCCCTTGAAACTTGCTTGGCGAGCGAAAAAAATGTGTGACAGGCAAACAAGTGCATATAAAAAAGGTGTCACTGTGGCAAAGTCAAATGCACACAACAAACACACACACACACACATAGCGGCAGCATGCTTTGATGTGTTGTGTGAGAATGCTTATTTACTTGCCGCTACCTCTTGCAGCACTGACAAATTGCAACAATAAAGCGCAGCCAAAGACCATTTTTTTTTTATATATTTCGGCACAAAAATATACATAGAAGAAAATGAGACACAGAGAGAGAGATAGAGAAAAATGCTGAGTGTGCTAAAGGATTATTTATGCTTTTTGCCTTAAACTTGACAAACTTTTGTGGTTACACACACACTCACACACATGCAAAAGGCGTTTATTTTCTTTTTTTTTGTATTGATTTTTTTATGTGTGTGTATATTTGTGCAGTGTGTGTGTTTATGTGCTCATTCATGTGTATATCCTGTGCATATAAAATAAGATTCGTCGCTTGCGATTTCTCTCTCAAAAGAGTAAAATAAATAAATATTAAAAGAAAGGAAGGAAAATCGGAAAATGCTTGAAATGCTGTACATGAAGTCATCGCATGTCCTGATTTATGCAAAGCACCAACTTCTCAACTGTCAAAAACATTTTTTAATTTAAATAAATAAACTGATTTCATAGTTTACTTTTCATTTTTTATTCATTTTTGTATGCCTTTCCTTAAGGCCAATGGTCAAACGGAAACACATCAAGGTCGTCTAATATTTAAGGGTGGCATTAATAAGTGTATATACATTAAAATTTAACTCTTTTTTGACGTACACGCGAAATCGTCAAGGAAGTCAAAAGGTTAGAATTAAAATTGCAATTAGCTTAAATGCAAATGTGGATAGCTCAGTTGGAAATCAAGCCAAGATGCAATTTGCAAGTTAAGCCCACTTGGTATACTCTGTAAATTTACACAACTGGCAGCAGAAGATAGCCTTGACTATGATCAACTTTAGATTCTATAACAGATATTTATATGCCTAGTGGCTAAGATGATATTTATTTAACATCTATACTTTATTATTAAAAAAAAATTTAATTAGTTTTACTGGGTATCGTACAGTCGACTATATTTCAAATTTATTATTTTTCACACATTTATTGGGTTCAGTCACATTTGCAATAACTATAATTGATGAATAAAATGAATAAAGTCAATATTCATATGGTATATTTATAGATTCAGTGGCAAACTTTGCTGAAAACTTACGATGCGAATCAATCGAAACGAATTTCAAATGCATTCATGAATAATTTACGTTTTGTGTCAATTCAAAAACTTGATTAAAATATTGATAATTATGCATGACTAATGATCTTAGAAGGTTTTTTTTTATAAAAACGGAACTAGAAAAGTTTAAATCAAATAGATAAAAATAAAATTAAATGGAAAAAAATCAATAATCATATGATATATTTGCAAATACTTGCAATTTTGCAATTGATACGAATTTCAAAATTATGCAAGTTGTCAGTTAAACAACTTGATTAAAAGTGTATTAATTAATTAAAATCAAGTAAATTATCAAATCAAAAACTTGATGAAAACAATACTAATTAATTGTAGTCCAATTAGGTTAGAAAGGGTTTAGTAGGGTTTATTAAAAGAACGGAAAGGAAAATGAGAAGGTCACATAAAATTAGAAATTTAACAGACATCGAAATGTAGATAATGGCAAAATGTAGATAAGCCAGTAGACGGGGTGGCTGACGAGAACGAAAGGACCAAGCAAACAAGGACGAAGGACTCGAGAAGCCAAGAAAAACAAGGACAAGTGGCATGTGATGTAATTACGCAAAAATAAATCGAAAAAGAAAAAAAGATTTGAAAGCTGCGGCACAGCATCAATAAACACATGACCAACTTTTTCTTACCCCTTTTTCGCCTTTTGCTTTCCGGTTTTCTTTTGTCTTTCTTTCTTTTCAACACTCGGATTGCTCCACTTACTGTGCAAATTGTGTTCGGTTTGCGATAAATTTGCCTTGTTTGCGCAAGGCAAAAAGAAACCAAGAAATGAAAATGCAAAACTCAATTGAAAAACAAGTTGAAATTGTTTTCTTAAAGTTGCCTGTGGTTGCGCACAGCCATCGCGGCTTCAAATCGAATAAAAGACTGACTGTTGTTGATGTTCTGGACAGCAACAACTCTCGACTCTTTAGCTCTTTATTGTGTTGATTGAGATATGGATATATTCTCACTTCACACTCACCCTACCCTACACTCCTCTCTGTCACTCTCTCTATCTCTCTCTATCTCTCACTCTGAACTCAGTTCATTTTTTGTTTGGTTTGACCGTCTTTAATTTTTCTAAATGCCTTAGACCATTTTCAACCACCACCTCGATTTGATTTGTTTTCTCGAGTCAGTGGAAAATTACCAGTTGACATTATAAATGCCCTTAAGAGTGCGTTCTTTTTCTCTCAGAAATCTTACATTCAGCTTTTCAAAACGAAAGAAGTGTTTTTCTAAATAATGTTTTTTTTAAAGCATAGAACTAGAAAGATTTTGAATTCGAATTTTAATCATGTATTATATGTAATTAAACTGTGACTTTAAGAAATAAAAACAGAAATACCATATAATTCCATATAATATTTTCAAGATAAACTAATATATTAATCTTCATTAAAACATGCATAAAATTCACGAGTTTGCAAATTGTTGACATTTCGTGTGCATGTGAGTGACGTTCTTAGTACATTTCGCACGTTTGATAATAAAATTTACTTAGTTGCAAGTGCTTCTTTTTTCTCAACTCTCACGATTCCTTTTCTATGGTTAGGTTACATTATGGAAATGGCAGTTCAACGGACATGCGATAAACACGTGACCCTCAAATCCTGACAAAAAAAGGAGAAAAACTTTTCATTTTAACAAGAATCTGGGGTGAAAGTCATTGCGTGTCCTGTGGCAAAATGGCAAACAAGTTGAAAGTTTTCCAGGCAAAATTAACAAAAGTCAGAATAATAATACGCAAATTGCATGCTAAACTCATTTATTATGCGATATTGCGAAAAGTAGTTTAATAAAGTTCATCCATGTGTTCATAAATTACACATTAAGTGTTGCTGTCGTGGCAGATATGCTGTAATATTTTTCATTGCTTTCTACTATATTATTGATTATAGAATAAGTTGTGTAACTATTCCCTGATCGTTATGAAACTTTTAGAATTTATAGTTGAGGCTTTACAATTTTAAATAATTTTATGCAATAAGATTAAAGACGGTACTTTTAACTATTATACTCCTTATTACAAATTCTTTGAGTACGTGGTATAATGACGAGCATGTGAATTATAAAATTAAATGATGGCAGCGCTGCGGAAAATTACAATAATCGTAATTATGAAAATTCTCATTTTGCTGTCTGATAGTGTCCATAAATTGGATACTTTGTTTTCGTTGTTTGCAAACGGATAACCAAAGTAAGCTTATGAAATAAAATTGTTATGGCGTAATGTTTAATTAGTGTTGATGTGAACTGAAATAATGATTTAGTATATACGCATTTCCCTGTGAAGATGACGCAATTGATAAGATAATTTAATGTGATAACATTTCAGTTATTATCAGTAGCAAAAGAGGTTATTACTTCAAAGCGTCAGACTAGACAGTTTACTGCCAAGGTGATAACTTTACACTAATGAGATTTATCTAGTGTCAGGTCTTATTAGAGAACACCCCGCTGTGAGATGATATTCAATTTGCCTTCCTTAATCCAATATCAACAGCTCAATAAGTCGTTACAGCCTTAAATGTCATGTGCATGTCAGGTGCATACGAATATTAACCTACAATCAATATCGTTCAGTGTACAACTTCATCATCATTATCATTATCAAAATCATTAATGCGTCTCACGCAGCAGCTGCTGTATACCGGTTTGAGGTACACTTTTTTTTTTTTTTATTGATTTTTCAGCGTCTTTTCCCTCTGGCTTTGTACATATAGCTGATTATATGAGTGTATTCATGTGTATGTGTTGTATTCACATTGCAATCAGCTGTTGGCTCTTAACACTGACACACTTTGCGAGTCTTGATACTTATTGAAATGCCAAATGACATTACCGGTTTCATCATCATCAGCTGTGCAGCTGGTTTTGCTTATTGTTTTCTACATTATATGAATTATTATCGACAATGTTTGTTTTTAAGTCAATACAAATTAACTGAACACAAATGTATTTGTTTGTTGGACGTTTTCAAAGATTTTCTTTTTTTTGTTCTTACTTTTTTTGTAGTTAAATATCTTATCCGTTAATAGAAAGCCTATCAATAAATTTATAATTAGAAAACAAATGTTTCTGTTGACTGATTATTAATTGTTTCTCTATAAAATTTTATGTAATTAAATATCTAATGCATATGAATAACTCATAAAGCAAATCATTTACAAACTCACAAAACACAACTTTAAATTTGCTCAACTAAAAATATAGTACTCTATTCGACATCATAGACTAAACATAAAAAAAATCGATTAAAAATCAAGTTAAAAATAATTCAATAATTACTTATAATTAAAGAGCTCAAAAGAACTTGATCTTTATATTTATACTTGTAATTATTTAGCAACAAAATGTTAAATGCTGGTCCGTTAAAAAAAGATTAATTGAAAGCTGCAAATCTTAAAGCGAGTTTTAAGGCTGAGATCTAACGTTACTTAAAGCCGGTTTGGAATGAGCAACTGTTAAGTGCATTGTGCCAAAAAACAGTTTACAAAGACTTTGGGCCAAGGACAACAACAACGGCCGGAGAATTGTATTCGATTACATTAAATCAAATTTGCAGTTAGACAAAGAAGAGAGCGATAAACCGAAAGACGAAACATCCAATGACATTTGACCGAAACCATCAAAGTGTCTGTAACCATAGTCAAAGCCAACCATCATCCATTTACATCAACATAAATCTATCCATCTATCCATTTGTAGTTCTTCGAGTTGGGGGTGCGGAGAGCAAGGGGGGAGGGGGACAGAGACATCGGTTTGCAGACAAAAACAATAAAACTCAAATTGGGCAGAGAGGACACAAAAGGAAGAACAACCGACAAAATGGCGGCGCGTGTGTTGACGTTTTTTTGTGTAACCAAATACTGTGCCCCACTTTGAATGCGGTTTTCCATATATCCAGCTCTGGCTTATGCAAATAACTTGGCCCAGAAGTGTGCAGAACATCCCTAGACAGCTAGTCGCGGGAAAAGCCAGCGAATTCGACCGTAGCCCAAGGTCACCAATAGAATTAAGCACTTAATCAAATTATCTGCCTCATTTCATATTTAATTGATTACATTTCTTTTAGTCAGAACTAAAAAAGAAAAAAATACAAACGAACGTGCTAAAAGACTTAACCATAACATAGGGGAGTTTTCTCCATATCAGCATTCTCATTGTTTTTTTTTTGTTGTTTTTTATCAATTTATTATATTACAAGCCCCATGACGAATATCGAGATAGGAATGGAAAAGCAAGTACGGAGTCCAGAAAACATTTCTAAGACACATTTTGTAAATTGCGTCTTATACAAATATATGATTTTTAAGTGACGCAAATTATTGAAAATATTTCCAACAGCCAAAAATAGCAATTATCTGATTTGAAAGACGTTTGTATTTCTGGGCGACAAACTAAATCCAAATGCGTCGGTCTCCCAGGCTAAGCAAACAGAGCATTAATCATACAACGTGTCTATAATAAGTATGTATAAATATCTATATATATAATATCACATACTATATCTGACGCACATGTGTGTACTTAAACACAACCTCAATGAATATTTATGTATCAAGATATATGCATATCGGATGAGCGCAAAGCAGAAACAAGGTCAATGCGCTGACAGTTTCAATATTCAAAAAAAGTGAACTTAAGATAATGGTCATAAGTAATTTACCTGTATTCAGTTCAATTTAGTTTCAAGTCCGAGAGTTAATCTGCAGCTAAATAATAACCATTTTGTATTGTATTTTTATCGTTATTGTTTATAATTTCGATAAGTTTAAACAGTTTACATTTTAGGTCGAGTGACAGCAATTAATATTATTATTTGACACCAGTCTTTATTTAAACAAAATGTAAAGCACTTGTATTTATTTTATTTGATTTTTTTATTTACGGTTTACGGTTTGTTTACGGTTCGAACAGTGGGTGGAAAACGGTAAAACAGTGCACGTCAAATATAAGTAGCGGTACTTTAAAGCTCTGTAGAGATTGTTCAATGTTCATTGAAGTACAGTGGTATGTGATTGTATACAAATTGCACAACAATTTTGTTTAACAGTTATTGTCACGTTAGTGTTTCGCGATTTCGTTATGTAAAAGTACAAAATGTTTAAGGTCTATTTTCAATCATTACACGCATTTAATAATAATCTGTGTTTCTTTCTCTCTCTTTCTCTCGCTGTCTCTCTGGGGTTTCTTTTATTCCTTTTTGCTTGTAGTTTATGCTTCAATGTTCATTTTCCTTTGTGCGCTTGCTTGTTGTTTTTCTCTTTTTGCAGCTGATACTACACTCATCCACCCAATGTGCGGGAGTTTCGATTTTTCTACGCAGAACACGAGGGTGAGGGCAGGGTGGGTAATGACAGCACCGCCCAGCAACGCAAGTTCACTAGAAGTTGTTGGCGGTTGGAATAAACAAATGCACCGACAAACATACACACACACTTGCACAATGGAAAGGAGAGACAACGCAAAATACGCACATCAATTGATTTACTCAGACGTTGAAACGGGTTCAAGCAAATTTGCCGATTTGTGTTTAATTTATAACTTAGCACGTTTACACGAAAAATTAATGAGACAAAAGCTTCACGAGTGCTGTCGCTTTGAATATTTCAATTTAGAATTCTTCCGCTAAACACGACCGTTCGATTCCACAACTACAAACTGTAATGAAGACAAAATGTTAATGAGCTGTTGAGCTCGAATGACACTGCTAGCCAGCAGTGCTGCCAACTCTTTCGGGCAATAAAATGCTAAAGTAACCTTCCAAACCTGCTAGAAATGTCTAGATCAAATTCAAAAATAGCCAGAAAAAATGACATTTTAGTTTTGATGAATATTTTTAAATATATATTGTTATTTGAAAATTGATAGACAATTATCGAGCACAATGAAATCGATATTCTCCTCAGCAGTGTACGTGTCGCTTGTACCAATAATTTTTAAGTACTTTTGAGACACTTCGAAGCTGTTGCAACATTTATTTGACCGTCGCAATCCATAGCTGTGAATATAAATTATTTTATGTTTAATAAGAAGTTAAAGTTTTTAATATTGTGTACAAATTATTAATTACCGTATGTGTAAAATCAAATTAAGTGTGTCAATGTTCATTGAGGTTCGATTTTACAATGTTCATCTGACTAAACACTCGATCGACTTCGGCGTTTGACCACGGCAGCGATAGTAATTTAAAGGCAAAAGAAGCTAACGCTTTAAATCGGTGATTACCGGCCGAATCCACATAACTGTTTGCTTCAGCCCAAAATTTTACGGTGCAATCCGTATATTCCCATTTTAAAAGATGTATATTGTTGTACTGCAGAAGGAGTTGTTCAATATGAGGGACAGGCAGTTTGAAATGCTCCGGGATTTTAATAACAGAGCCCTTTTTAGCATTCAAGTAAGAGGCTAGTTTGATTTTCAAAAAGGCCAAATTTCCCGCCAGCAGCTAGATTACAATTTTTCCTGTATTTGACAGTTGAAAAATGCCAGATCTAGCTGGTAAAATGCTAAGTTGCCAGGTATTTAGCGCTCGCTTATGTTAAATTCAGAGTAAAGTAAATAAGCTTAAATAAGCTAAATCTAAAGAAAAGAAAAAGCAAGCTATTGGCAAATTACAAGAACATACAAAATCATTAGGTTTTATTTAAATTAAACTACAAGTTAGAAAATCATCGATTTCATCATTATCTTACCACTAAAATATAAGGCTAGTAGGTTTTAAAATAATAAAGAAATAATTAAAAGTTTAAAAAAAACAAATCTTTTGCTTTATATTGCAATTAAAGTTTTTATATGAATTTTGTTGCACAATTTGTTTAGACAATATTAACCTGACTGAAAACGCGTTCATCTTCCGCATTTGACCACGCTAATGAGAGCATTTGAATGGCAAATAAAGCAAGGATTTCAAATAGATTATTATTCCCTGCGTCTTTAAAGGCGAGCACCTCTGACCAAAATCTGACAGTGTCAATAACTTGTTCCCATTTAGAAAGATGAATTTGATAAATTTTTGCTTTCAAATCATCAATGAAATCATGGTAAAATATTTAAAAATTACAAAGTATTCATTTATTGATAGAATATGCTATGTAAACTTTAAAATATGCCAGATTTATGGCTACAAGCTATTTAAAAATTGTATAAGCTATTTCTTTTTTCAAATATGCTAGATCTAGCCTGAAATAAGCTAATCTGGCAGCACTGCTGCAAGCAGAATGTTGTGCTCAAGCGAGCTGTTAACTGTACATTGCTCTGTTAGCAGAGCAAGAAGCCAAAGACAGTGGCGTAGTCAGACAAGCTTTATATATGCAGAAATAATATTGAGAATATGATTTAGCAGAGCTTTTTATAATGTATTTAATACAGTATTTACTATTAAAAACCACTAAATATTTGTTATACATTTAAAATTTCAACACCGCCCCTGAAGCGCAGTGCGCAAATTAACAGCTTTATGTTATGTTAATTTAACAGCGAGTGACCAGTGTGTACACCTCAAGCTGCTTAACAATTAACGCGCAAAATTTCAAATTCAAAAAACAGTAATATTTATTTTACATTTTAAAAACACTATAAATTGGTTATTCTAGCTATAGTTAAATAACAATTTGTTATTGAATACAATGATTTAGACCCTAAGAGCAGGAATCACTATCAGCGCCTTCCGCTTCGTCAGCTGTAAGAGGGAGAAAATGCATAAGATTTATATAATCAATCAAATGCCTCGTTGTTATATTGAGATATGCGACTGTCAATCATTTCTTTCTTATCACCAGCAGTGGCTATAAATTACTTACATAGTATTTGCAGTCCGAACATTAGAGCAAAGCCCGCAAGTGCAGCAATATAAGCTCGCCAGCCAGCGTGATTCTGTGTGAGGATCTCAAAGAAGACCACATAGAGCAGAGTCCCAGAGGCGATGCCCTGCAGTATGCCAGAGGGAATACTTGGCTGATTCGCATCCGCCTGCTGACTAATCCCGATCCCAGCACCGATGCCAATCGGAGTAACAATCGAGAATGTTATCAGATAGATGATCGCCAGGGAGGTGCGGGTGCGAGAGACCAAGAGTTCCATGCCCACACAAAAGGCCAGCACGAGTTTGTGGGCAGCGACAGCGGCAAACATAAACCACACAGTGCCCACTGAATTCTCCAGGCCAATGGCCATGCCCTCGAAGAGTTCATGCAGCGACAAGGCCAAAATGATGCCCAGTCCACGCATGGAGGAGGAATCACTGCCATCCACTGGCATGTGACTGTGACCGTGTCCAACTTTGGGAATTTCTACGTCGCAATGTTGATGCTCCGTTTGCTCCGGCAGTTTATCCTTGCTGCTCCTCAGGAGCACGCTATGCCTGATGCTATGACCACGTACGAAGGCTTCACTTGCCAGCGATTCCTTGCGGCTCAATTTCTGCTGATGGCGTTGCATCACCACATGCATCACCTCGTCCAGAGCGTACATCAGAAAGAATCCCGTGCACATAAGCATTTCGGGCAGTGCAAAAGGTGTCTTGTCCAGAATCCCACAATGCTGCAGTTGCTCGACGACCTCAATCACCTCCGGCAGCATGTGCAGAAATGTGGTGCAGATGAGCACACCACCACCAAAGTAAACCAAACAACGCACCACAGTCGAGGCACGCGTCTCCTCCGGATTCTTTTGCGTCCACTTGAGACAACGATCCAGCATATAGGGCAATGAGCCACAAAGCACAGTCACCACAATCAGCACCACCATGGACACTATTTTGGCAACGAGCAAAGCCTGCTGATCTACCTGGTGATCCTTTCCCGCGTCCCTTTCCTCGATAAATTCCATGACATCAACCGGGAATTGTGTGGATTTTTCGTACATCTTGGCACCACCGTAAATGAACCACGAGTGCCACCACATCGGCAATAGAGCGGCTACATATATAGCCCATATCAGGCAACCATAAATTATATATCTGAGCACTGATTGACATGGGGAAATTACGACCGAATGGGAAGCCGATTCAACGGACGAAGTTCATTCATTTCCAGACCGATCGTCGGTTGAGTTGAGTACTTTTCATATTCTATTTTTTTTACTTTGTCGGTCTGATTGATAAACATTCAATTTGATTGTTCAAAATCGTATCGGACTTTCCGTCAGTGCGGGTAAAAATAGCTATACTTGATTTATCCAGGTATGGAAAAGAGCCAACGCATTTCCACATCTGTTACACAGTGAGAAATAATTGAGAGCTTTTCTTTTTTTCTAGATTAAGCTCCATTGAGCTTAAAACGTTCATGTGCTTTTAAGACTCAGTTGTAACACAAACAAATTTATTAAGTTGCAATATATGTTCATTATTTATATTATCAAAGCTTTAAATCTAAAGTTTTTAAATCAATTGGAAACTTCATTATGCTTAAGGTTTTCATTTGCTTTTGAAGCTCATTTTTAGTTTCAGTTAACTATAATTTTATGTAGCTGAAAACTGTATTTGAAATTATGTTGCACTTTTAAGCTGAGTGTTGGGGCATTCATAGGAGCTTTTTCCACTAGCCTCGACCACTGCAAGAGAGTTCAGATTAAGTTGACGTGGAGAGTACTAAGGAATCCCAAACTTACCCGCAATTTGCAAGCCAAACATGAGGAGGAAACCGCCCAGAGAGCATAGGAATATACGCCAGCCAGCATGATTCTTGGCCACAATTTCGTAGTAGACCACATAGAGCAGAGTGCCGCAGGCAATACCCTGTAGAATACCAGCTGGAATGCTGGGTTGATTCGCGCTGGAAGTCTCGCTGACCGCAATTCCAATGCCCACGCCAATGGGCGTGACAATGGAGAAGACAATCAGATAGATGACGGCAATGAGCCAACGCGTGTGGGCCATCATAATTTCCATGCCAATGCAGAAGGCCAAGACGAGTTTATGGGCCGCAATTGCGCCGCACATAAACCAAACCGTGTCCACACTCCCCTCCAGGCCAATGGCCATGCCGCCAAAGAGTTCGTGCAGGGAGAGAGCCACAATGATGCCCAGACCCCGCATCCAGTTGGGTTCTACGGGCTCCTTCCCATCCTGCAGTTCCTCCTTAGGCTCCTTCTGCTCCGTCTCTGGCCCCTCTTCCAGGGTCTGCTGCAGCATCTGCTGCTTCTTTCGCTGCTGTCGTCCAACCACAAAGTACAAAAGTTCCTCGATACCATACATGAGAAAGAATCCGGTGCACATCAACATCTCGGGCAGAGCAAATGGGGTTTTCACCAGCATTTGGCAATGTTGCAACGCATCCACAACGTTAATAACCAACGGCAGCATGTGGATAAATGTGGTGGCAATTAGGACACCACCTCCAAAGTTCAACAGGCAGAGCACGGCCAGAAATTCTCGAGCATTGCTCACCTTCCGGCTGGTCCATTTAAACCAACGATTGAGCACGTAGGGAATGAAACAGAATATTAATGTGACCAGCAGGAGCACCACAATAACCACAATTTTGGCAACCAGCAATTGGTGATCGTTCATGGCGATGGCAGCAATGGAAACTCTCTAATTTGAATGCTCTCCTAGCAAACGTTATATACCTGTTTAGTTAGTAAACCATATCTACTTCTTCAATAAGTACTCGCATTATCCACCAAAAGCTCTTAAGTTTTGTCTTAAAATCTGAATTTAGAGGCGACCGACTGAAAGTATGTAAAAAGTACAGTAGAACTTCGTTTTAAGCGAAATTTATACTACAGAGCTTACGTGACGATATGGTGACAATGGTGACGGTAATCAACGCCTAGGCTAAACGGCAAGAACTAGAAGGCTAAAATTTGTAGATCACAACAAAAAACTTTGTTGAATCTTAATTAAGATTCTTAAAATACTGTAGGCCAATTTACCGAAATATATGGTAATTTATTGTATATCCTGAATAAATCATTGGAGCAATCGGTTAAAAATCAACCCTTGTTAATATGATATAAATGTTTCTAATATTTAAAATATTTCGGAGTAAAAACAATTGTTTTTCAAATAATCACAATCCAACAAGTAATTAATATAATATAACATAGTAAAGTCTCACTGTAATTAATTGGGGCTGCCAACCTGAAATTTGAACTTAAGATAGCTGGCAGTACAGCCGAGTACAGTCGCTATCGGGTGTGTGAAGGCCTAACTTTCCTGTCTATGGGCGTCATGTGTTTTCAACAATTGAGCCCCAAAGCCTGTTGTTTTACTGTTGAAAATTCAGACTGATAGCTTCATAGTTGCCAATATGTTTGCATATATGTACATATGTATATTCATAGTACATATGTAGATACCCCCGGTATCTCCCTTAGAGCGCAACAAAATAATTTATATCAAATAGATTACAATAACATTGTCAATATCAGCGCATTATCTTTAAGTACATCAACTACTTATTTACAAATAACATCCAATAATTCAACAGTGTCATGGGGCTGTCGCACTGAAATTTCGTCGATTGGAAAAAGCTTTTCATATTTTGTTGCCAACGGTGATACGAGTACAAGTCATAAAGCTTTTTTGTTTACCGTCTGAAATTTCAGACTGATTTCCCAGAAAAAGAGATTGTGGCAAATATGTATTATTCAAGAATTTTATTTATTTGTTTTTATTGATCCGTAATAGTTTACTGTAAAAATTATTATTTTGTTTTTTTCATTTCTTTTATTCATATAATATTATTGTAATTGTATTTAAATATAATTTAAAAAGTAATTACTATGACTTGAGTGTTGAGTTATTTATTATTCATTTAAGTACATTATTGTGAAGTCAAATGATTTATATTCATATTGATAAATTGATATGGAAGCAGCCAGAAAGTTGACTCTCTTGATTGTTTAACTATGAAACCAACGGATTGTCAATTATTTAAATATTAGCTGTATATAATATTTGCAATGTTTCGTCACCAGGGACTCTTCTCTCTCTCTTTCTTTCTCTCTCACTCTCTCAAACAATACTTGGGGCAGCATATTCGGCACTCTCTTTAAAAAAGTCATTTCTTATCGTCGTCTAATTTAGACGATTTCCATGATGATAATTCGATATTGATGATGATGATGTGTTTTTGTGTGTGTTGGTGTGTGTTTTTCGTTTCGTTTCTTTTTTCTCATTTTCATTTGCTCTCTTTAAATCTCTCTCTTTATCGTTCTCGTTCTTGCACTCTCTTTCTACACGCAGGCAGGCCTTTGTAGTAGTTGTAAGTAGTATGTATCGTATGTTCTTTTTAACAATTTCTAGTTTTTCACAGCATCAGAAATGTAGCCCAGCAGTTTATCAGTTTTTTTTTATTTATCACTGACATCGATCACGACTGCTTCGGATGCTGCACGGGCGGCGGAGGCGCTGGCTTGAAGCACTGCAGCAGGAAGGCCGTGTAGACAACGAATGCCAGTGCCAGGGCTATCAGAGCGTACATGAATATGTTCAGTTCCGGCTGACGGAAGCGATTCTTGCGCAGCCACTCGAGCACCTCATCCTCAGAGAGTAAATCACCTGTAAAAAAACAGTAAATCGAGTTTAATATCAAAATGTCAAATCTAAACATATTTTTAAGCGGAATATCATTTTAATCATGGTTTGGCATCTCAATTTATTCTGCATTCAAATTTTTATTTATCTCGTTCATATTATTTTTGATAAAAGATATCGACTTTCAACTAAACTTATTATAACGTATTATTTACCTCTATATATGCTAGGAAAACGGCGACGGAAATAGACCATGGCTGGCAATTTGGTAACGCCCCATTTTTTGGCATATCGCGAATCGGCCATTTTAACAAATGTTATATCCAGATTATCCGTTTCGCTGTCAATATTTTCCAGTTTCTCCAGTGCTGCCACGCTATCCACCTGATTGTGCTCATCTGCAAGAACTAAAAATTATAAACTACACACAAATTGAAATTTTTTAACTTACAAAAGAACACGGATATAAATTCGTTTTCTTCAAGCAATTTGTCAAGCATTTTGCGGTTAACTTCCTCAATTTCGTTTTTAATTTCGAATACATCCTGAGATGTCAGCCAGGTGATAACCTTGTCATGCTGATGCATATCACCATCATATAGCACGGGCACTTGCTTTCTATGGTATTTCGAAGAAAACTTTGTAGAACAAACAGATCTTTTGGATTTTAAAATACTCAACTAACCGGTAATAAACCAGCGATGGTATGTTAACAATTTCGTATTTCTTAGCCGCCTCGACGCTGGCAATCTTAACAAAGTCAATGCCAAACATATCAGCCTCGCCATCAATCTCCTCCAGATCCTCAAGAATTTCCTCGCATTCAGCACAATCGTCATCATCTATGGACAAAACTTGTAAGTTTTCTGGCATTATGATGTCGTATTGTGTCAACTTACAAAAGAATACAACCAGCAATGTGGATTCGGCCATAAGGCGATCCAACATACGCTCATTCACCTCCTCAATCTCATCGGCCAACTCGCGATTATCATCGTCAATCAACCATTCCAGCACCGATTGCTCATTCTGTAGATCCCCCTCAAAGAGCAGAGGATTGCCATTACTGGAAGTAGAAATTTAAGAGTTACTTCTTTATATTTATATAATATTTAAAAATTTGAGTCCCATACCGGAAGTACACCAAAGCTGGGAAGGTCTTGATGGAATAGCGTTTGGCCAGCTGAGGATCTTGAATTTTAACCATGTGTATGCCAAAAACATCACACTCATCATCAATCAGTTCCAGGCCCTCCAATATCTGATCACAGATATTACAGTTGATTTTGTCTGACAAGTAAATAAATCATCCAAATTAAATATGATATAAGATTAAACTAAAATTATGATTATAGAATGTGAAGCGTTGGCTGTCTAGTTACTAAGTTAGAGGAGTTATAAGTGGCATTGCAAGAAAGTGATATAGAAAACGCCAAAACAAAAGGTATTCGCGCCCAAACTAAATTTTACAATTGTTACAACAAATTCGCAACTATTTTCTTGGGGAAACTCTAAAATGAATGGAATTTAGTTTGGTCGATAATACAATTAAAAGCCTTGTTTAGTATTAGAATTGATATAGAATAGAATCTGGTTAGAACTAAGAACATGCACAATTATTGTTGGATTTGGCATTCTATCTTAGTTTTATTTTAATTTTTATTGATATTTTGAATTGAGTTGCGATTTGTGCACACGGAATACCTTGTTTTTGGATACGTTTTCTTTTACGTGAAATGTAGTTTTGTACGAATTGGCTGGATGAGTGTTTGGTGGTGGTTGTGGTCAGGTTGCTTTCTTTAAGACTAGAAGGGGAACAGAAACTTCGACAGTAAGCTGGTGGTTTGCCCTTTCGCTCAGCCGGTACTGAGACGTTACGGATTTTGGAGTTTGGTTTTGTGTGGAAGGATATTCATAATTAATTTGTATTGATTTTTGAATTGTTTGGTGTTTTTGGTGCAGACAGAGAGATTTTGTGTTGTGCGGTGGTGCAGTGGTGCATTTTGGTGGGTACAGGTGCCAGGTTATATAATTCATATTGTGTAACATTATGAGAAATGCTTATTTGGGAATAAAAATCGAAAAATTTAAATTATTGCCAACTTACAGAAGTAGACAGCCAGATATTGTGTTTCCTCGACCATTGTTTCCAGCATTTGACGTGTAATCAACTCAATACGATCTTCTGTTTTTTGGGTAATCAGCCATTGCAGCACTTCCTCCTCCTCGCTGAGTTCGCCTGTAAATTTATTAGAATAGTAGATTTCAATTTAGATTTTAAGCCTCCACGGTTTTATACGTATAAAGGGATGGAAAACTAAAGTAAAGGGTTTTATACACGGTTTCGAAATATTATCTATTTAATTTTTCACAAAAAATACAAATATTTTGAAATTAATTTTATTTGTTTTTATTTTTTAAGGAAAAATTCAAATTTGAGAGACTTTTTATACCCTGGTTGAAGGTAATATAGTTTTAATTTAATTAAATTATAATTTTCATAAAAATTGCAATTAAATTATTTGTTTTAATTTAAATACATTTTTAATAAAATCGAAATCTTAAAAAGTTTCAAACGTGATTTCATCTCTTTTTTTTATCGATTTCTTTAACTTTTTTTTTTTTTTTTTTTGGTAAATACACAAGTTTATTTATGCACGCCGCATGCTACTTAAAGCACTTTCGTGGCAGGGCAAGATAATTCCTTTAACTTAAATTCTCTAGATATCTTTGGTTACTTACCTTCAAATACGTTAGGAATGCCGCCCTCGAAATAGACCAGGGCTGGATACTCATGCACGCCATAGCCATCGGCCACAGAGAAATCACGAGTCTTGACAAAGGTAATGCCATGTTTATCGCAATCATCGTCAATATTCTCAAGTTCTTCCAACACTTTGGTGCACTGTTCACAGCCATCGGCATCTATAGGAGAGTGTTGATTTGGGGCAACGCGAATATGCAAATATTATAACAAAGACTGCACACTAGACAAGGGCTGGTTGGAGGAAGAGCGGCAAATAGAACAGACTACGAGCAAGCACTACATAAATACAATATAAACTAAGCACAAAGTGGGAACAGAGTGGAAACTTGTGTATGTTGAGAAATAAAGCAACAGTATATAGTATAAAATATATACAGAAGGTAGAACGGCACAAGGTGCAACAGAAGTGGACAGATAAAGATACAGAGAGATTAACAAATATATAGTTTATATAGAGAGAATGAGAGAGAACGAGTGATAGAGAGAGTGAGACAAGTGATGGGGCTCTCAATGTGCGCTACAGCAAAGATTTACGGGTAAGACATTCGCATACAATTTGGATGTGAATGCATGTATGTGTGTATGTATTGTATATGTGGACATGTGCATGTGCGTGTGTTTCTGTATGTGTATGTGTTTGCTTGGGTTCGGTGGTGTTGTGTGGTTAAACATTCTTGGACTCATTCCATTTGGTGGTTTGGCTATACAAATGTTATTTAGTTTTTCACGTATTATTTGCGCTACCATCATCATGTTTTGAGGAAGCAGCGGCATCCATAGCTGCACCACCATCGCCAGCACCACCAGCCTCGGCAGCAGCTCCTCCGCTGTCTGAATCGCTGCCAAAAGCGGCGGCAGCACTGGCGGTCCCACCATCCTGTTGATGCTGTTCGCGCTCCTTTTTCAGACGCGCCTTTCGCGCCGCTTTCGAATTGCAAAGATCGCACTTTGTTTTATTCCCTAAGTTTGTTGTTGTTGTTGTTTTTTTTGGGTGCAATTTTACGTGTCATTTTTTTTTGGTTTAAAATATTTTTTTTTTAAATAGAAATGTAAAGGTTGTAAAAAGTCTTGTTGGTTAGATACATTTTGAGCGCTATTAAAATTGCTTAGAAATTAAGTTTAAATGTTTTAGAAAATACCTAAAAGAAATTAAAAATACTGCAAACTGTTTGCGCAAAAGAGTGAGCATAAATTAAATTAAGCACATTATTGAATAAAATGTTGAATGTAAATACTTATGTATGTTGATAAATAAATGAGATGAGACACAACATTGAATGCGCTGCAAAGTATGCTATACAAATTGTTAATACCCTTGCAGTGCATATAAATAGCGGCATTTCCCAAAACCCCCCGTTGAATCAGTTCCGTCTGTCTTGTCATCTCCGTCTGCCATAAATAATTATAGTTAACTGCAAAAATATTGCAACTCCGACAACTGCCGAAGCTATCAGCTTTCAATTTTGTTGTGCTCAATATAAATTTATGTCACCAAACCGATTGCAGCTGGTAAACGCTTGATAGTTTTAACAAATTTATAAATATTTGTTAAATATACCACACGTTTGTTTTGGGCTTTATGAACTTACAGAAGTACACGGCAATCGAGCCAGACTCTTCGATTAAATGAACAAGTTTTTCGCCTTCGAGATCTTCAATAACATCTCCACTTGGATCCTTTTGCGTAAGTAACCAAGTTAGGATCTGTTCTTCTTCATAAAGATCACCTGAAAAATTAAATATTAATTAAATTTTTAATGATAATTTATTAAAAATTTATTTCCAACTGACTAACCGGCGTATATAACTGGCTCTTTGGACGTTGGTTTAAAGAAAACAATGGCTGGCAGTGCAAAGACACCGTATTCCTTGGCCATTTGCTTATCATCGATCTTGACAAAGTCAATTCCCGCCTTATCTGCATCATCGTCGATGTGTTCCACCTCAGCCAAGACACGTGGACACTGTTTGCACTCGTCGCTGTCTAAATTTGGATAGATAATATTAATAATATATAGGGAATAGTTGATATACTTTATTCTCTTAAAACTTACAGAATATGACGGCCACATAATCGGAATTCTTGCGTATTTTCTCAAACATCTTGCGATTGACCTGCTCGATATGATCAGTCATTTCCATATTGGCCGGACTCGTCAGCCAGTCGAGTATCTCCTCCTCGTCATCGATATCGCCATCGTAGTTGATGTACTTGCCCTTGCGGAAATATGTTAGACCTGGTGGATTTCTAAAGCCATATTTCTTGGCCATCAATTTATCGTGCATCTTGACTATATAAATGCCGTATTCAATAGCCTCATCGTCAATTAACTCAATGTGTCTCAGCACACGCGGTGAGTCCGGATCGTCCTCTTTGTCTGCAATTTATATTTAATTAATATAAATATAAATATGTTTCTCTGATCTAAGCTGAAAATATGAATTGTTTAGAAAATTTTGATATACAATTTTTGCATTTATTGCTTGGGCAGTTACAGTTTTTAGTGGGCGCACTTAGACATATACCATTTGGTACATAGATCATATTGTTTAGAAATTTAGACTTAGCATATACCTTAACATTTCGAGCATACTTACAAAAAACAACCGCTAAAAAGTCTCTGGTGCCTATATATTCAATAAGCTGATCCCGATTGATCAGCTCAATACTCTGATCTGCCTTTTGTTCCAGTATCCAGTTGAAGACCGCATGATTACTCTCAAGATTACCTGCATATCAAATGTAATACTTTTAGTAACAACTTAAATTTTGGTTTATATAATTTATTGTTTTTTTGCTTCATTTTCCATATTAGAACATACCTGATGGCTGCAGTCGATCAATCAATCATGAGCTTTTCACTCAATTTAAATAAACCATTTTATTGTTCTGTTTTTTAATGTATTTTCCCCCCTGTGTTTGAGTATCATTCTGGGAATTTTTGGTAAGAAACCTTAGGCAGAAATGGCTCTCTATGGTTTACTTTTAACTTTGTTATAGAGATTTAGCAAAAAAATATTGTAAAATAATGCAAAATCATTTGTTGGTTTTTTGGGTTTACATAAACTTTACATATCTGCTTATAGAGGAGAATAAATACCGCTAGAAACAACCAAAACATAATCTTTTTTTTTTGTTTATTTTTTTGAATTTCGTTTTGTATTTATGCGAACGCTTAAGATTATTAAAAAAGAACCTTATTTGTTTATTGAGCTATGTGAAATTTACAATTGATTTATTAATTTTACAAAAATTTTGTGTATTGCTTAATTGTTCATTTAAGTAAAATATTAAAAATATAGATAAAAACTTTAACAAAATACATTTGATCTTTACAGCTGCTGTTCAACAACAATTAGATATAATTAAAAAATTCTTAGAAAAAGATTGTGACTCTCAGTTATCGAAAGGCTTACAAAATTAGAAAATAGAATTCGATATTTTGCAAATATCGATAACAATATCGATCAACAGTTGGCCGGAAGCGGCAGAAATATAAAAATCGTGTTGAAACAATTATGACGAGGCATTATGTGCGAGGCCATTGAGAGATTTGCCAGCCATTCATAATATTAAGTATACGAACTGTATGTTATGAGTATTAGCGAGTTTTCTTTCTATATTTTTGTTTCGTATTTTGCGTGCTTTTTGTCACAACAACAAATAATCGATTTTACATAGATGTATAAATATATGGCTGTTTACAGTTAGGCTATGTAAATAGTAGTGAATAGTTTTTAAGTTTCCGCTTTCACTTTTTGTAAAATTGTTTAAAAAATATTTTGTGTTTTTAGACTTATGCATACATATTTAAATTGTATATTGTAACAAAAAGTAGTAAGTAGTATCAAAAAGTTTATGCTCAGTAGTTATTGACATTGATTCTCATTTGTTTGTTTGTTTGTTTGTTAATTACGAATTTCCATTGCAATAAGAAATGAATCATTATTCAGTATAAGCTAAATATATAGACCTGAAGTTCTGAAAATCTATTATTTATATACCCTTGCAATTGCTAAGAATTAAAAAAAGGGTATTTCATCTTCGGCAGACCGAAGAGAATTAAATCTTCTTCTTAGTTTTTTATTTTTTTGAGTGTTAATAGTAAGATTGTTGTTGCAGTAATTGCTTTAAATTTGAACAAAGTTTATTTTGCGCTATTGAAATCCATTGACAAAATGCAACAAATTTAAGTTAAGTTATAGTTTTTTTTTGTTTAGTTACATAGTTTACAGAGAGTGGCAGCCTTAACAGAAAATAGTCAAAAGTGCAAAAGTACCAAGTTACGTTTAGTTCAACAAAAATTTAAGTTGTTATAGGTTTGTTTTTTTTTTTTGAGTTGCGTGCCGAGCATAATTAAATAAATAATTTGCTGGCATTTTGATTTTGCATTGACCGCTGCATTTCGTGTGGAACAAAAAGAGTACGGTTCGTTGTTGTTGCTGTTTGTTGTTAAATAAAATGTGTTATTAACATTTACAATTCGATCTGGTGTCTCAGGGCTCGTATGAGTAATATTTAATATTAAAGTGACGCATTTCGCATTTGGCAAAACTCATTGAAATGTTTATATTTCGTATTAATTACACAACCAAATGAGCTTCTTTTTTCTTGTTATTGTTGTTGTCTTTTGCTCTTACAAATTAATGACAATCAGAAATCAGACATTACGATCTATAGGTACATAGAAACCTGTTATTCAAGGCTTTTACAAAAGAATTGTTCTTAGTTCTTAGGCTTATGGTGTTTATTTTGCTGTTACTGTTGTTGTTCTTGTTTAGTTTTACATTGTTTGACAACATTGCGTATACGTGCTACTTTAATTATTGCATATCATTGAATTCATACAATCATTGAATTTAATTGCTTCATTTCTCTTTTTCTTGTTATTGATTTAAAAATTGATTTAGTTTTTGTGAGTTTTCAAAACTGTTGCCTTACTCCCACAGAGAGATATCCTGAAAAATGAGGTCATACAAATTTTTTAGTCGATTTTGGAAAAAATTAACGCCTGCAAGACACAAAGAAAAAAAGAGAGAGAAATAAACAAATCAAATTACAACCAGATATGACTGTGTGTGTTTTTATGTGTGTGTGTGTGGCATGGTGTACACAACAACAATTACTACAAAAATGATCTACGGAAAATGTTTAACAAATTCATTGTTTGTGTCTTACAATTTTGACAATAATTAAAAATGTGTAGTTTAAAAAATTTATAATTTCTTTTTTTTACTAATTTAGGTAACGCGACGTACCGGTTTTAACATTCAGCTTATTGTTGGTCGACTTCTTGGATGATTTCTTAGTCTTCTCCACCTCAAGGGACTCATCGTCGTCCTGTTGTTGCTGCAACTTTGGGATGGGCTTCTTTGATGATTGGCCCGAGCGTTTGTTGGCATAGGAAACCTTCACGAGGGGCTCATCATCATCATCGTCGTCATCATCATTATCGTTGTCGTTCTGCTTGGTCGGCTTCTTGTGGGAGACGGACTTGGGGGCAGGTTTGCTTGGAGTGCTTGATGTTGAGGCAAATTTAAAGTTGCCACTTTGACGCTTGCTGGATTCACCGTCACTGTGTCCGATGCGCTGGGCCGTCATTTTAGGAACTTTAGTTGACTTCTCCAATTTGGTTGGACAGCATTGGAATGGTTTGTAATCGTTGGGCACAAAATTGTTGCCGCGCTTAGCTGAATGGCCGTCGTGACCCAATCCAACATAGAAACATTCGTCATCTGTTGTGAGCAAACAAACAAAAACATTTTGTCAGATTGTTTAGTTCTTAATTTTTGGTTTTTGGTTTAATTTTTTTTTTGTTTTTTTTTTATTTATATATTTTATTTTTAAGAAATCACTAACAAGAATCAAAAGTAAACAAAAGTGCATAAAGAGTAGGCGAGAAATACAAAATAAAAGTCGTAAAGTTGCTTTTATTTTTCAACACCTTTGAAAAAATTACCACAAAGAGCAGTTAGTATAATTTTCATTAAGTTTTCTTGATATTTTTATATAGTTTTTATATTTGATAGATTGATTTCTTGTTCAAGTACTAGAGTAAAGAAGCGTGCTTTATGAATGAACAAAAATTTAATTTAATTCGTTTGTTTAACATTAATTGTACTATTTAACTAATAACTGACAAAATGCTTTTGATGCTGACTGTACAGGTTGATTGAATCTAATTCAGTTGTTCAATGTTTTCGATCGTTGTACAATTTTTCTAGTTTATTTTTTTTTTATTTCCGTTAAAAAATAATTAATTTTAATTATTTTCAGCAGAGCGGGTTTGATAATAATTATAATTAACAAATAAAAACGATTACTTAAAGTATTAAATGATAATAATTATATCAATAATCAAAACAATCAAGTTATTAACAAATTTCTCGTTCACATTATTTATGTTGTGGTTGTTTTGGTTTTTTTTTTTTTAAATTATTATATTAAAGAGCTTTTCATAAAATTATTTAAAATTATTATCAATATTTTTTTGTTTAAAATATTTTTTTAAAACATTGTGTCAGCTATGATTTTTGCATTATTTTAATAGATTTTTTTTACCAAATTTGTTCACTTTTTTATTTTGAGTAGAAGAAGAGAAGAAGTTATGGGATGGGGAGCTTCAAACAACATTGTAGGTAAAGATCGAAGCATTGGGCAGGTCTTATATAACATTCACTAGGGCAAACATTGACGAGGTTTTTTTAGTGTGTGTCTGTGTGTGTACATTTATACATTTCTCCAATTTCTGTTGATGATTTTTTTTTGAATTTTTTTGCTTTAGCACAAAAGCTACACATTAAGATATAGTTCTTGGTTTTGTTACCTTTGTGAAATGCATATTTTGTATTCCTTTTAACCAAGTCTGTAGATAGACAATTAAATAATACTGTAGTGTGTGCGTTATTCGGAATTGTATAGTGTTGTGTATTATAAATATTTCTGCATAGTTCTTGGATGGGTCAGGAAGGAGTTCATAACATTAAACAACTTTAGTTAGTGCAGCAATGGCAACTCACATTCACGTATTACCTAATTCATCTATAAGATCACCATGGCAAAGATCAGAAAGCCGATGTATCGTTCTGCCTTTAGATTTGGTCTTATATATTTGTTTGCTGATATCTTCTTCTTCATCGACATCGTCGTCATCGTTATCTTCGTCATCATTTTCGTCGTCGTTTTCATCATCGTCGTCTTCGTCATCGTCATTGTTTTTGTTGTCATTGTCGTCGTCGTCATTGTCTTCGTCGTCATCTTCGTCGTCGTCATCTTCGTCGTCGTTATCTTCGTCGTCATTATCTTCGTCGTCATCATCTTTAATATTTTTCTCATCATCATCTTTTTCGTCGTCGTCGTCATCATCTTCGTCTTCGTCTTCTTCATCGTCTTCGTCTTCGTTGTCATCATCGTCATTGTTTTCATCATCGTCCTCATCATCATTATCGTCATCATCATTTTCATCATCATTTTCATCATCATTTTCATCATCATTTTCATCATCATTTTCATCATCATCTTCATCATCATTGTCATCGTCATCATCGTCGTCGTCTTCGTCGTCGTCATTATTATTATCATTATCATCATCTTCATCATCATCATCATCTTTATCATTATCATCATCTTCATCATTATCATTTTCATCATCGTCTTCATCATCATTTTCGTCATCGTCCTCGTCATTATCCTCATCGTCATCTTCGTTATCGATATCGTACTTACGGCTCTTATTATTTTCATCATCGTCGTCTTCATTATCGTCATCGTCGTCATTATCGTTATCATTGTCATCATCATCGTCGTCATCGTCATCGTCATCGTTATCGTCATCGTCATTGTCTTTGTCATTTCGCGAAGGTTTTCGTAATCTTTCATTTCGTATCGTTTGCTGCAGACGCTTTAATCTTTGTCTTTTATCCACATCACTTTCTTTAGGATAGCTCAATTTCACAATTTTCTCATCACTTCCATCGTCATCGTTGCCTAGTACATCATATATCAAAAATATTCATTACGTTTTGCACTTTATAAATGTCTTTATAAACGGGTAGAATGATATTTGGATATATCCGACTTGCTTGGATTTGATATGCGATCTCGTTTAAATTGTTTTGATTATTTTTTTTATCTTGGTATTGGCCAAGATATTGTGGTCTCAACTGATTTGGTATTGAATGTTTGGCATATGAGCGTGAGTTAGAAAGCAGAGAAAACATTTGAAACTAGAACGCTTACTCTTTTGATTGATTAACCACTGCAGCACTCGATTTTCATTTTTGAGATTACCTGAAAAGGTTAAGTCAATTAATCAAACTGATCCTAAGTACTCAGTTATTTTTGGGTACTTACCATCATACATGATCGGAACGCCTGTCTCGTAGTAGACTAAGGCTGGGAATGCGAAAATGCCAATTTCATGAGCCAACTTAACATCGTTCGATTTGACAAACTGAATGCCATGCTTATCGGTATCGTCATCGATATTCTCCAGTTCTTCCAGAATGCCAGCACATGTTTCGCAATCGTCATCATCTAGTTTTGGAAAATAAAAAATTAATTTATTCAATTTTTCACGCGATAAATTATCGATCTAATACGCACAGAAGTAAACAGCGAGATGTTCAACGTCGTTAATCAACACTTGCAGTGTCTTACGGTCTACCGATTCGATAACATCAGCGGTCGATTCATGCAAATCGATAACCCATTCCAGAATTTCCTCTTCCTTCATCAGATCACCTGCAAATAATCAATTTAGTTATCGTTGCATCTAAAAGATACTTATAGTTATTTTTACTTACCGGTGTAAATTGTTCTAAACTTATGTCTATAAAATGCAAGCGCCGGCAAACCGGGCAAATCGTATTCCTTATCAATATCGTCGTCGGATGTCTTTACAAAGTCGATGTCTTTTTCCTCGCATTCATCGTCGATGTTCTCCAATTCGTTGAGAATCTTCTGTGCCTTTTTATCCCCTTCGGCGTCTGTCGATTGAAATGGAAATTGTTAACTCTAAAAAGTATCTCTAAGAAGTATCTCTGTTTAGACTTACAGAAGAACACGACAACATGATCGTTTTCGGCCAAAATTTTATCCAACATTTTGACGTTGACTTCCTCGATTTTGCCGGGAATCTCGAGTGTTTCGTCATCGGTGATCCAGGCCAAGACTTCGTCCTCGTCATCCAAATCACCGGTAAAGTGCAATGGATCGCGATTTCTGAAGAACACCAGTCGTGGATAAGTTTTGACCATATATTTCTTAGCGATGCCGGTATCCTCGGTGGTAACAAAAATGATGCCAGCCTCGTCCAACTCATCGTCGATGCTTTCCAAAGCATTCAGTGTGTGGTCACAGGACTCTCCCGGTTCGCAGGGACCCGTAAAGAATACAACAACATATTCATGCTCATTGATCAGATTGACCAAGATCTCATCGGTAACCTCCTCAATAGTCGCTGTCTTCTTCTGCACCAGCAGCCATTCAAGGACCTCATCCTCGTTCATCAGGTCACCCTCATACAGAGCAGGGATCTTATTCTCAAAGTAGATCAAAGCGGGCAAATGATCGAGACCATATTCCTTGGCTTCGGCGGCATTATCGATGCGCACAATGACGATGCCCTCCTTTTCGAGTTCATCATCAATGTTTTCCAGTTCGTTTAATATGCGCATATCCTGTTTGTCTTCCTTATCATCTGTAAAAAGTACTTTTCATAAGAGGATCATGGATCTTAGTATGTCTTTTACTCACAGAAGATAACCGCCAAATGTTCAGTATTCTCGACCAATTTGTCCTTCATTTCATCAGTTACTTCGGGAATTTCCGAATAACGCTTCTGATGCACCAGCCAGCCAAGTAATTCATCTTCTTTCATCAGATCACCCTCGTAGATATGTGGAATACCACGTTCAAAGAGTACAATCGATGGTATCTCATCGATACCCCATTCTTTGGCCTCCTTATCATCATCGATCTTGACAAAAGCAATATCATTCTGATCGCACTCATCGTCGATGTTTTCCAATTCTGCGAGGATTTTCTGTGATTTCTTTTGATCTTTATCATCTGTGAAAGATTATCAACGATTATTGAGGGGTTCTTCTTTAAGTGTTTATACCAATAGGAAAACGCAATAGAGATCAGACCCTATTACTACCGATATAACTCTCAACTTGTAACTGGTTTCATACTACCTAGGGTCATACCTAAAAAAGGAGGAGAACTACCCAGCATATTCTTGATCTTGATCCTATTTCCGGTTTAGTTTCGTAGATTAGTTGAAGCGCTTGTAAAATTAATAAATTTCAAAAATTTAGAAGCACATCGAGCAGTGTTACGATTATGGCAGACACTCAGACACACCCCGATATTACAATTACAACACCTATATATATTTATATATATATATGTATATGATATACACTATCTACAGCTGCGATCCGTTGGATGGATGGTTGGGATGAGGGAAATCACTTACAGAATAGCACAGCAACATGTGGCATTTTCTCAATGATCAAATCCAACATTTCATCGGTAATGTCTTCGATTTGATCGGAACTCGTTTGATCTTCGAGCCATTTTAATAGCTTCTCCTCATCCTCCAGATTGCCTTCGTATATAGTTGGAATGCCTTTTTCAAAGTATATCAGTTTAGGAACTTTATTGATGCCATATTCAACGGCCTCCTCGGGATTGTCGATTTTAACGAAAGTAATGCCCAAAGCGTCGCATTCGTCGTCAATGTTCTCAAGTTCTTCGAGCACCTTTTGCGATTTCTTGTCGTTGTTGTCGTCTGGAAAACAACAGCTTATGGATCAAAATGCGCCAATTCTTCGAATGTTTTTGTATTTTGTATTGTATTGTATTTATGTATATTTACAGAACAGCACTGCAATGACGCGTCCTTCTTTAATCATTGTATCGAGCATTTCATCGGTGACATCCTCGATTTCATCACGTTCCAATTGTCCCAACAACCATTTCAGTATTTGTTCCTCATCCATGAGATCGCCATCGTAAACGTTTGGAATTTCTTTTTCAAAGTATACAATTGCCGGAATCTACAAATATCACGTTATCGATAGTTTGTTATCGGGTAAAAAATCGTGGAAGTCGTACCGAATCAATTCCATAATCGGCTGCCGCCTTGGCATCATCGATTTTCACAAACTGAATGCCATGCTTATCGCAGTCATCGTCGATTTGTTCTAGCTCTTCCAATACAGTCATCGAATCATCATTGCCATGATCATCTGTAGATGATGTGAATCTTTGCTAATCGATCGATATATCGATTTGTTTGTATACATACAGAATAGCACAACCAAATTATCAATATTGCTGATCAGCGTCGATAGCGTCTTGGTGGTAACATCCTCGATAACATCATCCTCATCTCCGGTCGATTTATTTTGGACCAACCATTCCAAGACATCCTCCTCACGCTGCAGTTCACCTGCGGCACAATAGACATGGGATTGATGTGGATTGTAGGTAGGTAGGATATTCTAGGTATTTGATATACCTTCATAAATGATCGGAGTCTGATGGCGATAGTAGACCAATGCCGGCAGATTGCCCAAGTTGTATTCATCGGCCAATGCCTCGTCGTGTATCTTGACAAAACCGATGCCAAGCTGATCGGCCTCATCGTCGATATTCTCCAATTCTTGCAAGGCCTTGGCGCATTTCCGGCATTGCTGTTTATCTGATAGACGATTACGATATTACGATAATATTAGATTTCATATTCATTGCAGCACAAGTCCATCAGTAGGTTGACATTAGACTTGGTTTTTTATTTTATTTTTGGATGGTTGCAGGTACACATTTAGTTTCGCTTTTTATTGGGTTTTATTCGGTTTTATTTTAGGGGGAAAGGGGGGCATTTTATACAAATTGGTATTAAGTATACGCAGTGTGTTTTATCGTATCATTCTCGTATGCAACTGTAAGGTTAAGGTTAATACAAGTACAAAATAGATTTACGACAATGTTTCGCATGCAAGACAAGAATAGAATCAAATAGTAGGTATTGTTGAGAGTGAGATCAATGCAATTGGAAATTGTATTAGACCATTTGGTAGCCAGCAATGGTGTTGAAAATCGCATTACCCAATCAAATCAAATCGTTGTTTATTTATACGCTTTTGTTTACAAAATGAAAGAAAAAACAAAAAAAAAGGTAATCATAATAATAATCTTTTCATACAACCTGTTGTGAAATGCGCTGTAAAGGAAATGAAATACAATGAACAAACGAATTGTTCAAAGTGTTTTCGCACTGTTTTAAAAAAAAGACAACCGAACTTTGCTTGTATATAAAATATAGAGAAATACGGATTTTTCTTTTTGCTGTAGATAAATAAAAGCTCCATCTTTTGTCATTTATATTTTGCCCTCTAGATTTAACAATTTATACTTTGTCTTCGTCTTTAGCAAGCTTTCGCTGTGACATGTGCTGCGTATACGTAATATTTGATAGATTCTAAATACTGCTAAGATCTGTTAAGATTGGAGAAATAGATACAAATTTGAAGTAATTACAAATAAAATATTGTTAATTTATTACTAGCAAAAATCCTTAACTTATGATAAAAAATAAATTTTTACCGTGAAAGTCAAAGCTGAGAAAATATAAGTATTTTAAAACCAATTGGAAATATTTTTACCTATATATCATATAAAGATGTTTAAAAGTCTGATTATCTAGTATTTCTTTATTATTTAATATTTTTCATTTAATTGTTATAAATGCATAATAAACAGAATTTAAACAATTTAAATTACTCAAGCGCAAAATTTCGTGTTGAAAATTCGAGCAAACTCGTAAATTTAAGGCAATATATTTGCTTGGTTGAGTGGGTGTCGCCAAGGTGGCAAGGCCACGTACACACACACACACACACACACACTCACGCACACCTACACACCATCACACATAGAGATGTGGCATTACTGTATGGCGGCAGTGACTAAACATGTTTATGTTTATAGTTTTGACAGTTTTTTCGTTTCGTTTCGTTTCGGTTTTTCTTGTTTTAAATTTGCATTTAGTATGCAAAATGCATTAATGAATTTTGTGGCAGACTTGGGTAAATACTAAAAATAGTGCAAGTCAGTTGGCTACTACCACACACATAGGCACTTGCCATATACTCGGTATATATGTATGTATTTCTATATAATATTATGTAAAATTGCATTTGGCTGCAACTAAAGAGCTGCCCATAATGACATCCATGCCGGCTCGTGTGCGCCAGCATCTTGATGTATTGCTGTATGCAAAAGCAATTAAAACTGCTGTCTGTCTGCAGCTCTATGCAAAACAGCACAACAAATGTAGGTACATCATCTTGTAGCACACTATGAGATACCCTGTAGGGCGGAAAGAAAAGGGCTACAAGCTAAACTGAGATAACCAGAAAAAACGATTAATTTGAATTATTAACTTTTAAAGCTAACTAGCATACCAATTAATTATAATAAGTTAGAGTATTTTTGTATAATAAAAGTTTAAGAAAATTTAAAAACTCTTAATAAAAAAATAAATAAATTTTATAGTTATTTGTATCAAATTGTCGAACCTATTTTTTAACTAATTACAATTTTCTGACAAACAGTTTTTGCTCTGTTTTTACAGGGTATTGAGTGGTGCGTTGTGGTCGATGCGCTTTGAGTTTTCGACAGAAATGTTCGGGCAGAACAATGGATGCGAAAGAAGGCAGAATATGTTGTTCTTGTCTCACCTACATGCTGATCATCTATGCGAAGACCTTTGTGTGCTGTCTGCGTTTGATAAAAATACATATACACATACATACAAGTTGTATCTCTCTATGTGTGTGTGTTTGTGTGTGTATGGGGATATATATGCACGCGCGTATACAGTTAGTTGTTTGAAAATTGAGCAAAAATAACAGCAGCGAAAAATCATTTTGTTGGCCAACCAACTGCTTCGAGTTGCTATTTATAAACCAACAAAATTGTAGGTGGCTCAGATGTGTTGAAAAATACAACAACAGCAACAACAACAACAATAAATAAATAAAACTGCCATACATTGTTGTTGCTGTTGTTCTTATTGCTGCTGCTTTATAAAGCTAATACAAATACATATGTAAATATCTCGCTGGCCATACAAAGTTAAGTTTATGCTTTCTATAGAAACAAATTCATTTCCTTTGTTCCATCAATTGTGGCCAAAATGTTTTCACATTCAGCTTATATTTAGATACACATGTATCTAGATACTTTTGCTGTTATTTAGATTTAAACAATTATATCATATAAATGCAATTTATGCTTGATATTCTCATATGCCAAACAAAATTCGATTTGGTTTTACAAATTGCCAGTTGAACTGATGGACTCACTGACAGATGGACGGACATTTGGTTTCAAAAATTCGATTTTGTTGCTTTTGATGTGTTTTCTATAGCACTTGGTCGGTTGGTCGGTCAGTTGGTCGCTTGGTCGGTTGTTGGGCTGATTGCGAGCGACCAACAACGGCCGGGGCCACAAACATGGTCTGGCGCAGAGCCCAGACATTTATGTTGTTGTAATCTTATTTTTATACGTATACGTAATGTCTATTTATTTATTCTTATTTGTTTCTTTTCTGTTGTTTGATATATGCCAAATTTGTTTGCCAGTTAAATGTTCATTAAGCAACAGCGGTATCTATATAATATCTATCTGATATATGTAGTATATATGCTCTAAAAGGTATAATCCGTTTTTATATATTTATCTTTGTCTAGAGTCTGTGCTATGTATACCTGCATTAAATGTGTTACGATTTAAATATAAATATATATAAATATATAAAATATATAGATTGAAAGCAACGCAAATTGTATAAATAATGAATGCTGTAGTATGTTTAGAATAAATCTTAGAATAAATAAAACTTAAGATTGCTAAAATGTAGAATCTATTGAAATTCTGTTGAGTTTCTCAACACATTTTTATAAGGAATTCCCTTATAGCCTGTTCTTAGGAATTTATATCCCGAGACCTTCTTAAACTTAATGCTTTAACCTGACTGACAAATTTTCTTTTATCATTATTATATGTACATAAATGAGATCTATATATATTAAACACAATAAAATAATTTCAAAATCCCTCAAATAAATTTGATTTGAATAAGTTTAAGAGTTTAGTGCAAGACATTCTTATTAGAATATATTGGTATAAGGAATATACACAGGCAGATAGGAAAAATGTTATACGTATTTACATATAGATACATTGGCATTATTTTTGTTGTGAGGCTTTTGTGCATATGTAGTTTACTGTTGTTGGGAAAATTGCATTTAAAGTGGAAATGACAAAATTGATAAGGTTTTAAGATTGATTTTAATAAGGGAAAATGGGTTGGAACAGGGACAGGGGGGAGATTGGCAAGTCAAAAGAACAACCTGAATAACATATGCACAAACTTACCCATTACCCTGGGTGGGCATGTTTCATGATCAGGACCTGTTTGTCGTTTAAATAGATACAACGCATACAAATACAATATTTGCTTATGTCAATAGGCTTAGAACCGACGTTATATATTTAGTATATATATATATATTAAAGATATATATTATAATGCCGTCGTTTGTCTATGTTAGTTACACGATAGATAGATACAATTAAAGTTAATAGATATTGATTTATATGTACAAAATACCAAGTAAATAAGTATGTTGTTTTGTACCTAAGTTGTATGAATTTTAGTCACAAGAGAGCTTAACTGGATTTTTGGTTTTTGGTTTTTAATTTGTACGCTAAAAACTGCAACTGCTTTGAAGTAAACATAATCAGAATGTTCCGCCAATATGAATAAATAGTAATTGTAATAAAAATAGATAGATAGATAGATTGATTGATAGAAAGTGAAAGAAAAGTTTGATTTGTTTAAAGTTAAGCATAATTTGTACTCACAGAATAGCACGGCAACAAAATCGGTATCCTCGATAATCTTGTGCAATATCTTGGCGTTTACTTCCTCGATGCGATCGGGCAGATCCATGGCCTCAAGTGAGGTGAGAAAATCGAGCACGCCCTCCTCATCCATAAGATCACCATCATAGATGATCGGTTCCTTTTCCCTAAACAAGTTTATGTAAATGAATGAGCATCTCTCTCTTTTTTTTATGGGTTCGATTGTTGAGCTTTTTACCTGAAGTAGGTGAGCGCTGGGAAGGTTTTGATGCCATATTGTTTGGCTAGTCGTTTGTCGTTAATTTTCACAAAGTCCACACCAAAGGAATCGGTGTCATCGTCGATTTTTTCGAGTTCCGCTAAAACCTTATCACAGGTCACACAGCTTCGCGCATCTGCAAGCAATTAAACAATTGCCCAAAAAGAGATAGAAAACAAATGATTATACATATTTTATGTTTACATACATATATCTGTCAGTTCAATTAATAATATTCATTATATACGCAGTTTCTCAGATCAAAACTGCATAAAGATACCAACATCAATTGACGGCTAGCAACTGTCGCGTGTGACGCCAAATGCCGTCGCGATTATTCATAGCTGTATTCATGTATGCATCATCGGTAATGTTCCTGTCCCCCCTTCCTCCCTCCCCCCTCTAAACCCCTCTTGACAGAATCAGCCTCCCCCTTTAAGTCATATATAGAGAGAGAGCAAGAACCGCCAATGGCATTTTGGGGCCCAGACCCAGGCTAGTGAATGAAATGACAGCAGCCGCAGAGAAATTGCATCGAGTACTCTTATATACCTACAAATATATGTATGTGCTTTGCATGTGGCTTATATGGTTAGCTATTAATGTGTGTGCACAACTGCCAACAGCATTTTGCTAAATTAATTCATAAAAATTCAATGCAGACACTATTAGGGAAATGAATTCAACACAACAGCACAAAAGATGTGGCCAATGTGTTGGCGTACTTCGTCATCTCTTGTCGGTTTTGGGTGGTTGCACGCCCCATCTATTATACGATCTATAAGCTGTATAAATATGCTCATACCACTCATTTGGCATATCATTAAATACCCTGTAAGCATGCAACAGTTACACAGGGTATAAGTAGAGCATGAAAATGCGAGTTGATGTTTCTTTGTAAGTCAGATATTCTATAAATTAAACAATTAAATAGACTTATAAACAAAGCAGAAATTCATTGACTGTCTAAAAAATTTGTTTAATTCATTAAATTGTATATTTTGTATTTACAAAATAGAATAAAAATCCCTGCAGAGTATCTATTAGTCCAGCACACTCCCTTTATATCTATCCCACTGCAAAAGCATTTTTATTTGTTTGTCTTAAACTCAAGTAAATATGATCTGCATTTATTTGGATTTCGATCGGTTTATACCAGATTTATCTATGTCCAACTCTAGTATAAATAATTGAAGTCCATTTGTTTGGTAAAAGAAGAAGAAGCACTTCAGTTGGTTGGCTTTTATGGCTGTCAAGTACAGGCAACAGATGCTCAGTCCATATTACGTATACGCAATATTTGATACGATGAATTGACTTTTACGTATATTGTGTACCTGTTACACAGGTTGATAATATCTCTTAACAATATTTTCACAATGCTCAGCAATAACATTAATAGCATTTACTTGAAACAACAAACAGCTGTTGACTTTTATTGCCAATTTCTTTGCCAAATTCAATGAGCTGCCATTTGCGTAGTTCATAGAATACTTTTTCTTTTTTCTCCTTTTGATTTTTCTCTCGATTTGTTTCTATTTGTTTGTATAAGTCATTGGGTTTGAGTTCTTCATGACTTTTCATATGCACAAAATATACATTTTCAGTGTCAACAGAAAACGAAAAAGAATCATTTTTGGAATTATGGTAGGCGTTGTCAGACGTCCAATGCTGTTGAAATTATTTCCAAATGCATTTTGATAATTTACAAGATTATTTCTGTATTTACTGGCGGCATTGAAGTAATTTTGTTCAATTATAAATACATATTTTCATATATATAAGAAGACGAAATATGAATGGACAGCTCGAAAAAAGAACCCTTGTCTGGTTTTTGAGTGAAACAATATCCAATATCCGAAGGTGATTAACATGTTTATGAAAGCTATTTTTAATCTGATAAATTATAACCCTGTGGGCATTTGTTTATGCGCGATCCGCGTATTTTTCTATGTGCTAAAATTATTCAATTAAAATTTTAATGGTCATACATAAAATAGAAATTCCTGCACAACAGAGAAAGTAAAATTTTGCCAAATTAAGTTCGCTTAAATTTTAAATATTATTTCAAATATGTTTTTGACAGTAACTGGAGGGATCTTTCGTTTTCTGGCTGCGTCTTGTGTTTTTTTCGGCTAATTTTTGTAGTTAGCCAGCTCAGACTTTGCGCCAAATTCGTCTAAGCAAAGCAACAAAAACTATGTTGGCGACACACACAAATACAAACACACTCTCACATATATTGCACAAAAAAATAGAAGGCACGAAAATAAGAAGAACAACAACAACGTCGGCAATTTCTCACAGCCAAAGCGATTTCGACTCATAAACAGAACGCAAAGATAGCGCAAGGGGAAAAATAGAAACAAAAAGACCCAAAAGCAAAAAAAAAAAGAAACGAACAAAAAAATAAAAATGAAAAACAAAAAAAAAACTAAACCGAATGAAAATCTCAAGACATTTCGTACAACGAAATTTTTCACATATTTTCACTTGTATGCGAATTTTTAGAATTTTCACTAGAGAAAATTTATATAATATGGCTTCTGTTACTATTTCGAGTCGCATGGCCATCGTGCGTTGCTTGAGGATTAGTATATCGAGCGCCCGGATCTTAAAGAATTACTAGCTACAACAACAGTTGCTGATGTGCATGTGTGTATGTGTGTGATGTATTTGTTACTTACACCAGAAAACGGCAACGTAATCCTTGTCGGCCAACAGTTTCTCCAACTGCTTGGCATTGACCTCTTCGATGACGGCCTCTGGTTCAAGCGACGCTGGCGCCGCCGCCGCTGGCTGTGATCCTTTTTTGTTAGCGCAATTCACATATCCGGGAAAACTGAGTGCCAGCAACGTACACACGAGCAATGTCAGAGTTTTTAATCGCGTGAAAGTCATCTTTCGATTCCCTTCAGTACGTTTCTAAATCGAATTACTTTGATCTGGCCGTTGCGATTCTTTATTTTCTTTATATTTCAAACTCTTAACTCAAACATGCGTGCGTATGTGTTGGTATTTTATTATTATAATTATTTTGCTTTTCTTTTAAATTTTGATTTAGTTAGTTGAGAAATTCGTCGTTTAGCAGCGTTTTGTCGTTATTAAAAAAATTATAATAATTTCAAAATTTAGGCACTATTTTTAGTTGAAAAATCGTATTTCTTTCGCGTACACTAATACATATATTTTGTGCGCATAAATATATACAGGCAAAAATATATATAGGGTATAGTATGAGAAAATTAGATTATATATATAAATATATACATATACATTTATATATACATATATATATTTTTATCTATTAATTGAATGTTTTCCGCGGACTGTACTCTTTTTAGTTTTCAATTTTTGTTCCACTTCGTGCAGAGGTCCGCTCGCAACTGAAAGACTTTTGGTGAACATTTCGTGTCGTGGAAGAGACCTCGTCAAGCTTTAGGGATCTTATATTTCGGGGCTTTTTTTTAGAGCTTTTTCGACAAAGCTTTCGCGGAATGAGCGAGAGAGCGAGATACGGGACGCTGCATCTACTTTCAAAAAGTATGGTGAAAATTGCCAAAAATGAGCGAGATCTATTCTCGGCATTCTCTTTGCATTGCAGTTCTTTGTTTATGCATCTCAAAATTTGTATATATTCGATACATATCGAGACGACGGTCGGTGGTCTTACGAAACTTTCTGTAAAAACAAAACTGGCAAAAGTACCTACATATCTGTATGTACACACGCGGTGGCTATATACATATATGTATATATATCGAGAATGAAAGTGTAATGAGAAAATGTAAATGAGAAATGCGTAAATATCCAAATCACAACAGCTGCGACCCCATGGGAAGCCAAACAAAATCGAAACGTATAATTCACGAGTAAATACATACAAATATGATATGATGTAAATCACATTGAATTAAATCTTAAGCTTTAACATTTAATCAAATTTATCATAGTTAAGTGGAGTGCTCCAGTTCCAGCTCCAGTAAGCTGTCGATTTTTTATGAAAATTGATTAAATTAACTTTATTAAGAGTCAAAAAAAATAAATGAGTTGAAGTAGTTGAATTCCATTCCATTCAAATACCCGTTATTAGATAACTAACCACAACTACATATATCGATATATGAAGCAGACAAGCAAATATCGATATTTATGTTAAGCAGTGTTGCCAACTTTTGTTTAGAAAAAAAAAGCTGTTTTTGACGGGAGGAACGATGCCAAAAAGCTGAAAAAATTATTTAAAAAAGCCTTAAAAAAAAGCTAGTTTTTCAATTCATTAATTTCTGTTTTTTATCCCGAAAAGGGTAGAGTGAGCGCTCAACAACAGTTGTTTATAAATAAAGTGAGCCATTTGAGCAACAGCTGATCTTTTATTCATAAGATGTGAATAATTTCATCGATGTTGTCCTCATTCTCCTGATATGATAATCCTGTTCTTATCATCCGCAGGAATTTATTGGGAAGCTTATACAGTTTGTCAACTAATTCTTTGCACTCCCTTAAAAATGTAATATTTTGACTTTAAATAAGATAATAATAGCTCATTATATATATTTGGAAAGGTCATTTAATTTTCGTTCGAATGATGCACAAATTTCCTTAACCTATTGAGTACCCATGGAATATTTTGAATTTTTGCAAATGTCAACTTTTTCAACTTTTTTCCTCGATTTTTTACAAAAAATATTTTGAAGCAAAAAATTTAAAATTTTTTGAAAACTAAAATAGGCACTTTTTGCATGAAAATAAGGAAAAATGGGTTAAAATGGTCATTTTAGGATTTTCAAAATATTATCAAAAATACTAGCAAAAATATTTTTGAAAATTTTCTTTTGCAGTTACTCTTAGAACTGTTCCAAGAATTTTTTTGCATCAAAATATTTTTTGTATAAAATCGAGGAAAAAAGTTTTGAAAAGTGACTTTTACATAAGTTTGAAATTTTCGAAGGGTACTTAATGGGTTAAGGAAAATTTTGTGTCATTCAATCGGAATTTAAAAGACCTTTCCAAATATATTTAATAAGCTATTATTATCTTATTTAAAGTCAAAATCTTACATTTTTAAGGGAGTGCAAAGAATTAGTTGACAAACTGTATGTGTGGCAGCACTGGTCGAGTCTGCGCAAGCCATATTTGTAAATTCAAAATTCATAACAAAATATATTATTTTCGTAATAAGTAGCAAGCAAATAAACCAATTACCTAATACAAAGTACACTTTTAAGTTTTGATTTCACAAGATTGACTTGGCTAAATATGCGCTCCACCTTCTCGTTTGACCAAGGCAACTATAATAAATTAATGGCAACCTTAGCCAACTCTGCAAAAGTATTGTTGCCCCCAGAATCCTTATAGGAATTGACTCAAATCTAAAATTTTGTAGTGCTGTCATTATTTTGCCATTTCACGAAGCGAATTTTGTTATATTGGGTTTAAATTTTCCCTTTATTTAGGCATTTACAAAACAAATCTGAAAAGAAAGCATTTCAACAAGCAAAAAAGCCCGCAGCCCGCTGTTTGCAAATTAGTCTAGCAAATGGCCTTTGAAAACAGCCAGATTTGACGGGAAAAAAGCGACTCTGGCAGCACTGATAGAGTGACCATACATTGACAAATACCAAATTATTTGGACGCGGTCTGCAGCCGTTTTTACAGTTTGGCCACCCTCGGCACATATCTTCCAAATTTTGTGGGAGGAAGACTTCGTCGTGTTCTGCTCTGCAAATTGATAGTTTTGGGCATAAATGCAAGTGCAAATCACCAACTAAACAACGGTTGTGTATGCGTAGTGCATGCTAAATTTATAATTAAATAAAATAGATCACGTGCTAACGTCGCCAGCGCGGTAACGGTGTTAAACTAACTGCGCGCGACTGTTGGAAGTGCATAAAAATCGATTAGCATTTGAGAAATTTGAGGTAAATTGCAAAACGATGAATGCAAAGTGCATTGTTTTAACTATATTTGCATAAATGTAACATAAAAGTGGCACACCAACAACACCCACGACATAGAAATGGTTTACCTTGAACTCTCTATGCATTGCAAAAACAACGACACATCGAACGCCTCACATACCAAAGCAATAAATAATACAAGAATTTCTGTGCTTTTTTTCATGTTGCGCCTTTTGATGTTAAAGCGCTTTACAGTTATTTACACAAGTATACATACGTATGTACATTTAACGGCTTGCTGAGGAAATTTACAAGGCCCGTTTACTTTGTCTTCAGCTCTTTATCGCATGTCAATGTGAAGGTGAAAGTTATCAGCTGATTAAATTGTTTTGGGTAGTTGCAATTTACATTCGCGTTTGTTTCGTGACTGAAAATAAGCGACATTTTAATGCTCTTACTTTGCCTATTTCAGTCAGCATTTCACGGTATTTACTTATTTACAGTTGACCAAAATTAATGTAAAATAATGAAAGTAAAAGTTAAGTAATATTAAATAAATTAAAGTTAAGTTTAAATTTAAATGAAATGATAAAAAATTTAAATTCTGGGAGTATTCAAAAAATTGTTTAAAATGATCCAACATTTATTGCAAGTATTGGGGAAAACCCGGAAATAACCAACCAGATTTCTAGAAAGGAAAGGTAGATAAACTTGTTTTTTACTTTTATAAAAATATAAAAAACAACTAAATAATATTAAAATTTTTTATTATTTTATTTTTTATTATTTTTTTTTTAAATATGGAATTTTTATTATGTCTTACAATTTATGTTTTAAAGTAAATGAGTCAAGCAGCGCGGTCTTATCTATTTACTACTATAAAAATCAATTTTTTATCTTTGTAAACAGCATAAAAATAAAATATAGCCGATTTCTAGGGGGTTTTTCCTTTAATCACGGAATAGTTTGTCATGCACAATTTGCAACTGTCACTTCCTTCTTGTTTATTTATTCAAAGCATACGTTTTAACCGGCTTCAAAAACCAGTTTCGAATCAATCCAAACAGCTGCTTTCGTGTAAACATTTGCTTATCTAGAAAACCGATTTAATGCAGTTTGCAAGACGAAAGAAAACTCCAGGCTGTCTGTAATTGTATTACTAATTTAATACGAGCTTTTTAATTTAATCTTTTGCCTTTGTTGATCTTTCAGCTGGGCGCGTGACAATTTGGCGGATTTTATGTCACTTTTACTATGAAATTGGATGAAATTGTTGCATGGTAAGCAACCATTATTATTTATTAAATTAGTTTAACAATTTTTAGTAATATTTGTATAGGTACCAGAAAAGAATCGGCACCTATGATAAGCAAGAATGGGAGAAAACCGTCGAGCAGCGTATTTTAGATGGCTTCAATAGCGTCAACTTGAAGAACACCAAGCTCAAAACGGAACTCATTGATGTGGATCTGGTGCGAGGTGCCTAAAACATGTCTTCATTTAAAGATAAAGTATTTAACTAATTATGTGATTTACTTTTCAAACAGGTTCCACATTTCCGAAGGCAAAGCCCAAACAAACATTGCTCACTGTCATACGGTTGGCGATATTGCGTTACCTGTTGCTGCCACTTTATGCACAATGGTGGGTCAAGCAGACGACACCGAATGCCTTTGGGTTCATTCTCTGTCTGTATCTGACACAGCTGATCAACTGGGCCATCTATATTATGCACAGCAATCGCATTGCGCCGCTTGTCTACGATCAGGAGGAAGTGAATGCAACGGCGACTGTTGCCGATAGCAATGATAAGCAGCAGTCGCATTCGGAGGAGACTGCTGATATGCTCAGTGCATTGTTAATACCCTGTGCGCTCAGCTTACTGATTAGCCTAATACACTCACAGATTGTGGCAACGAATACCGCTCCAGGCAGCAGCAGCAGCACCAAAAGCAAATTGCGACGTTTCTCCATGAACAGCCTCAGTGAGAAATCCAATGCGCCCAGGGAACAGCGTTTGCGACGACGCAAGAAATTTGTGCGGCAAGTTGAGAGTTCTCAAAAGCAAAGAATTATCCCTTATTTACATGAAATCTTTCTAATTATAGCATGCGACAGCCAGAAGCAGACATTTCCCAGGCCAGCAGCAATCACTCCTTAAGTACACGACGTGCCAAACTGACATCCATGACCGTTGATCCAACTGCAGCGACCACGACAACCGAGCTTAAACCCTGCAATTGTTCAACCGTTCCCAGTGAGGAAACCTTCCCAACCACAACAACTGCCATAACCGTACACCATCATCATCAGGCATCAGCAGCTGCTGCCGATAGCACAACACAGAGCCTCACAGAGCCACTCTATGATCTCAGCAAGATAGCAGCTGCAGTGCCCGAGAGTCCCCATAAGAAGCGCAATGTCAATTGGCACACTCCCATACAGATTTGCGCCACATTCGATCAGAATGACTTGCCCTCGTCCAGCATTGAGCTGAGCAACGCGGTGCCAGCTCCAAGTGGCGCCAGGTTGCAGCCCAGTTATCGCATGGGCGAAGACGATGGCTTCGAGAGCCTCAATGGCAAGAGCTCCAGTGGCGAGGACAACAATCATTCGCCCAATGTTGGCGCTGCGGGCAATGCAACAGCAACGATAACACAGCCGTCGCAGCTACGATTGCGTCTCAATGTAAACAGCAGCAACAGCAACACCGCCAATAACAGCAACAACAACAGCAGCGGAAGCAACAATGTGGCAACAACTGACAAAATGTCCCGTGACCGTGAATCGAGCAGCAGCTGTGCCGAGTCGGATGAATGCGACGATGCGGACATTATATCAAGTCCCGCCTCGGCGGGCACACAGGAATGCAATACATCCGCCACCGATTGGTTGGGCGTGACGACAAACAGTGAGGATTGCAGCTACACCTCCGAATTGGATCAGTCGGATGGCGGCTATAAGCATCAACCATGCAGCGATGAGGAGCTGCCCGAGCTGGACATAACACCCACAACCATATTGAATCCGCACAGCAGCATGGATCGCAGTAAGTGCACAATCAAACAAAAAATGTAAAACTACATTTTTTGGTCATTATTAAAATGTATTTAAACCAGGGATTAAAATCGAAACAAATATCGATTTCAGTTACGGCTTCGGCTATGTTCGCATTTAGGCTTTCGGTTATCGGTTACGCAAAATCCTTAAATAACGGTTTGGGAACGGTGAACCGGTTTTTGTATGTTTCGGTTCACAAAAAAAATTTTCGTTTTAAATTATTTTAAACTGGTTTTTTTCAAATTTATTTTATAACAATTGAAAATAACAATTAAAATTAAAACTTTTTTCAATTTTTATTATAAAAATTGGAAATAAAAATTGAAAATATTTTTTTTTTTTTGATGGGTGAAGAACCGAAATTAGTCCTTATAAATGAAACGGTTACTAAACGGTTATTTCGGTTTTAAAGTTTTGGTAAACTGAAAATTTTTTCTTTCGGTCACGGTTTCAGTTACTGTTTTAAATTTTAATCGGTTTTTACCGATAAAAGATTACGGTTTCGGGCTTTAATTCCTGATTTAAACTTTAATTTCTTCTCCTGTATTCCTTCAGTTAGCTGCACCATTTGGGATCAGCGTGACACGAAGAAGGCACAACTATCGGTGCTGGAGATCGCCTCGTGCATCATCGAGCGCGTCGATTCGCTGGGCGTGACCAACGATTACATTTACATTGGCGTCTTCTTCTCCTTTCTGCTGACGCTGATTCCAACGTTTTGTCGGCTGTGCGAGATCACAATTGATGCGGACAAGGCCAGCGAGATAAGCTACTTCTATATGCCGCAGCTGTTGTGGGAGAAGTCATCGGCCTCGTTCTTCACCCTCCTGGGCTTTGCCTTTGGCGAGGCGCAATGGGAACGCACTGTGCTGGCCTTGGGCTTTGTCCAGCGCTTGTGCCTCACCCTCATCTTGTTCATCATCTTTGCCGTTGCAGAGCGCACCTTTAAGCAGCGGTAAACTCCAAGATTTAGCCATATTTTATCAGATTCTATAAGTTTCGTTTATATTTTAGTTTTCTGTATGCCAAACTCTTCTCACACTTGACTTCATCGCGACGTGCTCGCAAATCGAATCTACCACATTTCCGGCTCAACAAAGTGCGCAACATCAAGACCTGGCTGAGTGTGCGCTCCTATCTGAAGGTAGTTTCTTATAACAAGATTTTCAATTCATCTCCTACTGATTTTTAAATATATTTTTAAGAAACGCGGCCCGCAACGTTCGGTGGACATTATTGTGTCGGCCGCATTTATTGTCACGCTGCTGCTGCTGGCCTTTCTGAGTGTGGAGTGGCTAAAGGACTCGGTGCATTTGCACACACATCTGACGCTGGAGGCGTTGATCTGGTCCATTACCATTGGCATCTATTTGCTGCGCTTCATGACGCTCGGACAGAAGATTCAGCATAAATATCGCAGTGTTTCGGTGCTGATAACCGAACAAATCAATTTGTATCTGCAAATTGAGCAGAAACCTAAGAAAAAGGAGGAATTAATGGTCTCAAATAGTGTACTAAAGCTGGCAGCTGATCTGCTCAAGGAACTGGAAACGCCATTCAAGATCTCTGGTCTCAGTGCCAATCCCTATCTGTTCACAACCATCAAAGTGGTCATCCTATCGGCACTCTCCGGCGTCCTGAGCGAGGTGCTCGGCTTTAAATTGAAGCTGCACAAAATTAAAATTAAGTAAGCCAAAAAGAAGGTTACACATTTTACCAAGGAGTGAACAAAGATCATTGGGATCATTGGCAAAGGCGATTGTCATATTTTTGTAGTACAATTTTTTGGAATGCTTTAAGGATGAAAACCCACAAATATCTAAATTACCTAAAATATAGTTTTTATATAAATAATTCAAATTTGAAATAGCAATAAATTTAAGTAAGCCAACGTTTATGTTTGTCGTCATGTGATTGTTTAGCCAGCGTTATATACTTAAATTTAGAATTCCTACACCTAATTATAATACAAACTAATATATTTAATAAAGTCCTATATATTTACATAAACACAAACAAATACACATATTAGGGCGTCGTGCACAATCACAAATTAATTTACGAAAACCATGTATGTTGTTATTTTCATAGTTGTAGTATGGAATTAATGCGTTATCAAGTGAGAAATTTCAAATTCAAAATTAATGAATAGCGAATAAAATTTATCAAAGTAAATAGTTTGAACAGCGGACTGGCTTTTGTGTGTTTAAAGTGGCCAACAGATGGTGCTGCATGCGTGACAGCAGATCAGTGCTGCCAGAATCCGTTAAAAAAAGGACAAATTTGAATTATTGACAAATTTTAAAGTGAAAATTAAAAAAATTTGGTAGTTATTTTGCAAACTTTTATTTTATTTCCTTATAAGAATAAAACGAACGTAGAAATAAAGTAACAGAATGCAAAAAAAAAAAAACACTACCAAATTCTTTTAATTTTTACTTTAAAATTTGTTAATAATACAAATCTGTCTTTTTTTAAACGGATTCTGGCAGCACTGCAGCAGATCGCGTTCGAAGTGTGACCAGAGTTTACGCACGCACCTGTTTGAAGTTCAATTCACTTGATCAACAGATGGCGCTGCAAGAATGACAGCTGATCGCGTTCGCAGTGTGACCAGAGTTCACGCACACACACCGCACACACACCTGACGTAACATTTGCATTTGCCAATTTCTGTGATCGATCCCCGAATTTCCTTTGATTTGCAACCATGCTGAAACTCCAACTGACCAAATTGCTGCGGCATTCGATGGCCACACAGCTGCTGCGCAGCCAGACGCGTTTGCTGCATGTGGGCGAGGCGAATGTGCTGAATAGTGAAATTGATAAGCAATCAGCCGAGTTCAAGGTACATATAAACAAATAAGCATATGGAGAGAGTTTACAGTTATAGCAATGTGATTCCGCAGGACAATGCCAGTGAAATGGGCAAGCTGGTCACGCAGCTGCGTGGTCTGACCAGCCAGGTGCTGACCGGAGGCGGCGACAAGGCCAACGAGCGTCACACGTCGCGGGGCAAGCTCCTGGCCAGGGAACGCATCAATCTGCTGCTGGACAAGGGATCTCCCTTCCTGGAGCTCAGCACACTGGCGGGCTATGAACTCTACGGCGACGAGGTGATCAATTCGGGTGGCATTGTCACCGGCGTGGGTCGTGTCTGTGGGTAAGTCTGAAATCCGTGCAACTCTCGAGAGGATTCATCTGACTTATCTTCGACCTAGCACCGAGTGCGTTGTGGTGGCCAATGATGCCACCGTCAAGGGCGGCAGCTACTATCCCATAACGGTGAAGAAGCATCTGCGAGCCCAGGAAATTGCCCAGGAGAATCGCTTGCCTTGCATTTATCTGGTGGATTCGGGTGGTGCCAATTTGCCGCGTCAGGCGGAGGTGTTTCCCGACAAGCTGCACTTCGGCCGCATCTTCTACAACCAGGCGAACATGTCCGCGCAGGGCATACCGCAGATTGCCGTCGTCATGGGCAGCTGCACGGCCGGAGGCGCCTATGTGCCCGCCATGGCCGATGAGAGCATCATTGTGAAGCGTCAGGGCACCATCTTCCTGGCCGGACCACCGCTGGTCAAGGCGGCCACGGGCGAAGAGGTCTCTGCCGAGGATCTGGGTGGCGCTGATCTGCACTGCAAGACCTCTGGAGTCACGGATCACTATGCGGTGGACGATGAGCATGCGCTGTTCTTGGCCCGCCAGGTGGTCAGCAACCTGAATCTGCCTGCCACCAACAGCTACAACGACCAGCTGCTGCACTCCAGCCAGCAGAGCTTTAGGATCGTTGCTCCAACTGAGGGAGCGGGAGCGGGAGCAGGAGGTGTAGAGGAACCACTGTACGATCCACGCGAACTGTACGGCATTGTGGGTCCCAATCTCACCAAGAGCTTCGATGTGCGCGAGGTGATTGCACGCATTGTGGACGGCAGTCGCTTCACGGAGTTCAAGAAGCTCTACGGGGAGACGCTGGTCTGTGGCTTCGCCAAGCTCTACGGCCGCACCGTGGGCATTGTGGGCAACAACGGGGTCCTCTTCTCGGAGAGCGCCCTCAAGGGTGCCCACTTCATTCAGCTGTGCGCCCAGCGTAAGATTCCCCTCGTCTTTTTGCAGAATATTACGGGTGAGCAACTGAAACTGGTCAGGATTAAGTCTAGGACTATGTTCAATTGTGTACTCTTTGCAGGATTCATGGTGGGTCGCGATGCGGAGGCGAATGGCATTGCCAAGAACGGCGCCAAGATGGTCACCGCTGTGGCCTGTGCCAATGTTCCCAAGTTTACGGTCATCATTGGCGGATCCTATGGCGCTGGCAACTACGGCATGTGCGGACGCGCCTATTCGCCCAGATTCCTCTACATGTGGCCCAATTCCCGCATCTCGGTGATGGGTGGCACCCAGGCAGCCAACGTGTTGGCCCAAATCACGGAGGATCAACGCAAGCGTGCTGGCAAGGAATTCACCGACGCGGAGGCCCAGAAGATCAAGACTCCGATCGTGGAAATGTTCGAGAGGGAGGGATCGCCGTACTACAGCACCGCCCGCTTGTGGGATGACGGCATCATCGATCCGGCCAACACGCGACAAGTGCTGGGCCTCAGTCTGAAGGCGGCGCTTAACAATGCCGGACACGAAACCAAATTCGGAGTTTTCCGCATGTAAAAAGAAGAGATTTGTGCATTTCAGGGCATTTAATGCTCCAACTGTTGAAACTACTGCATTTATTAGGCTTAAGCGAAAAGTTGTTTTTTTTGTGAATTTGTCATATTTTATACAATTGAAGCGCGTGGCGTGGAAAGCTTTTTAAAGTTTAAATAAAACTACTATCGTAACGAGTTTTTTTGAAATAAGTTTATTTCACAGCTCGCACGTCAGAATCAGAATGAAATTACGAATCAGACAGACTCAACAACAACAACAAGATGAGCAAAGCAGATCCCATATCGCTCAGCTTCCACGACTCTTGTCTCCGCATGTCCGACATCCAACTCCATGGACTCCATAGACCAAGTCGGCTGAATGATCACGTATTTATCCCCATACAGGTGCTTAAGCGCAAAAGCTCTTTTATTTATTTATTCTGTATTGTTAATGCGTGAACGTGTGTTCGTATAAATTACATACTCTTGTATAAATTTAATAAAAATGAAAATTCAATTTGAAGACAACTCGGGAGGTGAAGACTGCAATGAAGAAGAGCAATCTAATCAGCAGGTTTTCAGTTGGCTGGTTTCGAATTGTTGGTACTGGTACTCCACGCAGGCACCTCTAGATCAAGCTCGCTCGAGTCTTCCAAATATTCCATGAAAAACGAACTAATTTAATCAATTACGTTAACTTATTGCAGATGTTCATAATCAGCAGGTCTGTTTTTGTGCGGACATCTATCCAACCACTAGGATATCTGGTCTTCAAGCGTATGCGCCAGTAATGTGGGACCTCTTAAGCGCTCCTCTTAAATCCCCAATATTCTGCTAGAAATTCTTTTCTTGAGCTCTTTTAATTAAAAAAAACATTAAATACTAGCGAATTCGGCCAATTCTCATTGTTTTGTATGTTGCTCCATATGTATTTGCCATTCATTTTAGTTGACATTGTTTACATTTTCGTACCGAATGGCAAATTTCTAGTGTTGCATTCGAAAAAAATCTACGTTACGACTATCGTTATCGTTGCGCAAAAAATGCTAAAGTTAACAGCATGTTAACGTTAACATAGCAGTTGCGTACATTTCCAGCACTAAACAGAATGCTTGCACAACACTAGTTAGCAGTCGACAACACTACGTGAAAACGGTTCGTCATAGAATTTGGGATTCCTTTGTCATTAATATCGTTGAAATAATAAAAAGTACGGCTTAAATTAAATCAAAGACTATATTTAAACCATTTCTATAGGTGAGTGCTTAAATGCCAGTCAAAGCAATAGCGGCATTCTGCAAAATCGCCACTTTTCAAGTGTGTGTGTGTGTGCGAGTGAGTGTGCATGCTAGTGAATGTTGCGGCCGCTGCGGCTCTTTGCCTTTTTTTTTGCTCCATCTTGACTGTGTGCATGGCAAAATCTAGAAGTAGCGTCAGCAGAAAAGAAAGTTCAACGGCAAACAAAAAAATGTGAGAGTTGCGCGTGTATGTGATGGTTTTAAAATAGCCTTGCCGAAAACTTCAAGTGCACACTTGAGCGCAAAGTAGGAGAAAATATCTGTACATGCTGCGCAAATAGTGCATCAGTGTGTGTGTGTGTGCGTGTGCGACTGTCTGTTGTACGCATTTAAATGTCGCCCGTGTTGCAGGCGTCGGTATGTTTGCGCGAGTGTGCGCCCAAAAATAAAATGTGTGTGTGTGTGGCTTCTGCCTTGCTGCGCTCTTGCAACAGGAACAGCCATAAAAATTCCACTGCCGCATTGCAATTACAAAAAGCCGTCATTCGGGCCATTCTTTGCTGCTAATCTGCCAAGTCAATTCCGTTACGTTTACTCTTTTTTTGCAACTTACATTTCTACCTGTCTGACTAGGGTTACCACATTTCCAGTCATTCCCTGTGCCACTCACTCTCAGGTTCAGGTGCTTGATTCATATTTCTGTTGATTTTAGCTACTGCCAATTCCGATTAACTGCTGGCATGACGTCATCCGGCTTGTGTGTCAACTCTTTATAATGGGGTTTATCTGTCAACCCCCGCACATTGTTGTTGTCCAATCAATTGCTGAATGTGTGTGCGTGTGTGTGAATTACTGATAGAGGTGTCCAACCAAACAACTAATAGCCAAAGTGTACGCCTTGGCTTGTTTTCTTTAAGTTGGCCACTGTGTTTATATTGCCGTCATTAAAATTGCTGAACCAACAACGGCGCTGACGCAGACGCCGACGCTCTCAAAACATGCCGGTTTCTTCACACACACATCCATGCACACATCAAGCTCAAATGCTCACACACACACGCATACATACGCAATTTGTGTGAATGTGTTTAGGTGTGATATGCAGCTCATATTTTTGCTAGCATTACGAGCGATCGATATACAATTGTAAGAAGATGCCGATAACCTTGATGGCCCATATCGATAAATATATCGCAACTTTGCCGCGTGATGTTAAATTTAGATTTAAATTTTATGATATGTATTTTATTGACTATGAGTGCGCTCAGTTCTGGTTGCGCTTAATTAGTTTGCCGCTTGCCTCAACTTCCGCTGCAAGACACACACACATACACATTAATCACGGGCAAACGCCCCCGCACACACTAATCATGAGCCATCGACATGGCAAACAAAACAAATCCCTCGTAATGAGTTTTCAACTTGTTGTATTTGGGGCAGCTTACATAGTTGGCGCACTTCAATCAATAAACAACAACAACAATAACAATTGCTGCAACAATACGGAATACGGAAGGAGAGAAAAGAAGAGAAATAACTCGCATTTGTATATAAGTTCCGGCCCCAACTTCAGCCCGCCCTTTTTTTTTTTTTTTGGGTTCAATGCACTTGCCACTAAGCTACAACGTGGCAAAACTTTACACACACAAGCACACACACACACACACGCACACACAGTGAGTGCTATGGCCTGATATTTATAGGCACATTTCGGCGTCGTCTCCCCAAAATACCGGCTAATAGAATTTCCTTTTTTTTTTCTCTTTTATCAACGTGTGTTTCTGTGTGCCCACGTTTGTGGCATTGGTCATGTTTTTAGCTCTTGATAATGCCAAATAGCTGACGCAGTTGCAATGACTAACAGTTGGCGCTGCCGCTGCTGCTGTTGCTGTTGCTCAAGAAGCATCGACATCGGCAGCGAAGCGTTGACAACCCGCCCAGCATCGTCGGCTGAGCGGGCACAGCACAACAGCACAGCACAGTCCAAGTTCATTGTTCGTTGGCTCCAGTCTCTCGAGTCTCCGAGTCTCGCACGGATTGCGCCGCTATCGCCACACATTTTGCTTGCTTGTGCGTTACTCTTGTTGCTGTTGCTCTTGCTGTTTTTGCTCTTATTTTCGCAGTTGATTTTCTTGTGTTTTACTTCATTTTTCATTCCAATTTTACATTTATTTGTGATTGTGTCTCGACGTTGCATTTTACGCTCTCGTAAGTTTACTTCAATTTGCAAAGCATTTCCCACTTAAAGATATCTTCCTGAAAAGTGCGTTTCCAATTGTTCCAATTGGTCAGTCGAAAAGCGGATAAATGATAATAATAATCCAGGCAAAACATTATAAAAGTGTCGCTTTTAAATGCCAATATAATTTTTGATAGATTTGATAAATTTTAATTAAATTAAATTATTTTTTTAATGGTTTGAAACAGCAATAAAATACACTTTAAATTTTCTTATTAATTCCACTACTTAAATTTAAGTTGACATTAATTTTTTTGAAGTCTCTTCTCTTGTTTATCACGCTTAGCAGTCAGCGTGTAAACCGTCATATGATAATGATAGTGACATATTAATGTAGTCGTATCTGAACAAGGTCTTTTGCATATTTGTAACATATACGACGTGTGGGTGGGCTTTAAAGTAGGCTGAGATCTGTGTGTTTCCTGTTGATCATTCGAATGTTTTGTAGCAGTTTAAGTTCATTGAAAACTCAAAGTAACAAGCCAAAAATTTGAAAAAAATAAAATACAAGTTTTTACCAAAATACAAAAAGTTATTTTCTTTTTTTCAACGAATCTTTTTATCAAGCAAGCAATATTGATTAACCGTATGTATTGCTCAAATATTTAATGGTCAAATCGATGGCAATTAAGCTGTAAAGCGTTTTGCCAAACAAGCAAAAACAATTAAAAGGAAAAGTTCGCGGACAACTTTCATGTGCTTTAAAGTTGAAAACTCTCGTGCCGCATGCCACATGCCGCATTCCACATAGTTGTTGCATTCATTTATTGTTTGTTTGTGATGTTTATGTGATTATCGTGATCTTGATATTGAGGCACGCACATGTGCGACGCTTCAATGCACACTAAAATAAAAAAATAAACAATTATAAAGCAGTCCGTAATTATTAACAACAATTTGCCACTCCCACACACCTTTGCCATACATGTAAGTGGATCTAATGAAAAAGTCTTTTTTGTTTCAAATATATTCGACAGCAACGAGCAACAAGAGAGCAGATTACAGAGACATGGCTGTTAACGTATACTCCACAAATGTGACGTCAGAGAATTTGTCACGTCATGACATGCTGGCCTGGGTAAACGATTGCCTGCAATCTCAATTCTCCAAAATTGAGGAACTATGCACGGGTAAGTACTAGAGAGACTCAATCTCAATTGATCGATTATACATTTATTTATGTACATATATTTGCCATATTTAGGTGCCGCTTACTGTCAGTTCATGGACATGTTGTTCCCAAATTCAGTGCCCGTCAAGCGTGTCAAATTCCGTACGAATCTGGAGCATGAATATATACAGAACTTTAAGATCTTGCAGGCGGGCTTTAAAAAGATGTCGGTCGATAAGGTAATTTAGATGATTTACAACATTTATCTAGATTTGCATATGTATAATTCTTCCAGTTGATTTTTGAATTTATATTTTTACCTTATTGAATTCCAATTTAACAAACACTAGTTGGCACACTTACATAATTTCATAGATTAATTGTTTATATAGTAAATTTACTGCGCGCTGTGTGTGTTTTTGGGATGATCCTTTATCAAGTTTTGACATTATTTATTCAATTTCACTGACTAATTTAAAGACAATTTTGATTACACAAATTGATGAATTTAAAAACGTTTGTTTCCCCCAATTTTGGTTAAAATAGATATGTTAGATATTTTGAAACCTGATGATTGTATCAATTTCCACAGTAGTTGACATTTGAATCAGATGGCTTAATATGTCATTATAATGTACATTATGTAGAATAGGTGTCCAATTCCAATGTAGATTTCACGTAATTTAGTTATTAAATCCAATCTGATGATTATGATCGTATAATAGAAAATTGGGGTCTTAAAGGAGCTTTTTAAAGTTGCAATTTATATGCCGAAGACACGTTTTATTGTTCATTTCTTGATAACAGTTTAATCTAAATATGTGTGTAATTAACTGACATTTCCGTTACAAATCAACAACAACAACAACAACAATAATGATGATGTCAAACAATCACAACAACAACAACAACAGATTATACCAGTTGACAAGCTTATTAAGGGACGTTTCCAAGACAATTTTGAGTTTCTACAATGGTTCAAGAAGTTTTTCGATGCCAATTATGATGGACGTGATTATGATCCGTTGTCGCAGCGCGGCGGCGTCAAGCTGGGCAACGGGAATGGCAATGGGAATGGCGGTGGCAGTCATGCCGGCAGTGCCGGTGGCAGCAGCAACAATGATCTGCATCTGATGCATCGTCGGCCGCAGCAGCAGCAACATGCGCATCCGCATCAGCAGCAGCAGCATCAGCAAGCACCACATTTGTCCCACAATGGTCGAATGGCAACAAATCCAACATTGCGCAATCATATTGGTATGGGCTCAACGAAGAATATTGCAAAAGTCTATCAAATTGGTGATGATAATGATAAAGAAGCTGGTGACGGTGATAGTCGCTGTATGCGATTGATTTCTCTCTCTCTCTCTCTCTATATATAAAAATATGTGCATATATATGTATGTATATATGCATATTATTTAAATTGCTACTCTGTGTTGTTGTGGGACAACAAAACGAACGTGAAGCGCGCGTCTTTAGGCATAAAAACAGAACAAATGCCCTGGATAAAGGCTGTCTCTGTGCACACCACCCAAATGAACACCATAATCCACCAAATGGCACACATCCCAGCACCAGCACAAACACACACACACAATTGCACACACACATCGTTCTTGAGTTGTTGTTTAGTTTCTTTATTGTCCTCGTTCTTTTAGTTTTGTGTGCACATCTTTTGTTTATTTGTTTGTTTGTTTGTTGAAAACTTGTTGTTAACCCGTCTTCTCATATTCTTGGTTGTTTTTCTTCATCCAATCCAAAAAATTACACTGCATATTATTCTCTTCTATTTCTTCACACATTTTACTTTTAGATAATACCCATTGACAAATTGATAAAGGGTCGCTTCCAAGATAATTTCGAATTTTTGCAATGGTTCAAAAAGTTCTTCGACGCCAATTACGATGGCAGAGATTACGATGCGAGCGCGGTGCGCGAGGGTGCGCCCATGGGCTTCGGCGCCGGGGCTGGCAAATCTCTGCCAGGCACGAGCAGCGGCGGCGGCGTTGCCAGCTCCTACAGGCGTGTGACAACGGCGACAACGACTCGACCAGCAGCAACAACGACAGCCTCAAAGCCCAGTAGGTTCTCTTGGTTTGGTTTGCTTTGGCTTTAGTTTTTTTGCCACAACAGTCCACAACAGAAACACTTTCATAATCATAATTGTAATCATTTCTTGTACATACATTTACTTTTCCATATTCATCATTTATTTTACAACTATAATTTAACAAAACTGAATGCACAAAATCTACACAATTGAAACCAAGCCATTTAATATGACGTGCTTCACGTTTGTTAAATATATATATGTATATAAGTGTATATTTCTGTATATGGAGTGGAGTGTCTGCTTTTCGCATCAGCAGCAAGAGATTAACGTTATTTCTGTTTTGTGTGTGTGTGTTTTTTTTATGCAATCCAAGCAGTCTCTAAGGTGCCGCCACGCACAACCAATGCGACGCCGCCAAATCGATTGGTATCCGGCACCACGGGCGCTGTGAAGAAGAACGATGTGGCTGGTGCGGCATCCAATCATCAGATCGAGGAGCTGTCCAACCAGGTTCGTCCAGAGGTAGTCCAACGAAACACTTGCATTATTTATCACGAATTTGCTTTGTTCATATCGCCCCTTACTTAGGTCATGGATATGCGTTTGAATCTGGAAGGTTTGGAGAAGGAGCGTGATTTCTACTTCTCCAAGCTGCGCGACATTGAAATACTGTAAGTACTCCAGAGAAATCAAGAGAATAACCAAATCGTAACCCAATATTCGTTATTACAGTTGCCAGGAAGCCGATGATGCTGATCCAGCTCAGTTAATTCAAAAGATATTGGATATACTCTATGCAACTGAGGTAAGCGAGAGAGCCTAAGTAATTCGGCAACTTGCATAATCAATTTGTTTTGGCACCACAGGATGGCTTTGCGCCACCAGACGATGCACCACCAGAGGACGAAGAGTACTAAAGAGTGCAGAGTCGAGAGTCGAGAAACAACATCAAAATCAGCATTGATTAACTGTTTGCTGCATACAATATATTCAAAACAAAATACGGATTACATTTAAGTCAAATTGCTGCGCTAAAAAAAACTTAAACTAAACTCAACTAAAACAACAACAACAACATCAGAAGCAACAGCTGCAAAAAGGAACCAATTTAACCAACGAGAAGCAACAAAACAACAATACAATACACACTCACACAATCTCACATTTAACAAACAAAAAATACACAAAAACATATACATTCATATGTACATTAGTTAGTGACAGTTAATAGAAAACACTTAACAACAAATCGGAGCTACAACAATAACAACAACAACAGCAATATCAATATCAACAAAATTTTAATTTAATTCAAATGTTACTCGAAACAATATCGAAATGGCAAACAGCAGCATCTGATTGAACATGAAACTGTATTACACATTTTATAGTATATAAAACGCGTTAAAACTGCTCAATTTGGTTTAAAGACAAAGCTGTGTGTGTTATGTTATAAGTTGCCTGGCATTTAATTAATTAACCCTCTTAAAATTAATATACAATTCAAACATGTGTAACCAGCAATAACCGACAGACGCTGTCTTGACAAATTCATGTTCATTCGTTTGCTGTTTTATGTTTGCTGTTTTTGGTTGACTCGAACGGTAACATTGACCATATTTTGTATCTAAATTCATTGTTGTGGGAAAGACAGAATAAAACACGAATTGATACAAGTAGTTTTTCAAAGGACTCTAAAAAGAATTGTTATAGAATCGTTTAAATATAACAGTTAGTTTATCCTGTATTATATCATCGTATATTGTACGATTAACGAAAAAACGAAAATGAATTTAATAATTTTAAATAACAATTGAACAATTTGTAATCGTTTTGAGTGTTGTGTGTAGTAACCAGTCTGAAGTTGTCCAACGTCAAGTACTCGTCGTGATGATGATGATGATGGATATGGGAATTGGAGATGAGTCGAGATATGATATGATATAATATGGCATTGCATTCATGATACATATAAACAAAAATTTCTTTTAATTTTTTCAATTTCTATAACAAGAAAAGAAATGCAAATGCATTATATTATGAAGATAGTAGTATTTAAGCCATTTTGCTCTCAATTCTCTTTAGTTCTATAATTTATGTGTAAAAATCCGAACGTTAAAAAATTAAATAAAAAAACAAATGCAACTTTCTAATTTCTAAAACAAATTCGCTTATGATTTACATTTTCTTTTAGGTTGGATTGATATGCTTTTAATTTGTTTAATAAACACCATTTAATAAGGCGCTGTAAATATTTTGTTGATGCTTATAAATCAAATTTGAAATCTGCATAAATTATATAAATATACATTCAATGTATGTATGTTATTGGACTACATAAATCATAAGCATATAAATTGTGTGTATAAACTAGAATAAAAACAAAAAAAAACGTGTTGCTTGATTCAAAATTTGCCTCATTTTCTTTTGTCTCATTTTCAAATACATCATTGTAGTACAAAATGCTGTTCATTAACAAAAATGCCAAGTACAATTATTTAACCGCCGACTGAATCTCCGGCTGTTTGTGGGTGCCATCGCAGAAGGGACGATGCGTCGTCTGCTTGCAGTTGCACAGCCAATAATCGCCGGACTTCTCCACCTTGAAGCGCACGGGTCTGTGAGGAAAAGTGTGGGTTTTAATTACTTATTATAGTAATTGCTGCTATTTACCTGTGCTTCAACTTGAGAAACACGTTCTTGTGCGTGCCGTCGCACAGTGGCTGAGATTTCGATTTGCCGCACAGACACCAGCAGTAGGTTTTATCTGTGGAGGTTGCAACATGTGTGTTGTTGATTATGTAAACATTTGAATTTGCTTGATGCGCCGTCTACTTCAAGCTCACCCTTATCCAATTGGATTTTAAATGGTTTCTTATCGAATATTGCACCGTTTTCCTTTTGCAAATTCGCTGTTTGCTTATCCTCGAGCAGATTTTTGGGTACCGTTTTTGCAGTGGCGGCCACATCGGCGCTCGTTTTGGCGCTGGAACTGTAGCAGATTTGCTGTAATAACAACAGTTGTATGAATGTGAAAGGCAATTAAAAGTTTGTGCGGTTAATTACCTTTAAAAGCCAAGGCGCTTGCAGGTTACGTCTTAATATAATCGACATTTTTACAAATAGTTTCCCAAAATACGCGAAAGGCCGATAAAAACAGCTGTTTGTGAACCAGTGTTTCTTTAGATAAATAAAATGCAGTAAATGGTCACTCTAGCGAACACAGTGTGTACCTATGTAGAAAATATACCTCGATATTAAAATACTAGACATATTTGAATTTTTAAATTAAAATGCAAAAAATTAATTATCAGCTAATTAAATTAAATTGTAAATTCAATTAGGTAAAGACAATTATTTTTTAAATCACTCTGCTAATTAAATATGTTTTTTTATTAAAAAATATAACTTCTCCCAAATATGCATATGTAGTCGCTAGTAGTCAAGGTCGATCCAGCGATTTCACAATGAACTACAAAATCTGTTAACTGATAAGACAGACACTTCAAATCCCAGGCGACAAAAAAAGTGACAGCGTGTAGCAGATATGATTTCAATGCGTCTGGAATACGTTACGTTACAAGTAGAATTGTGGACAGTGCGCTTTATCGCTTAATCGTTGGGTTATTCAGGCTGAAAATGAATAAGTTTGTTGGTTTTGCGAGTCTCTCTTTACGTAAGATACTCAAGATAAGATGCTGAATGACGAAGCGTTTATCAAGCGAACTGATTAGTTTAGTTTAATACATACGAGTACAACCCTGTGTTTATTCAAAAAATACTAAGCCAACATTTACTGTCAATTAAGACTAGAATTCGGTATTAAATGGATAATATTTATGGCTGGCCATGCCGCTAAATGGAACAGTGCGCACACCCGTGTGATAACGCTCCATGGATGCCACATCCTCCGCTTTCAGCTCGAATTCAAACACATCAAAGTTCTCGGCAATGCGTGACGGATTCGATGATTTTGGCAGTGGGACAACGCCAATTTGTATGAGATAACGCAGGCAGATTTGGGCCGGAGTACGACCGTATTTCTTGGCCAACTGCTGGGCATGCTGATCGTACAGGAACGGCGGCCAGTGACGGGCGGGTTGGGGGCGTGCCAGGGGACAGTAGGCGCAGATCACCAGATTGTGTTCCTTGGCGTGCTGGCGCAGCTGTCGCTGCTGGAATGCCGGGTGACACTCGACCTGGTTAACCACGGGCTTGATGCGACAATTCTGCAGAACGCGCTCCGTCTGAGCGGCATTGAAATTGGACAGGCCAATACTGCGAGCTAGTCCCAGATCGACCAGTTTCTCCATTTCACGCCATGTGTCCAGATAATCGACATCGGTCAGCTCCAAAGTTCCATGCACATTGTTGTCGTTGTGAAACTTTTGTCCGATCGGCAAATGCATTAAGTACAAATCAATGTACTCCAAGCCCAAGTTGCTCAGACTCAGCCGAAAGGCGCGCTCCACAATCTCCGGGTCGTGATGAATGCCACCCAGTTTGGTGGTCACAAAGATCTCCTCGCGCCTGATCACTCCCTGCCTGATCTTCTCCCCTATCGCCTTGCCCACCTCCTGCTCGTTCTCGTAGACGAAGGCGGTGTCAATGTGTCGGTAGCCGATGTCGATGGCCGTACAGGTTGCCTGATAAGCTTCCGACTCGTACGACTTCCAGGTGCCCAGGCCCAGCACGGGCATCTCCTGGCCATTATTCAGTTTGATTGTTGTCGCTAGTTTTGGCATTTTGTTGATAATTAACTACAACAAATAATATCTCTGATTGCTGACGCGTTTCGGCAAGTTTTTTACGTTTCGATCGACACCGCAACTTGCGTTCGTTTCAGCACGTTCAACGTTCGGTGAGCAACTAACGCGTTATTCTCTCAGCCGGTTCCATTATGTGATTCAGCGGTGAGCCCGCATTTTAAACAGCCCATAGCTCTCATATACCCTGTGACACAATAAACACTTGAATAGGGCACGCTTGACTATTCTAAAATGTGTTAACGTAGATCTTAGTTGCAACTGAAACCATACCTAAACTGCTTAATCATAATCTGTCTATTAAATCAATTATTATTTTATTCTGAAACTACTTAAAGTCTAAATTTGTTTGCTTGGCAATTTATGCGTTATAACCCTTGCTGCAGGGTAGCTTATAGTCGCACTCTCCGAACTTTTGCTCTCTCAGTCGTTTCGTTGAGTCATGCGATGAGCTCACACACACACACACACATTGAACGGCTCACCTTGCGGTTATTCCCTTCGATTACGCATGAAAGCTTTCGCTCACGAGCTTTTTTCGCAATATGACGCGCGCTAATTGAATTGAATTTTACGCTGAGCTTTCATTTACTTTGTTTTGCTAACACATAAAATTTATTTGAATATTAGTTAAAGTTCAAAATGTTAGACATTTAAAGTTACATGTGTGTTCATACGCTTAGTTTGTTTGCAACATTTAAAGATTATTGTTGAAAATATTTTGTAGCTTTGCATAAATGTTATTGTTATTGTAATTGGCTAAAAGATTTTGCTCCATCAATGGCTAAATATGTCGTTAATCTTATGCAATGCTGATTCTTTAATTTCATTATAGTTCATTATAGTTATTATTTCTTGGTGTTGTATTCTTACTGTGAGCTCTCTGCTGAGCATTTTATTAAGACTATTATTACCATAATAAATTGTTGTTTTCTTTGTTTTTGTTTTTGTTTTGGGCTAGATTTACGAGATACAAGTAAAATTGTCAAGATTGTTTTCGTTAGACATGTAAACATTGATTTGAACATTTAGTTAGTTGGTTTTTGAACATTGATTGAGAATTTACTGAATATATTCGGTTATTTTTTTTTTGTTGTGCCTGGTATGGTTTAAACGGAGGTATATTACGTATAAATAGCTATAGCTTGGATCTCTCTCTGTTTTTTCTCTACTTGATTTACTGAAATTTATGCAAAGTGTCAAAACGAAAATAATAACGAAAGAAGTGTTTGGTAATTGTAAATAAATGTTGTAGAGATTCTTTTAAGATTGTCAAATCGAATCACAATTTAAAATTTGAAATTTTCGTTTTAGCTTCTTTTTAGTATTTTTAGATCTATATTTTTTTTTTTACAGACTTGTATATAAGATTTCAACATAGAAATGCTACAAAATATATATGTATGTATATATTTATATGTATATAGAGAGTCGTAAATCTAAATATTTGACACAAAAAGGTTGAAATCGTTTCTTACATTACGTAGATCTAAAAGGTTTATTGTAGATAAGTATTATTCTTTAAACCCGTTCCATTTAGATAACGCTTTGGTCTACATCTAAATTAACATTTAATCTACATAGAAGAATTTTTTTTTATTCGGAAAATTGTTCATTATTATTGTTAAATAGCAATATTAAATGGACGTCTCTGGCGAAAACTTTCCATTATTATTTTAATAGTTTTCTTATTATTTGGTAGATAAAGTAATTGAAGGCTTTTAATATTCTTACATTCTGTTTCTCGATCTAAAAAATTGGTGTTTTGCGTTGTATGTAAATCAATTCAAAATTGATCATTTACTTAATAAATTAAAGAATCGTTTTCGTACTAAGTATTTTCGCATATATAAAAGTTCCTTTCAAAATTCGTTCGTCTGTTTTTTATTTTTTTTTCGGGGGAAACCTGTGAATGGTCTATTTTTTTTAGAATAATTGAAATATAGTAGTGCAGAAAAGTATGAATAAATAAGTACATTTATACTACGATCTGTGTGTCTTTGGTGTGGTTAGTAGCCTATAAAGTGGTTCTTGTCTAAGTGGTAATGTCGTTGTTTGAGAGACCTTTTTGGGAGAGGAGTTGGTTTAGTATTGGATACTACAATACAATGTCTAGAGTAGGTAACTACAATTATACAAGTACATGTTTTGTTTATATCATGTGCTGACATCAACTTTTTGAGACATCAACTCTCGTTTAGATAAGATTTGCTTTGTTGATTGGTAGGCCCCATAAATGTTGCACATAATATAATATACTCCGAACTATAGTACATAATTATATTTATATATATGTACAACTGAATGACGACATCGTTTGTACATACTCTACGAACTAATAAGGTCCCTCACCAGTGTTGTTTTTTAAGTTTTTTAATGCTTAATTTTGTATAAATAATGTTTTTAATTTTTAAGTTACAAAATCAAATTGAAACAACTGAAAAATGATTGACTTTATAAATATACATATATATGTATGTGTGGGTGTAATTTATTCATGAATTGCATAACTTAAACATATGTGAAAAGTAAAAACAAAATTGAAATTATGTATATTTAATGACTTAGGACTAGGTATAACTTATATGTTAATAACTAGCTTTAACTAGATTTGATTATATTTTGTCTGTCGCTTCTGACTTTATCAATTATTCTTGTTATTTTTCTCTCTTCTTTTTCCATATTTTTTTATAAAAATAAATTCCATTTATTTCTGTTTCATTTTCTCTCTTTCCATCGGGTGGAATATAGCGATAAATTTATTCAATGGTTATTCGCTATGTTGTTTTTTCGTTTATCAACAAATATTTAGTTAAGTTACAGGAAATAGTTTAGTACACAATTTTGCTTCTTGTTGTTGTTGCTTTCTCTAAATGTTTAGTATCACACACGCCCAATTTATTTATACATATACATTCATTTTGTTCATGGGGTTGAGAATTTGTTTCCTTCTTTGCCAACCTATTGTTTATTTTGCTTGTAATAAATCAAAAAAGTTTAACAGAATTTGCCGCAATAAAATGCAGTTTCAGTTCATTTGAAAAATTTCGGAGATAGTTATTTTGTTTTTGTTGTTGAAACACACACTCTCGTTACGCTTACATAAATATTACTTAGAGTCTGGCTAATATAAATAAAGTTAGCTTATTAGTTTCTGTGGGGGTTTCGGCGCTTAGTTTTTAGAATGCACTGGTTGGTAGCCTGCAGGGCAGCTAAAAACAACTCAGCTAAGCTCATAACTGTGCAGCTAATTACAGTTTTTCATTTATACTTTTTTATGTTTCTGTTTAAAAGGAAGGGCTTCTATTAACCCCATTAAATACTCTTTAGTAGACACTAATTACGCGCTAATTTAAATAATCTATTTAACTTTTGATGGGTATTTAGTTTAGCTTCCTGGTCGGCTCCACTTTCTGGGACATGGCGGTTAAAACGCGCTGATTGTCAATCACACGAAAGATGCTGATGTACGAACGTACCTCGCCCTCGCTTTTCGGGGATGGTGGCTCCAGACCTGCAATGCAAATGGGCTTAGAGTTAATATAAAGTCGGAAAAGTTAGCTTAAAATTTTAACAAAGCTTTAATGGGCTTTTTAAAGTTGGCACTTGCTTAGGTTGAATTAAATTGTTCGCGATTTTAAAATTCCTTCAATTGATTTTAAAAATTTGTGACATTAATGTGTTTTAAAAGCTCATTTAATGAGCTTAAAGTTGCTATAAGAGCTTTTTTTTAGCTAATGTGCTTAATATCAATGAGCTTTCAAAGCTCTCTAACGCTCACTTTCAAAGCTTATTTAAGCATAAATTGCTTGACAATATCTTTTATCAATTTTGTTCCTTAATTTCAAGATTTATCTAATATCTATGTGTCATTTTCGTAACTTACCCAAACTCCGCGAGCGACAAAAGCGAATGGTGCGCATTGTCTGGGCCATCATGTGCATTTTCTCAAAGTTGACCAGTCCGTCGAGGCTCGTTTTGTTGCCCTCATGGGCAAAGGTCATGTCCTTGAGCAGCAGCGGCATAAATGGAATCAACGGCGGCTGCAATTTGCCCACAAACACACGATAGGCGCGATGATTGCGACTGGGATCGATGAGAGCTTCGAATTCTTGAAAGATTTTGCGAAACTTCGATGGTATCTTCTCCCAAGTCTGATGCATTCGCGTTACGGCCATATTCGAGAGACCCATGACAATGGCAAAGAAGGCATTCAGATTCTGATATTCCTTGCAACTAAAGTGCACGAAAAGAAAGCACATTAATTAAAGTCTTAGAAGTTATACAGTTTGTAAACACTTACTAAGCGGCCAGCTTGATGAATTTGCGAACTAAACCCACTCGTTTGCTCAGACTTTGGGTGGAGACCATCTCGGTGACAATCCAGTATTGCACCTCATTGAAGCGACGCAGGAACACATCCAGATTGGCAGTTATCTAGGGGCAGAAGTGGCGACAACGTTAATGTAATGAATGAAAGTTAGAGAACACATTTTGGTAAGCTTTAATTGCTTGACAATTCTCGAGAGAGCTTGAGAGAGAAACGCTCTCAGAGCTCATGGCAAAACTCAATTTGCAGCCACATGACAAATGCGAGACTTCTGAATAGTTGCCAGCCTATCGACTGAAGGGGGAGGAAGCAGAGAGAGTTGGGGAAAGTTGAAAACGGGGGAGACAAGGGAAGTGCCTGGCAGCCTAATTAGCCGAAAGCCTTTTAAAACTTTTGCCAAACAATGCAGCCGCAGACATAGACGAAATAATGGATACGAATAAGAGGCATTTTCTATTTTTTCCCCCTCTTTTTTGCATACACTGGAAGAATAGTTTACTACAGGGTAGTTTTCATTTTTCCTCTTGCAAAAAAAATATGTTTCTAAACAACATTCAAACTAAATTTTGTTTAAAACTATGTTTTGATTCCCTTTCCAGCATACACTTGGAAAGTAAGCTGACTAGCTCTTTAGTCTTCTTATTTCAATTCTTTAAATAAATTTTAAAAGTCACTTTTTTCCTTTCACATATCTTTGCATAAAAGTTGGCGTTACTATTATATAATTTGATTACATATAAAGAATATACCTAAATTATATAAAATTAAATAGATTTGTATTCTTTTTCGGCTAAGTTATTAAAGGTTTTTAACTTTTATAACGTAAAAGTTCCGTTTCTCGGTGCCTTTCTCTCTCAATATTTCACTAGGAGAATGCCTTAGATTAACTTAATTATTTATATGTTACTATATGTATACTCTTTTCTCGTTTTTGTTTTTATGTTTTCATAAATATTAAAGGTAAGTAAAAGAATATTTTGTTGAGTGTACCTTGCCAAAATGATGTCGCCCAAAGGTGTGATAGAGCAGCTCATACTCGTGCACCGCCCAGAACAAATCCCATTCAAAGATTGTGATGTGATAGGCGAGCTCTTTGGTGCTCAAGATTTCCAAATCGACGTCGATGCCCTCTGTGGGGCATTCCTGCTCGGGCAGCTGTGTCTGTGTTGGACAAATGAACACTTTATTAGGCACAAGCTGTTTGATATTTGAATTGGAGGGAATTGAGGAATGAAGGAGTCTTACCAAGGCATCCAGATGATCCTTGACGGAGACAAACAAACGTCCGTTGAGCGTTAGGCCCGTGGGTATGCTAACATCGTTATCCTTGAAAACGGAGCGTTCGCCATTCGATTTGACCTCAACGAGGCACAAGTCATCGGGACCGCGATTCAATTGCAATTTGTCGGCAGCACATGCCTTGATTAACTCCGCCGTGGTGTGCATGGGAAAGCGCAATGTGCAATAGGTGTGGTCGGCGCAATACACCCGGAAAATGACTGCAAAGTGAAAGGCAATAAAAAGAGAAGAGAGTAGACAACATCCATTTGCATTTGGTTTTCCGTTTGAGCTACTCACTGTCATCGTCGGGTCGAATGACGGTCTTTGAGGGCGTCGCATTGCCACTAAATAGACAAATTGGCTGTCCATTTGTCGGTAATTTCCACTTTTGTCCGGCATTCTGATTGCGATCCTCCTGGTAACGTGCCATTTGTGTGAGCACATTGTGTATGATGCTCGCCTCCTCATTTAGATCGGGATCTGCTTCAACTTCCGCTGCCAGATCCTCGATAAAATCGCAGACACTTGGTTCCTCGAAGGCCGCGTGTCGCACGGCCATGACCCATTTTTGCATGAATTGTATAACACGCTTCTTAAAGTTGATTATATACTCCCGATCCTCGGGCGTTTGCGCCTCCTCGTGGGCATCACAATGAAAGGTGCACGGTGGTTAAGGAATAATCCCAAACAATCAAATTGCAAGTTATTAAGTTGCCTAACAAAATCTTGTCTTGGTCAGAACTCAGAATTCAGAATTGTTTTTGTCTGCTTAATAATCACATCACGTATTCCAATGCAGATTGGAGATTAGTTTCAAGCATCATTGAACCGAGCTATCATGCCAGTGAAGAAGAAGCACATTCAACTAGACATTCAACCGAAATTGTTGACCCACTGTTCAAGGACTTTTCAGCTCTTCCTCTCTCTGCCACACGCTATCTCCCTCTCTTTCATTGTGTGTGTGTGTGTGTTTTTCTACTTCATTGTGGCTTTTGTTTTCCGAGAGTTTAACAGTTACTTTGTTACTCTCCAAAAAAGGAAATGCTACTCATTCCATAGTTATTTTCTCTTTTTCCTCACTTGACATTTTCAAGTCACGAACCTGACTTCATGTTTTGCCCATATGTATGTGTGTATATGTGTGTGTCTGTGTGGGTGTGTATGTGGTTTGCATGCTGCCAACACTTGAACTGTCGCCGTGGATATGTTTGCTGACCCGGCCCCCATTTCATCCACTTCTACTTCCCCGTCCCCAGAGCGTACGTGACTTCTATATCAGCCTCTGGTCTAGTAACAAATGTAGCACTGTCCAAATGGAGGTTGGCCATTTTTAAAGTGGTTCCTTTTTAGAAGCCATACTGTCAAATGCCTTTTAAAGCGTCTGCCTTAAATTTGAGTTAAGCTCTAGCACGTGGTCTGTATGCATAAAATGCGGCTCAACAAATTAAATTAAATTTTGAATAATTTTTTGTTATTTTCCTGTTTTATGCGGCAAATCAAATTATTAAGTTGGTTTTGGAACACAACCTCTAATAGCTTAAACCAGTTGGGAATTGTAAGCGCGGACTAGAAAGTTGTTTAAAGCAATCACAAGAATTAATAACATTTAGGAATTTAACTATGATAAATGTTGAAAGTTGATAGTTAAAATTTTTTTTAACCGACTCCTAAGTGAAGATAAGGAAAGACCATAAGGGAAGATCATTAGATATTCAATACACCCCTTAACAGGAGTAAGACCTAAATAAACGATTAAATTGAGTTTGTTTTGTAAAAGGATATTAGTTGGCCAATTCGTCAACGAGCTGCACGACGGGCATAAAGACAATGTGTGTGAGCAGGAAATCATCGAGAAATGGATCCATGCCACTGACCGTCTGTCCGAGACGTGTCTCCAGTAAATGTTCCAGCATTTTGGCCGGTGTGCCCGACATCACGGTGTATCTGTAAAAGAACACAAATGACATTGAAATTCAGTCAGTCACATGTAATTAGGCCAATCAAAATGCAATCAAATTTAAAAGGTTTCATTTTGAGTTTCACTTTCGATTTCAATTAAAATGTTGATGTTCATTTTACGCGATTGCCACTCACTTGAATGCGGAATGTTGTCCACGTTGTTTGGCCACACGCTCGAGCACTAAAACATCCTTGCCATGCTCCTGCAATCTTAGTGTATTGGCCTCCACATCACGCAGGATGCGATTAAAGTGCTCTTTGTCCACGCGCAACAAATGGCAATTGTTCTCCTTCAAAACGATTGTGGCAGCTCTGTAACAAAATAAAACAAGTGATAACAATTTCCCGAGTATACTTAATTTGTTGCGTATACGTAATCTGTATAAATCAAATTCGAATTGCAATTGCAGCACAAGATTCTTTACAAAATGCACAACAAATTTGTTGGTAGGATAAACTTTAAACGAGAAAGCAAACTTTTAATGAATGATGTTGGACAAAGTGCATTTTGTTAATTAGATTTTGGCAAACTGTTGACAAATTTTTGCAACACTTCCTGTTGCTCTTTCGCCCTCTCTTTCTGTCTCTATCTCACTCCTTTCATATTTCTGTTCATAGTTCTGAATACTTGATAAACTATCGTAGGGTGTCATAAAAAGTTGTAAGTGTGTGTAAATAAATAAATAGACTATGAGTTTATTATTCATTTAGTTTTCGCCTGTCTGCAGGGTATTTTCATGTCGAGCATGCTCTTTCTTTTTTTTTTTTTGTTGCCTTTTCTATATTTATATGATATCATAAATCATACTAAGTGAGCTTATTTTGCATATTTGAAAGCTGCCTGCAGAGTATCTCCTCGTCGAGCACACTTTCATTTATACGAGCTGTCAATGACGTTGGAATTTGCATTTATGCAGTTGATGCATTTTGGGCCGATGCGACACGAAAATTGCATTTTTTCAGTCAACAAAAAATCAATCGATACCGGTGTAAAAATTAAAATAAATTTTATTTACCGATTTACCACAGATGCCAGGCCTTTTAGCACACATACATCAGCATGTGGTCGGCGTTGTGTGTATATTTATAATGTACTCAGGATAAAATGTTTATTTTAATTAATATTGAGCGCATTTCAATGCGTTTTATGCGGTTTTCCGTAAATATATCACTGTGATTTATTTATTTTTAAATTTGACTGATATTGCTCATTACTTAAAAGACTTTTCGCTGATGCTGGAAAAGAAATGTTTAAAAGTTTGAATACTGCGAATAGTGTGTATTTTCTATGCATATTAATAGCGTGAAGCTTTAAGGTTCTTTAAAGTGGTAAGAAAGAGTGAAATTATTTGATGTGGCTTTTATGAATAATTTTCCAAAAGTCACTTTACCATGCATAAAGCTTCCACATGCTTTTGAAGTTGCTAAAAAATGATCTGATGCTTTTTAAAATATTTTTTTTGCAGCACACATTTGAGCTCTTTAATCATGCATGAGGTTTCAATGTACTTTTTAAGCATTTGCCTTTAAAAAATATTGATAGAAGAATTTATCACTAGTTTCTTAAAAATTCACAAAGTTTGCATGTGCTTTAAATGAAGTTGTAGTTGACAGCCAAGTTATTTAAAGCTTTATGATGCTCAAAAATTGAGCTAATGCCTAACAAATTTATATTTTGTTTCAATTTTCAATTGTTTGCTCTAAATGCCCTCACAATGCCCATTGTTATCATGTCCTTCTGTCATTTTTGTTGTGGCTGTTATCTCTTGGACTGGGGGCAACAAAGTGTCTAATGCTATTACCCGCCGCACTTGCTTTGAATCTTGTTCATTGTTCAGTGTTGTTTGCTTGGCCAAAAGCAAGAGTTTTGTGGCCCCATATTGTATCTGGTCTAGAGCAACAAATGTGGCAAAAAGAAGCTGCCTAACTCATCGCCACTGAATAGACGAAAACGATATAAAGAGAATTGTTGATAGCTATTGCTCGATGTCTAAAAAGTTTTGCGTTCAAAAAAGAAGATGAAGAAAAACTTTTAGCCAGCCAACTGACAGTTTAAATTGTTGCAAAAGGATTGAGAGACAGAGAGAGATAAAGAGAAGGGTAGGCTAAGAGCTTTCCACTTACCTGGGTGCGTCGTTTATCAAAGCCAATTTGCCAAAATCATCGCCAGTCTTCAGAGTGGCAACGGTCCCTTTGCCATGTATCACAACATCCACGGAGCCTTTGAGTAATATATACCAAGAGCGTCCCTCGTCGCCTTGATTGAATACTGAAATGAGGATAGACAACGAGAAACGAATTAAAAGGATACAACATAATTAGCTCAAATTGCTGCTAATTTAAATGGGAAAACATAAAACTGAGAAAAATAAACTTGCACAAAGTTTGCTTAATTTTCAGTTCCCAAAAATTGTGCTGACGAATTGAGCAGTTTGTAATTAATGCAAATGGTTTTCGATTTCGCTTTTGGTCGGATTCATTGTATCCATTGTACTCACAGATTGTGCCCGCCTGGGCGTGGGCTTCGAATACAATTATCGAGGATAACTCTCGTTTAATGCTGGTCGATAAATGTGAGAGGGCTGCGATGTGTACGAGTTCCTCAAATACCAGCTCCAGTTCCTCGGGTGTGCGTTCATGTGAGCTGAGAATACATATGCATACATATGTGAGTGTATGTGTGTGCAGATTGATTAAAAACAAATAAACGCAATTGTGGCTTGATTTTGGCAATACAATAATATTGCTAATTGGGCAAAAGACAGGTCAGATTCATACATGCGAGAATATCAATCATACGCAGTGTGTGGTTTTTGTGGTACTTACGGCTTGCGCAATATCATACGCAATGTGGCATCTGGGCCACGTTGAAAGAGTGCACTCAATGCCTCACGTATGTGCTCATTAGCTGCATTGAGATCCTCAGCTTGTGGTATTCCCGCTGCCGGTGCACCGCCCTCCTCATCCAAGCGAAATCGATACAAAAAGCATTTATCCTTGAACGGTTGCTCCTTGTTGACTGCAAGCCGAGAGATAATTAAACAATGTGTGTGTGTGTGTGTAATTGCAAAACTTATCCTACCATGTGTCAGTACACCCTCCTCGAGAAGTGCTTGCCACATGCCCGCCGCCTGGGCGCGTGTGTGAACAATTGGCGCTAAGTTGACCAACCAATCGACGAGTTCCGTGCCGGGCGCACACTTGCGTATTAACTTGCCCGAAACCTAAGTAGAACACATGTTACATGTTAAATGACTCAATAAGCTAGTTGGCCAAAACGTCACTCACCTTGCGATCCTTCAAACAGCTTGAGTTATCGACTACCAATAATGTTCGCAGTGCCCAGCCCATGCGGTTCATAGCAGGACTCGGCGTCTGTCAAGAGTCCAGAGATAAATGTAATGGAAAATATTTGTAGAAAATTAAAAAATAGCTTTAGAAAAACTTTGCTGCCCTTGAAACTGCTCTCAAGAAGTTGGCGCTTCAACTATATTTCAATTTTTCTTTAAAACAACTTTTTGCTGTGTTGTAGGGTAGGTTAAAGAATTTTGTTTTTGGTCAAATTTAATGTAAAGTAATTTTGTAAAATATATTATTTGCTTAGAAAAATAAGTTAGGCATTCATGTTTCTTTTACAAATATATTTATATTAATCAATTGATTTTAATTTCAGTTGAAGTGCATAAGATTTTTTTAAGTTTTTGGGCAAGTTTTAATATCATTTAAATTTTTAATTATGTCGAAAAGCTCTTAGGGTCTTATAGATTTGTGAAAAGTTTGCTGAGCTTGAGTACAAAATAGTTTCAAATATTTATAAAATTATAATGAGTTTGTCTTTAACTACATTTGCATTGAGTAATTCTTATGAAGCTCCGAAAGCTTTTATAAACTTATTAAAACTTTAGCAGAAAATTGTTTACAATATTTAGCAAATTATTATAAAGTTTAGGAGCTAGTCAAATGAAGCTCTCAATACTCATTAATATAAATACCAACACTTTTATTATTTCTCTCCCAGAAATGATGCAAAAGTTTGTGCAATAATTTCGTCTAAATTTAATTGAATCAATGAAATTGCATGTTTTTGTGCAGAGCAGCAAACAAACTGATTTTGCTTTGGGCTGTGCAAATGTTTATGTGTGTGCTCTTAAAATTTAGACACACACACTCCCACACAGAATCTGTCTGCTTACCTCGGTTATGGGCAGCGCTGGATTTGGATGATCCGGACTCAATGGGCGTTTTGTTGGCGATGTGGCAGCTGCGGGCTGTACGCCAGGACCAAAACCTAATAATAACAATAGTAATAATCATAACAGTTATTGACATACATAATTAAAATTTATATGAACATGGTTCAATAACTGTTGAATTCTGTTGCACATAAAAGCTTATTAAAATGTGCGCCTAAGGATAGGCAACACTTTTTAATTACGCTTGTCATACACAATTAACGTTTGATGAGCATTTAATCGCATTTGTTGTTGCTGATTAAAAACAAATATTATGGCACGCGTATTTACATACCATTCTTCAATTTGCAATTGGTGATAATGTCATTCATCAACTCCTTGTTTTTCTGCAAATAAAAAATGTATGGAAAGTTTAACAAGGGCAACTTTGGTTGTCTGTATTTATAAATAGATAAATAAATTATTAAATAAATAAAGGTTTTGTTAGTGTTGTTGTTGTATTGTTCATTAAACACACATTGCTCATTTCGAATGCCGTTGACTGCGGTCGCTGCTGACGCTGCACACGACGTCGCAGCTTGACAGCAGCGGAAGTGGCGACATCTGTTGCTGTTGTTGTTGCAACTATTGCAGTTGCTGCTGACGGCAACATTTGCTTATCACTGTCACTGTGCCGTCGATAGCGCAACAATTTACACAAGAAGCCCGCCTCATCGTTGGCCACAAATTGGGCCAGAACGACGCTGCTCCCTTTGCTCCCGCTTGGACATTTGCTCTCATTTGTTTTACTTGTTGTCTTTTAACACTTTCACTTTAAAATGCTATACAATTTCCTTGCACATTTTTTCTATTTGTACGGAGCATTCGACAGGTAATTGCTGTCAAACGTTGTCGTCGTCGTCGTCGCACTGATAAGGCAGTTCCACTTGGTTCGCAATTTGCGATCGCTTTGCTACTGCACGATTCATTGTTCTCTTTTTTTCCAGTTTATTATTTCTCTTCTCTCTATTACGCTTTATGCCTTATCAGGCACTTGGCTAGGGTTGCCACCACCACCACACGCTCTATTAATAGCCGCTCATTTGTTGCGTCATTGTAATAATAAACAATCAAGGCAAGTGCAGGCAAGAGTAAGGGCATTGACAATGAATAGCAAATGCCAAAGGAGTAGGGAAAGAGACAAAGACAGTGGCAAGGGGGCAAGGGGTCAGGGGTGTCACCCGCATGCCACAAAAGTTGGTGACGCTTGGCAACACTTGGCACGCAGCTGATAAGCGCAGTTGGCGTTGGCGTCTACGCTAATTAAACTCATTTCACTTATCAAAACGCACAGCGGGACCAATGAGAGGGCGGTACACAATTCTTGTTAGATATGAGACAGAGACAGACAAACAGAGACAGAGTGAGGAAGAGATAGAGGTGGAGGTTGAGGCTATGACTATGAACTGTCTTCGCCTTCGCCTTGAAAACAATAGCACACTCTGATAATAATAATACTCATAGACTCTCTTCAAGCCAATTCGTGCAATTCATTGAGTCAGAGCTTGGTACAAAAAGCAAGCTGCTTAATTGGCACCCAATTATGTTTTATCCTTTATTAATATGCAGCTGGAGAATTGGCATTTAATTAAATTGATTATAAATGACTACAAGCTTTTAATTTCTTTAGAAATGTAAATAAATACTTGCAATTAACTTTTCATTTTAATCTATTTGATTTGTCTGGATAAAGATACCGACTATAAATTACAACGAATTCTCAAAAATGTGCTCAATTACCCATTGCATCAATTATGCTTTTGATTTCATTTACATTATAATTGTAATTCAATTTTGATAATGGTTTTGCCTCAAAATTCATTCTGCATTCAAATTTTTACTATTTTGATTTAAATACTTTTTATTGTAACCAGAGTGCGGTTTTAATGCAAATTTCAAAGCTTCTAGTTTTAACTTGCAATCAACTTCTTATATCATCATAATTCTTATGAATTGCATAATTAAGAAAATATTACTTGAGTAATTAACTCGTTTGTAAATACATTTTGCTTGCTTTCACAATTTTACAGTTTGTCGTGCAGATAATTATAAGAATTACATAAGTAATGTTAAGTAATTAAAGTTCTAAGAATGTCTTACATCTGATGTAATTCAATTTAAATCCTCATAGATGCGAATTTTATCTTCGAGTGTGTGTGTGTCGTATATGTATGTGTGTGGCATGTTCTCGTTCTAAGTTGTAGTTGCACTTGCAAATATGCAACTTGCGTTTGTGCATAAATAAATAACCGCAATGTCCATGGACACGCAACTGCCAAGAGATTGTATGTGTGTGTGTGTTTTTGTTGTTGTTGTACGTGTTGTTGTTGCATGTTGTGCAGCTGGGGCAAAGCGAATGCCGTTGCGCTATTCTATTATTTATGGTCTTGTGCATTACGTATACCACATGTGTGCCAGAGAGTAATTGTTGTGCCCCAATGTGTGTTTGCTCGTGTCTCGTTCTCGTCCGTTTTCGGAGAATTATGTATTGCCTCGAAACTCAAATTAAATGCAAATAGTATTTTAGAATCGATTGGCTTTGAATTTATGTATGTGTAGTATGTTAGAAACAACATGCAACGTGCATTTGCAACTGCAACCCTCGAAAATCAGAGCATATAATTGAGTTACAAATGATCACGAGCAAATTTTGCATTTCAATTGGAATCTGCCACACTCGGTGGCAGCCACAAATGCCGAGTCTAATTTCCGCAGACAACCAACTGCCACTTGCCACTTTGCCACCTGCCAACTGAATTTATTTGAGTGTGTGTGTGTGTGAAAATGAAATAATTGTGCTGTGCTGTTTAACTGTTTGCAACTGTTGCAAGTGGTTAAGGGTCAGACCTCAGACAGTCAATTGATTTGCTGCCCAACTTGAAACCAATTTGTTGCACAGTCAATATATGTATGTGACGCCCAATTATATGGCATTTATTGACGTAATCTAAAACCAGAAACTATCTAAATTAATCTTTTGCAGCTTACATTGTATTTGTGGCATGAAAAGGGGCATGAAAAGTCAATAAGAGGGTCCGCATAATCCGCTTAACTTTTCCTTTTTTTTCTACTTCAGTTCTCTTTCCATTGCTTCCTTTCTCCTTTCAAATTTAAAACTTCAACCTAAATCATGCAATTCCCAGTCACAAATACTACACACATGCACACAGGCACTTATTTACTCTCAAGCAGTAGAGTGTGCGAATATTTGCAGTGACAACTGTTCGCGTTATATATTATCAATTTAAACTGATTTTATCGCCTTTTGCTGGCAGCAGCAGAAGCTGCAACAATTTCAGTTGCAACATTTTATGGTGGCAGTCGCTTAACTTCATTGTTGCACACTGCGTATACGTAATATGTGTTGGCGCTGCGTGCGGTGGAAGCTACTTTGTTATCGCTACCTATCAAGCATTTTGCCGTGCGGCAAGTGGCAAACTAACTTCCACTGTCGGGTTAGCCAATGTTGCCCCAATTTGAGGTTTTGTAACGTAAAAGGTAAATATGCATTCATTCATCTTCTGTGAGTGTGTGTGTGTGAATGGTTGCTGTTGTGTATATATGTGTGTGTGCTTAGTTTATACCTTTTGTGCGTGTTCTCATTCAATGTTGGAAGCAGTATTGTTGCCCTCCAGGGGCAACTCAATGCCACATTTCGGTTGCTGTGTGTGGCAAAAAAGTATCTTCTGAAAACTGGCAACTATGTTATACATATATCTGTGTGTGTGTGTGTATGCTTTGGGGTTTTGCCTATCAAACATTTGGTATTTTGTCATTCAGATTGAAAAGTTTCTTTCCAACATTTCTGTGGTTCTCATTTCTGGGTTTCTGCTCAAAAGTTAGCTTAATGCAAATATAATGGCAACTGATTGAATCGAATTAGATTGTCAAATTTCAAGTCAGCTTTCAATATTGCCCCTTCTTATTCAATTCAATTGGCTTTCAATAATCCTAAGAGCTTTGCATTTGCCTGCTTTTGATTCTCTAATTAAGTTGATGTATTGATTGTACCATTCGATATTAATGTAAAAGTATAACCATTAGTCAAAACAATCGATTAGCCTGTTCAACTTGTCGTTGGGCTTTAATTCAATTTGGTAATTGCGTTGCCAATAAATAATAGCCAACTGTGGCCAATAAGTCGACAGTTTCGCTTACTTATGCCACATTTACTTAAGGCTGCCTCAGGACGAGCTGCCAGGACAAGTCCTGGCTGTATGCTGAGTCCTCTCGTCCTCTCGGGCTCAGTTTATTCCGTGGTTGACTAGGAGAAGCGAGTTACGTGGCTTGGCGGTCGCATCATTAATTGTTAATTGAAATTTTAATTAAATATTTTGACAATGACGCAAATACCGCAAATGTTTGGCAAAGTCAGGGAGGACAACAAACCCTCTCGATCTACCCCCTCCCTCGATTGCTTCAAGAATTTGCCACACAGCTGCTCATTAACATGGCTGGGGTGTGTGTGTGGCCACACTCCCTGTGTGTGTTTATATATGTATGTGTTTTAATGAACGCTGCTCAATTGCTTAAGGAAAGCGTCGCTTATGAAAACAACGCCAAAGTCACAATGACACTGGACTTAAAATAGCCATAAAGTTGCAGATTAAGTTTACTAAATTGCTGTGTAGAAAACAAAGCAAAGGGTAAAAGGTTAAGTGAGCTTAACTCTAACTTTTGAGTATCTAACACATTTTAAGCTTTACTGATACTTTAAACCTGTTTAAAGTTCTTTAAATATGTGAAAACTTTTTAAATGTTTTTTAAGATTTTAAATGTCTGTAAAAACTCTATTTATTTGTAATGTATCCTTCAGGTTTTTTAAAGCTCCTTTGACTACTAATATTCACAGGTAACGTTAGTAATACGTTTTAACTCTTAAATAGTTTCTCATTTTCGAAGACTCATCCATAGGCTAGTGTCATTTAAGTAAAAGAAGGAATTAGATATCTGTGTATCTACATATTTATACGAACACAAACATATATTTACATATCAACTTAAACTCACCTCCCAGATGAGTCGAAAGTCCTGCTGCTCGACGCGGAGCAGCTCGCAGGTTGTCTTCGTTACCACGGTGCTGTCTCTGGGCAAGTCGTGTAGTATTGATTCGCCAAATGTGGCGCCCACGCCAAGATTACACAAAGTGACGGAGCTCTGCAAAGAGTGAGAAAAAGCACAAGGCGATGATGAGAGGTGAATGGGCAACAACAGAGGAGATGGGAAATATACAATGTTCGACACAAGTTAAAAGCTGCTTTAGTTTAGTTGTAGCTGAAGATTAAACATTTTGCGGTTGATTCACCACAAGCACAAAGATACACACAGCAGTAGACTTTGTTTACACTTTACACAGATTGTCCCTTGACTGTATGTTTGCTAATTGCTCAATGTGCCACAATTTGTTGCAATGTCTTTGTGGTTATATTGCTAGCAAACATTTGCATACAAGTTGTAATCGCTTCATTGCACACAATTTTTCAATCATTTCCGCAACGGATATTACTTAGCTCACTAAATCCGGATCACACTGACAGCAACAACAACAACAACAACAGCAACAGAAACGACAACAATAAACTGAGAACTGACCCAAAAATGCAATTCAGTTGACAGTTTAGCCCAAATTCGGAAACTATTCCCTAAGATCCGTCTTAACCGCAACTTTGAAATGACATTTAATTTCACTTCACTCGACGAGTTGAAATTCTGCATAGCTGCGTTTTATACGCTGTAAAGTGGATGTGGGGTATTTACAGTTGAGAATGAGTAGTAAAAAAGATATTTAGAAGTTTGCTTAAAGTATCTGCTTTTTTTATAATCTAGTTTAAGCTTATTGTTAAAGAATTGTAATAGCTTTAAAAGTTCTCTAGTTTGTATTGAAGTAGCTGCATTATAGCATATACCCTGTATTTAGTGAGGTAGGTTTATTGTAATTGACTTAAAAATGTATGCTTAATTTAATACGCTTTTATAATCAATAAATTTTATTCTTAAGAAAAAGCTTATCAGGTTTTGCAGTTTGAGATGCTCTGTATTTTATTGAATGTAAATATAATTTCTAAGCGACTTTAAAATAAAAAAATATTAGTAAAGAAGTTTGAAAAGAACTTTCTGTAAGTTAACTGGAAAAACATTGAAAATTTTAGACGAATTTTCCAGCCGTTAAAAATCGTGGCTCAACTCTAAGCAATATAAAGCAATTTCATTTGCAGGATATCAGGTAGTCAAGTAGACGTTGACAGTATAATCAGAAATTATATATAAAAGTCTTGCGTTATACTTGAACAAATTTTCCATAGTATTATCAAGTCGTGCATTGTGTATTCGAATCTTTTACTCATTTCTAAGTTCTAAGTTGGCATCTGTGGTTCGTTTGTTTGTTCGTGCTGTGGTGTTGTTCTTGTTGTTGTTGTTGCTCGCGCTGTTTGTTTTCATTTCCCAGAAGACAACTTCTTGGCAGCACCCGAGGGCCCAGCCTCATTTCTGTTGGCTTAAGTCTGGCTCTGGCTCTGGCTCTGACTCTGGGACTGTCTTTGGTTTTGAGGGTCTGCGATGGTCTGAGAGGCAGTGCATGTAATTGGCTTAACAAGACTTAAACACGACCGCAAAATTGTTAAACTCGCATTAGTTGGCGGTATGTGTGTTGTTTTTGTTGTTTTTGTTGTTGCTGTGCTTGAGTTTTCTTTACAGTTATTACACATGCAGCAGGTCGGAGGCAAATGCCACATCAACAACAACAAACACAAAGACTTGAAATCCGCTATAAAACATAATTTAATCATTTCTGCGACGAGTAATTACATTTGTTGTGGTTGTTATCGTTGTTGTTATTGTTGGTGTTGTTAGTGATTTTTATTATTTGTTATTTTTGTTGGTCAAGTGCTGAGTTAAATTTCACGCGTTCCACTTACAAATTTCATTTACTTCCATTTGATTTATGGCGACTTTTGTTTTTGACATGCCAAAAGTATTTTCCACTTGCCGCTTTTACTGTTCTTTCTCTCTCTCTCTCTCTTTCTCCCTCACGTTTTCTTTCTCTCTCTTTTTTTTTGTCGGTCTCCTTTCACGGCAGAAATTTGATTACTTTCTAATTTGATTCCACAGTTGGTCTTAAGTGCGGTATTTTGACCAAATATTTAGATAATTTTCATGGCATTTATTCAATCGAGCTCCCCACACAAACACACACACACACTAACGCACACACACGCACAATATAAACATCATAAAACTGAGAATTACTTGGAAAACATTTTAATTACACTTTTTAGCGGTTTTTTTGGTGAAAAGCAAACTAAAAATTGCCTTCGTTTATTACGGAAATTGGCTTTGAAGCTCTTTTTCGTGGGTATCTCTTAATGAGTTCGCACTGTCAGAAAACGGGGTCAAATAAAAATTCGTTTAGCTTTCTGCATTTCATTAATACCATTGTTTATCTATTATTTTCCCTTTATGAGTTTATCTAATCGCTATAACTTTTTATTTTTAACTCAAAGAAATCTTATTGATCTTAATAATAAACATATTAAAAAAGTGCTTATGGCTTGCTTTAGTTACTAGTTACTACAAGGTAAGTTCTAGTCGAGTTTTCTCAACATTTTTCTATTTTTTCTCTTTTCCCTTTTATCACAATTTTTTAAAAACATCGCCTGCTTCGTATAAAGCCCATTGATAGTTGTATTCAAAAGGCGTTTGATTTTTTTCTTCTTTTCCATTTCCAATTGATGTTTTCTAGTCTTTGTTATGGCACAGTTTGGACGTGGGTGCTGCGTACATTTTAATTGAAAACTGACGTGAAGGAAGAACGCAACATTCGAGCTGTAGGAAGCCCCTTAAGTGAATTTCCATTACAAAGTTTATTTACGATTTAAAGGAGGGATTGCATAGACTTTACTGCTGACAAAAACTGAATTTCGATTGGGATTTTGCTTAAGATAACTTCATGTAAAGCTAAAAGCAGATGTCATAATATTTGCATGCGGGCTTCAGCTGGAAAAGGAATGAAAGGAGTTAACATTCTTTAAATGAGAAATGAGATACATGACAAGTACTAGATACAGTTGATATTAAGATAGCTTTTATTGCTTATCTTGTATAATATGTAAAAATTGCTTACTAGTTTTAATTAGCACAAATTTCATTTAGTTGAAAATAGTTACAAGTCTACATTATTAAAATCTACTCCATTAACTACATATTTTCTTAATGAATACTCAACGATGTTTTTAAATGAATGGCATATGCAAAGCACTCATAAATGGAAACACACTCGTAATTATGCCACACACTTTACAACAACGCGTTCAACACGTTGCACAATCGGACAAAATTATCAGAAAAAAAATGTGAGAAGATATTTGCATATTTTAATAAACGTGAATGCTTTCTATCTGCTAACGAGACGCACTCATAACTGCGAGTGTATACTCGTATTCATATTCATAATCACAACTTAAATCTATGTTTGGTTTGGTTTATCTGGCTTTGATATGAGGCACGTACATTTCTTTATTTTTTACTCGCAAATGCAATGCAATTTTTTACCTTTGCATAATGTCGCGTCGATTGCTCCACATTATACGTACAACTGCGACGAAATAACATTTCTTTTCTCTCACTTCTTTCACTCTTTGTCTATCTCTCTCTCTTTAAATATGTTTTATTTATTTATATTTTCTCTTTTTTTTGTTGCCGTTTTTTTTTCTTCAGTTTTGCGCAGTCAGTGACAAATTTAGCATTTTTAAAATGTTGTAATAATTTTTAAAATCCCAATAACAAATAACAACTAGCAATTTGTTATTTTGGCTGCTGTTGCTATTCTATTTGTGGTTGTTGTGTGTGTTGTATTTATTTCTGAATGAAAATCGCAAAATGTGTGCTCTCCGTTTATAGCCCAAAAAACAATAAAATGCTCGCAACTCAGTGCAACCTGCTGGGCCAGGGTATTATAATTTTGTTACCCATTATGTAACGCCATAAAAGACATTTCCTGGTGAATATAATAATATAATATAACTAATTAGCACAGCAAGCTGTGCGGTATTATGATGAACTTTCCTCAATATCAAACAGTATGTGAAGCTTTACTCTGAGTTTTTCTATGAGAAATAGTTTGCGCTGCCATACGATATCAGAATTTCATATAGCTGCTTACATTATAAACATTGTGACAAAAATTTATGTTAGTCGGAATAATGTCTAATAAAATTATAAAAATTAAAAAAATTAAATTAAATTACAAAAAAAAATCAAATTTATGAAAGTTTAAGTTTGAAAAAGTAGTGTTTGTGTGGACAACTTTTAAGTAAGGTTTAGTAAACTTTAAGCTTTTAAATTTTATTGGATTCTAAAGAAAGTGAATAAATATTAATATTATCGGCAAACTAGAAATAAATAGATATTAAATACCTTCCATTGAAATATACTTGTAAAATCTTTCACATTTAAAGATTTTCTAATCAAAATTTTCAAATTTTAATGAAATCGTATCACTATAAGAGTCTATCCCTCAATAAAACCTCTGGTAAAGTGTATTTAATGTGCGGCACATGAAAGCTGGATAAATTCATAGCTTGCTTTCTGCTTGTTTTGCTTTTGGCCAAGTGATAAATGGCCAGGTCAAGCGTGCGCGGCGCCACACATATTTTTATGGCTAAAAGTAATAGCAGCAACAACTGCAACAGCCACAATACCAACAGCAACAGCAACAACAACAACAGCAACAGCAACAGCAATTGACACAAAACATGTGCAAAACACATTTGCATGCCACATGTGTTGTGGTCATGTAACTTTTATTGTTATTAACTTTTATTATTACTATTGTTATTATTAATAATAATTATTGTATCTGTGGCTCATTTAGCGCGTACCACTTTCGATTTGCAGCCACAAATGCGGGCCTTAATTGGCAGCTAAAAAGCACCAGAAAATATATTGGAATTGGCAGCACGGCAAGACGGCAAGACGGCAACACGAGTTGTGGTCTTAATGTTGCTTCTCGGGTTGTGCAACCGCGCGGCGTCGCGTTTAAAGCTCAACTGAAGTCTGAAATTTGTTGCCGTCACACGGCTGAGCTTAAATTAGCAACAGCGGGCGACATAACACCAATTGTATGTGTATGTATGCGTGAGTGTATCTGTGTGAGTCTTTGTGCAACACGTTTGGCAGTTGCTGAAGTGTGGCTGCAACAATGGCAGCAACAACAACAACTTGCTGTCGTGCCGTGTTGCAAATTGGAGCAGCAAGAGCCTCAATCAGGCATGCAAAATACGCATATCTCATATCTTGAATGGTCAACGAATCTGTTGCAACAACAACAGCAACAGTAACAACAGCAACAACTGCAGATCAAATAATCTACAGATAAACAAATAAAAGCAACCAACAAAATTGTCAACAAAAGTTTCAGCTCTGTTTGTTTTGTTGCACAGTTGCGAGTTGCAAGTTGCAGCTTTCACTGCAGCCAGCAATTGCAATTAATACCCCCTCCCCCGGTCTGTCTGGTCAAATGTCCAGCTGTCGCTGTTGCTGTCGTTGTTGTTGCTGCTGCGCTTGAAGAATTTCCTACGCACATATGAGCAGCACGTCCACTTCCGTCTCTGGCAGCAGCTGTTGCTGTCGCAGTTGCGATTGCAATTGCAATTCGAGTGCTCGTATTGTCGTTGTTTACACTCAGCTCTTTCACACACACACAAAAAAAAAAAAAGGAGCATGGAACCTTGGAGGCTAAAAGCAATTGCCATGATCCAATGGGAAATTGAATATGAAATGTGATGTGATGGAAAGCACTAAGACAAAAATAAAAAGAGAGTTGCGTTAATTATTTAAAAGGGCAACAAATTGCATAAGCTAATGAATTTAAATTTCTGGCCATCATTAAATTAATTACCTTTCATATTTCATAACAATTAAAAGTGAAAATTCCCTGTATTTCTCTTTTGCCAGTGTATGCAAATGCCAAACTCAAAGCTAAAGTCTTCCTTTAATTAGGCAGCTTTTGTTGTCATTTCTCAGTTCATTATAATTGCAATTGGGCAAGGTCTTGTCAATGTTAAGGTTGAACAACCTGACAACCTCTTTATACTCGTTATTAGCTCTATTTTTGTGCTCCCATTTAATTCACTTCTCTTTTCTCTTTTTGCATTTTCACTTGTGCTTTATGAGTTCAACTTCAAACGAAATAGCAAAAATCTTTTTTGGTTTGTAAGATTTGTATTTAATTTTGCTTTAGTCTGTGCTTTTTGAATGCAAGTCGGGCTTAAACACAAGTCGAAACAAGTCAATGACTGCTCACAATGAATGAGTAAGCGCAGTTTAAAGCATTTTATGAACGAGTCGCGTGTATCTGTAAGATACACTCAGTACTCTCAGGCGAGTACTTGATTTGCATTTACAGTATGATATTAATTCGATTGTTATTTCAGCATTTCTGCATATGAATTTAGAATACATTAGATAACAATGTATCTCGTAGTATCTCAAAGTTGTCTTTACTCTATTTTATTTAAAATTCTGATATGTATTTGTTTTATTTTAATTGTATAATTATGATAATTTTTTTTAAATGGCTAATAATATTTTTTGGTTCATTTATAATGAATGCATTAATTATTCAATTTGTGGCTTTTTAATGTATGTATTTGTTTTTTTTTTATAACTTTAAATAAATCAAATAAAAATAAATTTTGTGCGAGCGACAAGAAAAAAGAAGAGCAGACCGCAAAAAGTATTTATGAGAATATTTTTAATGACAATTTCAGTTTCGCCGTTAGATAGAAATTTTCCCTGCTTTTGGCCAGAGGGAAAAGCTTTAAATGCAGTTTTCCGTTTGCTGCACATGCCTCATTTTCCACGAGTTGCATGTTGCATGTTGTGATGACATCAGATAAAAGAAGCTTTTTCATGTTGTCGCGCATAATTAAAAAATAAAGAACATGCTGATTTTTAATATGCATATACTTTATGATTCAATTTACGCACACAGAGAGCCCAGAGAATTTTCCATTGGGCAGACTTTAATACGCGTTGAGAATATGTTGGGGAAAATACTTTGCATTCATAAAGAATCTTGCGATGAAGCATATGAAGTACTTTACTTATAACCCAAACTATGCACATGTAAGTAGAAGTCTCGTATTTGGGACAGATGAAAATAGAAAATAGTTTTTCCTGCTACTCTTTAAGCTCAGACAGTGCCAATTCGAATGTAAATAACACAGAATAGTTGAAGCGGAAAACGCTTCACAGATAAACTGACAACGGAAACGAATATATTTTTTATGTTTGCCAAAAGTTTTTTTTTCACCCCAACTACAGTTGGGGTGAGTGAAAAGAGCTGTGAAAATAACAATTTGAATGGAAAAGCAAAGCACTGCACAAGTTAGCAAAGGGAAAAGCAACAAACTCAGCATGTTTAAAATAATAATAAAAATCTCCAGCTGGTTTTCATTTCAAATAAGTATGTCTGTCTGTCTGGGTGTCTTGGAAAAGAACCATTTAAGTGTTTCAGTTGTATAATTTGCATTTGTTTATAATAGAAACTTTAAGCTGTTATCAGATACTTAATTGACTACGTAAATGTTTGATAAGCAGACGGCATTTGCTACTTAACAATTTCATTATTGAGATAGTCTCATGAGGACACTGTAAATAATAATTTTCTTATCATTCTATAAATATCTTCTCATTTATCATTGAGAGTCTAATTGTAAGAGAAACATTTGAAAAGTAAGAGCGAACATCACCCAAAGTTAAAGATAAGCTTTATCAAATATCGAAGTGAATTAGCAAGCAATTCTACAATTTCCAATTCTCCATTGTGATTCTGCATTTTGGTGCAAACCCGATTGTGATAAGTCTTATCAAATGTTAATTCATGCTTAGAATAATTTTACTTGATTTAAAGTAGTAAGAATGTAAATTCATGCTTAAAATACTTTATTTTAAATGATTCCATAACATTTCGTATCTTTGCTTTTGAGTTGAGTAAATTATTGAAGAGCGAGAGATGGGCAGAGAGAGACTGAGATAAAGATAAATTGATCAAATTGAGTTCTTTTTAAGCTTTTGAGTTCGTATAATAAGACAAACGAAATATCTCCCAGAATTTTAAAATGCGCAATTAAATTAAACTTTTTTTAAGCAAAAAAGTACTGAATGTTCAAATAGTATAAATTTATTATCATCAAAACTTATAATAACCCAACAAAGTATAATAATGTTTGTAAGTTGTAAGGTTAACACATTTCGATAAGATAATTTTGGACTTTCATATCTCATATATGCCAAACAAGATTATAAAGTACAACAAATAATTATGAAATAATGTAAAATAATTTTTATTAAATTACGCCTTACACAATTACATTTTTTTATGCTCATATTTTGTTTATTCTCTATATTTATAATTTTTTTTAATTTCTATGTACATATATACAAGCCATAATCATATATACTCAATGAAACTCAAACAAGTGGCTTACTACAAATGATTATATATAATTATTCAAGCTTCAACAAATCTGACATCAATGTAAACAACAATTCAAGCCAAACAAACAATGACGTAATCATTTAATCACTTAAGATCTCATCGCTAAACACGTTCCACACGCACATTAATTCCTCCGATTGTGCCCAGAACAAACGGCATGGGATCGTATTTGAGAGGTATGTCTGTCTTATCACAAACGGAGAACTTGAAGTTCTTTATCAGCTGAGCCATTCCAACACGTGTCTGCATTTGACCAAAACGCATTCCCACACAATTCCTTGGGCCATCTCCGAAGGGCAACCACTCGACAGAGTCTCGAGCAGCGACTTTCTCAGGTGAGAATCTCTCCGGATCGAATCTCTCAGGGTCGGGATAGAAATCTTCATCTCGATGGAAAGCAGCAGCTGGTAATATCACCTGTGTTCCCTTTTCTATCACGTACTTTGGATGACCGGGAACAACGTAATCCTGCAGAGCTTTGCGCTCCAGGAAAGGCACGATCGTGTAAAGGCGAAGTGTTTCTGATAAGGGAGATTGAAGTTGAGAATCTATTGTCTACCAGTAGTATTACCTATCTTACCTGATATCACCTGATCCAAGTAACGCATGTCCTTGATGCACTCATAGGTCAGTTTTCCGTCGTGTTTCTCGATCACACTCAAGATATCCTCCCTCAGTTTGTCCTGGACATCGGTGTGCTGCGCCAGTTCATACAGACAGTAGCTCATGGTGGATGAGGAAGTCTCGAATCCAGCCAAATAGAAGACAAAGACCTGGGCTGCCAGTTCACCAATGTCCAATCCTGTGACCACTTCACCGTTATCCATGGTGAAGGTTCCCTTCTGCTTCAATTCGATCAGCATCTCCATGAAATCATTGCGTTTGATCTTCTCCTTTTCCCTGTATGCGATTGTCTCATTAACCAGACCCATGAAGAACTCGTGGACATCGTCGGGAATCATTCGCATTCGCAGCTTGGCTGCCAGATTGGGAAAACTGAAGTGGAAAGCTGTGAGGATTGCTCCGTGTCGCATCTCGGTGATGGCCTTCTTTGCCATCGCACGGAAGTCGGTCTCGGGAGTGCGGAGAGTGTTGCATTCAATTCCAAAGGCACAGGTGCCAATGACATCGGTGGTGTAACGAGCCATCAGCTCTTTGATCTCAATGATCGATCCTCCAGTTTTGGCTGGAACTTGCTCAAACATGACATTGGCGAATTCCTCGGAAACCTTGATTACAGTCGGGAACATGAACTTCATTTTGCCAGAGGTGAATGTCGGCGAGAGCTTCTGTCTCATCTCCTTCCAACGCTTGCCATCCAAATTGAAAAGGTGACCCGTCAGAGGATCATCTCGCACATTATGGAACTGGCCACGATCGGCAAAATTGGTGAAGTCCTTGATCAGGACATTCTTTGCCAACTTGATGTCCAATACAAAGGCACTTCGTCTGTGCAGAAAGTTGAATCCGACAAAGGGATGTCCTGTCTTGCGGAATTTGTTATAATAGTCAGTGATAATATCGTGGAGCACACGATTCTTTCTGAACCCGACCATATTGCCATAGAACGGATGCGGGGGATCTTGGGGGATTCCCCGATCCCTCCAGTAAGTCGTATTGCGATGCACGAGATACGCGAGCAACGCACAAATCGCGATCACCAAATAAATTAAGAACAACATTTTGTGAACTGTTTTCGGCCACTTTTCAGTAGTCACTGATTTTTGTCGAGCCCATCAACGGGCATTTTATGTACTTCGTTGTGGGATCTGTTTAACAAATATCAGAGTGAGTTGGCACAAATCCAAATAAGCCTGAGAGATAACGACGCAGTAGCATTTTTGAGAGTGTGTCGTTCAGTGAGTATTATTTCGATTTTGATAATAGCTATCATGCTTAGCAAACATTTATTTGCAAAACACGTTGTCACTGTTTGAACACTAACAGCACTCGTATTTATTTTATTCTCCCTTAAACTGAGAATTGCTTTCTCTCTGTTGTTTGTCTCGATTAAAAACAATCTCTTTGAAACCAGAAGAGCAAAGTTTCAGTGGAGATTCTAGGGCTAAGACTACAATTTTTCTAAGCAAAGCAGAAATTTTATTTTTGTGTTTTTATATTTTTTTTTTTGAATGCAAAAAAATATTTATCAATCAATAAATTATCTTTTTACATCTTTTCTGTAAAAAATTTTATTTTTAATTTCACTAATTTTAAATGTTCATTTGAATCTTAATTTTTATGTGTATAATCTGTGTATTTAGTTCGTTGTCGACCGATTTTATTTGACGCTAAATACATAAATAAAGTAATATAAAAACAGAAATGTAACTATGTTCCAAATGTTGAATATTTTATTGATCATGGGTACCAATTATGTCAATATCATCCCGGTTCACTTTATCTTATTCCTTAATTCAATATAACCATTATATATCTTAGTCTCTAAACACGCTCCACACGCAAATTGATGCCATTAACTGTGCCCAAGACAAAAGTCCTCGGATCATAGTTAAGGGGTATTTCAGTCTTATCGCACACCGAGAACTTAAAGTTTTTTATCAGTTGGGCCAGGCCAACACGTGTCTGCATTTGGCCAAAACGCATTCCCACACAGTTCCTTGGGCCATCTCCGAAGGGCAACCACTCGACAGAGTCACGAGCAGCGACTTTCTCAGGTGAGAATCTCTCGGGATCGAATCTCTCAGGATCAGGATATAGATCTTCATCCCGGTGATAGGCAGCTGCAGGAATTATCACTGGAGTGCCCTTCTTTATCACCAACTTGGGATGACCGGGAACTACGTAATCATTCAGAGCTTTGCGCTCCAGATGGGGCACGATCGTGTAGAGGCGAAGGGTTTCTGATAAGGAATATTCAATTGAGAATCCATTGCAATCCATAAGCGTGTCTTGTCTTACCTGATATCACCTGATCCAAATAACGCATATCCTTGATGCATTCATAGGTCAGTTTTCCGTCATGATTTTCCAGCACTGTTAAAACTTCATCTCGCAGTTTGTCTTGAATGTCTGAGTGCTGTGCAAGTTCATAGACACAGTAGCTCATGGTGGATGAGGAAGTCTCGAATCCAGCCAAATAGAAGACAAACACTTGGGCAGCCAGTTCACCAATCTCCAATCCCTGGACCACTTCTCCATTCTCCAGTGTGTAGCTTCCCTTCTGCTTCATCTCGATCAGCATCTCCATGAAATCGTTCCGTTTGATCTTCTCCTTTTTCCTGTATGCCATTGTGTCCTGAACCAATCTCATGAAGAACTCATGAACTTCGTCACACGTTTTTCGCAATCGCAGCTTACGGGCCAGATTGGGGAAACTGAAGATGAGGAACGTTAGGAGTTTTCCGTTGCGCAGCTGGGTGAGGGATTTTTGTGCCATGGTACGGAAATCAGTTTCAGGAGTGCGTAGAGTGTTGCACTCAATTCCAAAGGCACAACATCCAATGACATCGGTGGTGAAGCGAGCCATGAGCTCTTTGATCTCTATGATAGACCCACCAGCTTTCTCGGGAATTTGTTCAAACATCACTCTCACGAATTCCTCGGACACTTTAATGACAGTCGGAAACATGAACTTCATTTTGCCCGAGGTGAAAGTGGGGGACAGTCTCTGTCTCATCTCCTTCCAGCGTTTGCCGTCCAAGTTGAAGAGATGCGCGGAGAGAGGATCGTCACGTTCGTTGTGGAATAGACCACGATCGGTAAAGTTGGCAAAGTCCTTAATCAAAACGTTCTTGGCCAACTTGGAGTCGATTATGTAGGCACTTCGCCTGTGCAGGAAATGGAAACCCACAAATGGAAAGCCAGACTTGCGGAATTTGTTGTAGTATTCCTGGTGAATATGGTGCAAGACTCGATTCTTTTTAAATCCCTCAATGTTTCCGTAGAGTGGATGCGGTGGCTCTTGGGGAATGCCACGCTGCCTCCAATAGTTCAAGTTGCGATACAAAATGTATGCCAATAAGGCGGGAATCGCGAACAAGAAATATAATAAAATCCACATTTTGAGATCAGCTTCGAATCAAATTTCAAGAGATACTGAGGAAGCGAAGGCAAATTGTGTTTATTTTATATAGATTAATGAGCTACTCAGCGTGATTCAGCAAGAGCTTCATTATTGGATCAGTCCACATGAGACTATAACTCCAGTGAGAATGTAAATATTTAAAAGACCCAACTGATAACATACTATTGATAATGATCAAATGCAATAGTCATGCTCAAAGGCAATTAAACTCAGAAGCAATCTCTGAAGACAGTTTTGTTGTAGGTCAGAATTTAAAAAGTTAATTTATCTCTCTTAATCGGGGTCTAACCAGCTGTTCATTTATTTCTTAAAAAAAAAACTAATTGTAATTCTGTTATTAAGTTTTTCTGTCACAGTAAATAATCAACATATATAAAAGTTATTGATATGCTAAGGTTCAGTGAACCACTAATGTCTTTTTCAAAAATATTTTTGCTAGTATTTTTTATAATTTTTTGAAAGTTGCAAAAATGCCACTTTTTGTGTGAAAACTAGGATAAAGGGGTTAAAATAGTAACTTTTTGGATTTTCAAAAAATTATAAAAAACACTAGCAAAAATATTTTTCAAAATTTTTGTTTGCAGTCATTCATAGAATGGTTTGAAGAACTATTTTGCATCCAAATATTTTTTGGTAAAAATCGAGAAAAAAGTTGAAAAATTTACTTTTTTTAAAGTTCAAAATTTTCGATGGGTACTTAATGGGTTAAAGAAATTTTTGCATCATTAGAACGGGATTTAATTGAGTAAAATATTAATATAAGAAATCCGCATTAAAACATCTTTATTATACGAAAATTTGACAAAGTTATGCTGTATGAAGACATTAGTAGTTCACTGTATATTTAAAAATTTTAATAAAATTCATTAAAATATATATTTTTATTTAAAAATATCTCTCTCGTACATTTAAATTAACTCTGATTTTCGAGATATTTATCTACTAGAAATAAAGACAGATAAAATTATGCATCGTTGATTTGCTATAAAAATTTGGTTTATTTGCATTGCTGATATAAAATCTAAGAATTCACTTATTAAAAACCGAAATCACAACATAAATATTAAGCACATTTAAAGCTTTAAAGTTAAACTCGCTCGGCACGCAAATAGATGCCCCCAATGGTTCCCATGACAAATGATTCGGGATTGTAGGTAAGTGGAATATCTGTCTTATCACAAACGGAGAACTTAAAGTTCTTTATCAGCTGGGCCAGGCCAACACGTGTCTGCATTTGGCCGAAACGCATTCCCACACAATTCCTTGGGCCATCTCCGAAGGGCAACCACTCGACAGAGTCACGAGCGGCGACTTCTTCAGCCGAGAATCTCTCCGGATCGAACTTTTCGGGATCGGGATAGTAATCTTCATCTCGATGATAGGCAGCTGCCGGAATAATCACCTGGTTTCCCTTTTCAATCACTAAATTGGGATGACCGGGAACAACGTAATCATTCAGAGCTTTGCGCTCCAGGAAAGGCACAATCGTGTAGAGTCGGAGGGTTTCTGTTGGCGCAGATTTAGTTGATAATAAATAATCTTTTCAGGAAATACTTGTGTTTTTAATCTTACCTGATATCACCTGATCCAAGTAATGCATGGCTTTAATACTTTCGTATGTTATCTTTTCGTCGTGTTGCTGCAGAACATTCAGAATTTCTTCCCTTAGCTTATCCTGTATGTCGGTGTGCTGGGCAAGTTCATAAAGACAGTAGCTCATGGTGGATGAAGAGGTTTCAAATCCAGCCAAATAGAAGACAAAGACCTGGGCTGCCAGTTCACCAATCTCCAATCCCTTGACCACATCTCCATTCTCCAATGTGTAGCTTCCCTTCTGTCTCATTTCGATCAGCATCTCCATAAAGTCATTCCGTTTGATCTTCTCCTTTTCCCTGTATGCGATTGTCTCGTCAACCAGACCCATGAAGAATTCGTGAACATCTTGGGGCATCATCCGCATTCGGAGCTTGGCTGCCAAGTTGGGAAAACTGAATATCAATGCGGTGAGGAGAACTCCGTGCCGTAGATCGGTGAAGACCTTGCTTCCAAATTTGCGGAAGTCGGACTCGGGAGTTCGCAGAGTGTTGCACTCAATGCCGAAAGCACAGGTGCCAATGACATCGGTGGTGAAGCGGGCCATTATGTCTTTAATCTCAATGATAGCACCTCCAGATTTAGCGGGCACTTCTTCAAACATCACTTTCACGAATTCCTCGGACACTTTAATGACAGTCGGAAACATAAACTTCATTTTGCCAGAGGTGAAAGTGGGGGACAATCTCTGTCTCATCTCCTTCCAGCGTTTGCCGTCCAAGTTGAAGAGGTTTCCAGTCAGCGGATCATCGCGCACGTTGTGGAACTGACCGCGATCCGAGAAGTTGGTGAAGTCCTTAATCAGCACATTCTTGGCCAACTTCATGTCCATGACGAAGACGCTTCGCCTGTGCAGAAAGTTGAAGCCCACAAACGGATGTTTGGTCTTGCGGAACTTGTTGTAGTATTCCTCCATAATCTTATGGACTGTGCGTGTCTTTCTGAATCCAACCAGATTTCCATAGAATGGATGTGGTGGCTCCTGAGGGATGCCCCGGCTCTTCCAATAGTTTGTATTCCGATGCAGAATATACGCAATCAGCGTCGAGATCGCGACCACCAAATATATTAGAAACATCATTTTTTCGACCAGCTTTGAGTGACTTTGCGGCTCACACTGAACGTGGCCGTGACAAACAAGCCATATTTATTTCTGGTCTAACGACCATTGAGCATAATACAATGTTGTATTTTGTTTTTCAGCGTGATAAAGCAACTTCTACTTGCGTTGATTTGAGTCAGAAATGAGGCAATTTTGGTTAAAACGAGTGTAATTCTCATATTTCGTTTGATAACAATTACGAGCGATAGATAAACTCAGTTCTCTCACAGTCTGTGGCAAGAGAAACCTGTTTCAATGTTTGCTCAGCAGGTTATAAAACTTGGCAAATTCTCTCAAAACAACTTTGCATTGCAAAATCAGTCAAAATGTCTAAAATTGAGTGGATTTCTCTCTCTCTCCCTCTTGTGATTGATGTTGCCATGCGATTCAAACTGAGAGCGGGGATTTCATTGAGTTTAGTTTTGTCAGCTCAATTCTGGATTCACTTTAAAACTTGTCACATTTATTGTGACTGTCTTTTTCCGTGTCCTTAACTGTCTGTTATGTTCGTATCCTTGCGACCTCAACTGACAGCAGAGGGAGCAGAAAAGCAGATAAATAGTAGAAACAGAACTTGAGCGTTTGCGGCTTAAATATATGTGTACAAATACATTTATACTACCAACAAATAGAGTTCAGTTGACGTTTATTTAATTATATAGGGAATTTTCATTGGAAAGCGTGTGAAAAGCGCTCAATTATAAATGACATTTAAGAAGGCAGCTTATTTAACAATTTCTCACTTGGCCATTTAAGATGCTGCAGTCTTTAATCTGACCTTGAGTTCGCCCCAGTTCTTGGCCAAGTCGTGTGAACTGCAACGAACAAAGTGTATAAAAAAACAAACTCAACCAGCAAGCCAAAGAAGGTGACGTTCTTATCCATAATGAATGCATGAGTGCTTGAAACAAAAAGAATGCATTCATTCATTCAGCTCCGCAACTAAAAAACAAACAAAAAAATAAAATGAAATGTGGAAAAAAGTAGCTAAAGTAGACTGCAGCGACCTCACTTATGCGCTAAATAAAAATGCAAATCTAAATGTAACTGAAGAGCGACTACGAATAACTATATAAATGCGGGTAAAAACAAAGAGGGAACAAAGCAAAACCTCGAGAATGGCTAAGAAAAACACTGGGGAAAGAGAAGAGAGAGGTTTTACTTGAGGCTATGCGACTACGAGATGCACTAAAATTTTTGTTTGTCTTTTCAAATAATTCTAAAGTCATAATTATTAGTTTTTTTTAGATGTACGTTTGAATTTATTTACCTAAATTCGTTTCGCATTTGCCAAAAGTATTCTAACTTTTCAGTCTTTTATGTCTTTTGGAACGTAACGAATATTTATAGAGTATTCGGATTAAGGTGCCACAATCGTATCTCCATTTAAATCTGTATCTGTATCTGCATCTGTGCATCTGCAACTGCTGCATTCAGATTAAAATGCAGCTGATTTGATGCTCTTGGTGTTTTGTTGTTGACTTAGTTGCCTGCCAAGGTGACAGACAGCAAAGCAGACAAACAATTGCCTTAAGCCCCTCCCACTCCTCTCCCCTCCCCTCCTTCTCAATCTACCTCATCCCCCCTTTGTGAAATCTAAAGTCTGAGATGCTGAGAGGCGTTGCTAATTACGCAAACGCAGTTTCCAGCATCTCTTTTGGATTCATGTAAACAGTCAGCTAATTGTTTGGACTGCCAAGAAGAGTGCAGAGGGGCAACAGAGGGTTTAAGAGCAGACAAGCTGAGACTGTAGAAGGTGTTAAGCCCGCTGCGTAGACAGCTCTTTTAAATGCAAATGCCAGAAAAAGGGTCTCCAACCATCTTGGCCTCATCTGCAGCTCAAGGTGTGCGCTGTCTCTCCAAATGTCTCCCTGAACCTCTGACTGTCTGTCTGTTTGTATCTCTGTTTTTCTGTCTGTCTGTGCCTTGCATAAATTAGTTTTGTTTGTGTCTGGCAGCTACCCCCGAGCAGTCACTTTAAACAAATTGTGAACTGTGAGCTGTGAATGGGGAGTAGTTCGCATTTCCTGTATGTTTTATTTTGTGTGTGTTGACAAAACGTTGTTGTGGCAGCAGCATCAAGACTCTGCCACATTATGTAAATCTCAAAAAAGCGAAATCACAATAAGAAATCCGCATCATGTGAGAAGAAGTGATTACCCATTTTGACTTCAAATACGTGTGTCCCAAAAGCAAAGGCTCAAGGGCAGGCCATACCTTTTATGAGTATATAAATACACACACAACCATACACACACAAACACACAGACACTGCAGCTGAGAAGATGGCAAAAGGCAAGGAGGTAAAATCCAAAGCCAACTCAAGTCAAGTCGAGCAATTGTTGTTCAAATTGGATGGCGTTGGCTTCGGCAGTAACAATAATAACAAAAAAATAAAAAATCAAAAAAATATACGTATAAGGTAAAGTACATGAACATGTACTGTGCGTGTGCGTTATTCTGATTTTTTTCTTTTTTTTTTTTGTATGCGATTTTGTCAATTGCATGTGGCAAGGCATTCAGGCAAATTGAAGTTGCCTTCCTTCCGTTTCCGGTTTCCGTTGCAGACAAGCCCAAGTTGCCCAGTGCGAGTGTGCGCATATCAATGATAAAAACGTAATCAGAACCAATGACACTTGACATGTAATTAAACGCCTTTCAGCAGCCGCTTTTAAAACACATTTGGACTTGTAATTTAAGCTGTTTGACATGTGTTGCCTTTGCTGACGGCTTATGAAGCCATTGAAAAGGATAGGTATGATATTTTAAGTCGATGATTAAGCACATTAAAGCTTTATGCAGCAAACTGTGTAATAAGTATGCATATGACTCCTTTGCTATTTATTTTTATAGTTTGTGCAAAGTTAAACATGCTATTTAAAGTCTGTGAAATACAAAATAATGTTTAGCTAAAACACAAAATAAAAAAATTTAATTAAATAAAAGCTCTTAATTTTAGCTAATTTGTGTCCTTTATTTTGGTGCTCTTTTTAAATAATTAAAAAACAGCAGCCATAATAAATTTAAACATAAATCTTGCAATCCAAATAGCTGCGTGACACTTTAAGCTAATGTCATTTGTGACATTTGACAATTGAGAGCGCACTTAATGCTGCTACGAATAATTAGCTGCCAAACAACATTGACAATGTCTGTATGTATGTGAGTGTGGTTTTAAATTGTCAGGATATCAAAATGGATGTGGCATCAGCTGTGGGACATGACAAGTTCATCGCCTGAAATGTTGATTGATTCCCGCCCCCAATGTGACATATGCGATTCGGATTGTTTGACATGACGACAACCTCGAATGGCGCGTGCTCGATGGCCCAAATGGGGAGCCAATGCGGCGGCTACTTAATATTGATACGATGCTGTCATTTTGCTACAATTTGCACAATTTGTGGGAACAATAAAAATGCTTTTATGTTTCCAAGTATGTATTCAACTACTCGTATGTCATATTGTTAATATTTATGGAACTGTTTGCCTCTATTCGTGAATAGATGACAAATTCATTGAGCAACTTGCAATAAAAATCAAATGCATAGAAAAGACAATGAATTGACTAATTGACTGACTGGCTGACTGACTGATTGAATGACTCTGTTCAGGGTTGTGCAAATTACCCATTCGACCCAGTGGACTTGTTTAACCGAGATCGAGAGCATAACAGCGACAGAGACAGAAACAGAGACCGGACATTTGCTTGACAAATGATGATTTATGTTGTCGGTTGTCGCTTCTCGGTTGACTCGCTGACTCTTTGACTCTACTTGCAACAATAACGCAATCTGAACTTTTTACGATGCTACAAAACGAGAGCAAAGCAAATTTCTGGGTTATTGGGTGATAAAGTTTTCGATTTTAAATTTGTCGCATAAGAAAAGTGAGAGCTGCCGAGCGGCCGATAAAAGAAAAACAAACTGCGGAATACTTTCAGAACCAAGGGAAAGCCGAAACCGGAATAATGCTCTGAAAGGTACACAAAATGCGGAAATAAATTCTGAAAAAAAGGTTAAACCTAAAGACTTAAACAAATAGTTGTAAAAGTCATTTCAAATGAATTATTAGCGTGTGTGAAAGTACAAAAAAAAGGGTATACATTTGAATATAAAAGCTTAGATACTCTTGCGCTAATGTGCGCATATTCAATTAAGGAAATCAACAAAAATTAATTTGTATTAAAATATTTGATATAAAAAAACATTAATAAACAAACAAATAAATCAAAAAAATATAAAGATATTACTTTAAACACAAAGGCAAAATATTAATAAGTTAAGTAAGTAATCTAATAAATGCATAAGATAGCAAAATAATATTCTTTACAGAAATATTTAATCTTTCAATTTCTAAAAGGATATTTTATTTATATTTTATGTACATATATTCATAAAAATTCAAACAAACTTAATGTGAAGTCGGTACAATCTTTGTTAGTGTATTGAATAAAAAGGATCACACCCAAAATGGCTACAAAATCAACATAATATTTATTATTTGAGCTTTGGAATTGCGGTATTATTGCTCGTCCGTAATTCTCACTAGGCCCAATATACCCTCCTCCTCAGTTGCTGTGTAAGCCCGGCTGCATAACTCAACGCGTTTATTTTCGTTAACTGAAATTTTATTAGGCCACGTTGTGCCGCATAGCAGACATAAACATGTGCGCCGCGTAGGCATAAAAACCCAAACATATTTCAACAGGCCAAAAGCACAAACACATATGCAAACACACACACACATGTATTATAGCCAACAGGCTGATGTCTTTAGTCAGCTGAAAATCGATATGTTTTGACTGTGGCTAAAAGTACTCACTTAACTCAATGATAAAAAGAGAAGTGGAGTAGCGGAAATGCAAATTGAATTACTTTACATTATTAAGAATTTTGGTAAAGTGAAAATATCATTCGTAGCATTTAAGCCATAATTAATGTAAATGCGTTTCAATCGATCGATTTTGATTTTTCATTTCATAGTTTGTTTGTATCGATTGACAGACTGGAAGATACTCTCAAGAGATAAATTAAATAAAATATAATTGGTATTTAACCAGCTTATATAACTTTACAAAAGCTGAACGGAATTAAATTTATTCTTATATTTTTACAACACAAGAATATACCCTATCCCTCATTTTACTGTGCACAGAGCATTCAAATATATATATATATATCTATATTAAATTGCTTTACGTTTGTTTCTTGTCTCGTTTTCTACTTTTACAGTAACAATTGTGCAATTGATTTTGCGTTTGTCTTTTTTATTTCAGTGCGAAACCTTTTGAAGTTGTCGCTACCAAAGTGGCTCTCCAGCTCTTCAGTTCCCAGGCTCTCCAGTTTTTAGCTTTCAGCTTTTTTTAGCCAATCTCTAACGTTGTTTTGCTCCCAAATGCAAATGGGGCACAGACGCTGGGGAAAACAAACTTTTGCCTGGCAAATAAGAAATATTGTTTAAATCAATTCAGCACATGCAACGCAACTCAATTTTATTTCATTCATTTGGTTTTTTTTTATTAAACAAATATTGATTTTACTCGGCAAAGTTTTATTTTATTTTTCAACTGCTTCAAAAATGTACTTTTCTAATTTGCAAAAAGCAAAAAGTTAGACGTGTTTGCAGATTTTCTTAAATTTTCCCAAGCGTTGCCAAAAAAAGATAAACAACATTTCGAATGGCACTGAACTTGACAAATGTCGAGGGCAAGGTTAACAAAAAACCAGCCTCAAATATTTCCTAATTTGAGTTTCAACATTCGACGCCTCCATTTGTCGTGTCGTGTTGCATATTATTATTCATTTGTTTGGCCAAATGTAGGGTAGCTTAAATTTTCCAACAAAGTTGAGAATTCTACATAATTTTCACAAAACTATTTTAAGATAAACTAAAGCTTTTTTATTATTTTGTGTTTTAAGCTTTGACATTATACTTATTTCCAAATTAAATCCTAAATTTTTAAATATAATTTAAATAAAGTTAAATAAATAACTAAATAAAAGAAAACTTATTCTTGAATTAAAAGGGTATTTCAGCGTCGACTAAGTGTGTATAGATTATCCTGCTTGTTTTTTTTTATGCAATTTTCGTATTTATGGTAATCGACATCAAATGCTGGCATTAAGCTTATTGGCATGGAAAGCAGCCCGAGTCGCATTTATAAATGTTTTCATACTCTGTTTGTTGTTGTTGTTCTTGTTGTTGTGTTTGTTGCTGTTTGTAGGCCTCGCAAACACACACCCACACACAGAAGCTTTAGCAGAATTATTGTAGATATACAATCAGAAATTTGCATGTGTTGGGGGCGGTTTTTCATATTTGGCACGTTTTAAATTTGAACGTGCTGAAAATTACGAGCAACACGTTTCCCAGCACCTCTCTCATTCTCTCTATCTCTATCTCTCTCTCTCCCTTTTTCTCTCTCTCTCCCTTTCTGTTGTACATTTTTTTGCTCCAATTTTGTTTGTTAGCAACGACAATACAAGATTTAGTAGCGCGTATTTTTAGCACCTTATCAGACAGATTACGAGTATTTGCATAATTTGTGGATGCTTTTTTTCTCTACTCTCATTTTTTTCTGCACTATATTGAACGTTTTATAGCACATGTGACGAGCTTATCTAATGAATTATGTTTTGAAGGTTCGATAAAGCAAACACACTAAGCTTTTAGCACATTCATCGATTTCAGGCTTATCTAATAAATTGAAACATTCGAAATTTGGTTAAATCAATAATTGATAAGCTACCTGTTGCTAGTTATTATTATACAATTAAATGCTTCATTTGAGCCACAATCTGTAATTAAGTGGAATTCAAATAAGTTAACAATTATTTGAACCAGGTACGAAAAAAAACTGTTTTTGATAAAAAGAATTTAACTAAAAGTAATGTTGTTATAAAAACAAGTTTAATTAGTGTTTTAAGTACTTAAAAAATTTTGCAAATATGTAAAACTATATACAAAAAATCCCTTCAATTCTTAGAATTTGCAGAAAATGTTTTCCTGTAAATACCTCTATTTAGTTAATTTGTATTATTTTATAATTAATCTGAATTCGTTTGGTTGCTAGCAAACTTTTAATAACATTGATTTTTTTAATCTGAAACTAAAGGTTAATTGTTTATTTTAGAACTTATTAAATTGATTCAGTTGTCTGACTAAAACAATAAATAAAGTTGTGCAGCAATTAGCAAACTTTAAATTGCATGAAACAAATGCAAAGTGAAACTCTCAATCAAATGCTGAGTGAGAAAACTCAGCTGTTGATTTTGAGAAAAACGAAAGGGGAATAAATATATGTATGTATGTATGTATTGGATGAGTGTGTGAGAGATAGTTTTTCAAGCATTTTCCTTATGTTCTTTTTTTGGGGCCATGTGGTGGCTGGAAATGGGAAAAAGTCTGAGCGGCTTTTAGCTGTTGAGAAGCAAATTAATAAGGCTAAAAGTATGCATACACAACACCACAAGTTATATAAGTATGTGTGTGTTGTTGTGAGATAAAATAATATAAAATGTTATTTTGATAAGCGCGGCATAAACATTTCATGTGCATACGATACACCTCGACTAGCCACAAGCTGTGTTGAGGCATGTGGCAATTTTATTGCATCCCACCCACGCACACACACACACACTCGCACACACACACATACTCGAGCATACTCTTACATATATATAGCCTATTAAAGATTATTAAAAGCGCCTTGATCTCAGTTGGTCCTCGTTCCTCTGTTCCCCCCACAGTGCCTGCTGTTGCTGCACGCACGCAAACTTATTGATCCATAAAAAATATAAAACATGAGCATTATTAGTATTTGATGTGCCTGAGAGAGCAGCATCAGCAGCATCATCCACTTAACAGGGCTTACAGCTTACAGCTCCAGGGCGAGTGGAAAGTGTGCATGCAAGATGGATATACATAGATAGATATTGCCACTAACGCACCTCTGACCTTTGTCAAGGTTGTTGCAACGCAACAGCTGCACTCGCCACACTCTTGGCAGGTTGTTGCCTCATCTTTGGAGACCACAGCCTCAGCCTCAGCCTCAGCATACTTAATTAGTTATCATCAATTTTAATTAAGATACTCACATAAATCTCAATGCTATAGATTTCATTTCGATTGCAATCGCCGTTTGTCGATGATCAGCTAATAATCATATATCTTCATATGCTCCCCTTCCTTATTTATTTTATTTTTATTCATACATATTTTTTTTTTTTTTGATAAAGTTATGTGTCTGATAAAGCTGTTGTCTCCGTCGAGGCCATTTATCTTGTTGCCTGCTTTGTTTATTCATCTATGCATTTTTATTGACTGGTTGGCAACTCGGTTAGCAAAGTACCAAAGTACCACCAATCATATTCATAGCAAACGCCTTTTGTTTCAACATTTTTATGCCCTTTAGCTATGAAATTTGTTAGAAAGGGGTATAATTGGGTTATGCTCAAGTCGTTAACAGACAATGCAGGAATTTGTTCTTTAGCCAAGGGTCAAAATCAAATTAAACCATCATATCTACGGCTAATAAGCCAAATTTCCTGTCTCAGCATACCAAACATAGTTTAAATGATTAACTCCATATAAACAGGAAAAAAATAATTATATAAACATAATCTCATTACTTCAGCTTAGATAAGTTTGCTTACAGGGTATTTTTCAGTCGTCTACTTCATTGATTAACTTGATTTGGGCTAAAACAAGTGCAGAAGTAACCAAAGTGACAGTTGAAATCATTCAATCATGATATATTTATTGTTAATATGTATTATGCAAATCGAATTGAACGCGACATTTGTTAGGATTTAACATTATATTAAATAATTCATTGAATTATTTTAACATAAATTATGCATATAGATTATGAGAAAATATATAAAAGGGGTATAAAAACCGAGAGAAAGGGAAGATACGACGTTTATATAATTTTTTGAAAGTTTTATTTATACTTTTAATTGTTGTATCTGTATCTGTATCTTTTACTTAGTCATTTAACCGGAAGTGCTAATAAATTCCCTGACTTCCCACAGTCATAAGTTGACTGCTTGAGTCAAGTTGGCAGACGGAATACTTATACAACCCACTGTCTGAATGAAGTTGTTTTCTTATCTTTCAATTGTTTCTTAGGTAAATTCCATTATCGCATGCGAAATATACAAACAAAATAATTACAAACCCAAAATCCATTCTTCGTTAAAAATCCATTCGTTGCTGCAGCTGTTGTTTAACTTCAACTATGCTTTGATTTCTTTTAAATTTTTCTTTTTTGTTGTGTAGTTTAGTTAGCCTTCGTTTCAATTAATGAATGCTTTAAATGCATTCATCAATAATTCACTTGCATTTTGTTTACGTTTTAACCAGAAATGATTGCGTATAAACTGGCAAGATATATATTTAGGCCATAAATTGTTAATAACAATTATAATTTTTTGCTTTTGTTGTTGCATAAACAATTGCAATCGATGTTGTTGTTGTGTTTACACTTGTTTCGTTTTCGTTATTGGCAATGCAACTCGTACAGGTATTTCGATAGCATTTACAGCCATAATAATTTAACTGCTTTATTTTCTTGTTGTTGGTTTCCTTTGGCTAAGTAAATATTTACACACGCAACCTGGAACTTGGAACTCGGAACGCGAAACGCCCGCGCGTGGATTGAACGACGCCCACGTTGAAGATGTTAATGAAAAAGACGACGACGATTCACATGCGGAACACTCGTTAGCTTCGATTACTTTGAAAGTAAAATGAGATAAGGCTATTGCTATATACATACATAAATATATAGCAATGCCTATGCCACAGATACTACGTGCAACGCTCTTCTTTGCCGGCGCCCAAAAGCTGAATCTCAATCTCAAATCTGAACCTGAGACTCAAACCAGACCGACGTGTAACCGACACTCGATTTAACGCGACTCTTGATTCAACTCGACTCGAATCGTCGCGTCTTTTCTCGTCTCGTCTCGAGCGAGTTGTGTGTGCGCTGTTGAAGTGTTCAACACGTATTAATTTCTGTAGCGGCAGCAAAAGTATCCAAAAGATACATTCGGCTGCGCACAAGCGCATGTATATCACACGACGACACACACGAATATGCTTGTATTCACTTTTTTTTTTTCTTTTTTTCTCTTTTTGTATGTGGGCCTACGATCAGAAAGAGATTAACGCAACTTGTTTGACAGACAGAAGAGTCAAGACGTGAGCATATTGCTCTGATTGTTGATTGTCGACTGTTTACATTTACATTTCCCCCAATCTGGGTTCCTGTTTTCGGCAGATGGAATTGTATCTCTGTCTCTATTGTGGTATTCTCTTTAATGAAAAGCGACAAATTGTTGTTATTGCTGTCTCAAGTAGCCGCCGCAGCTGGAAGCATTTCCCTCTTGCTCTGTTCTATGTGTGTGTGTGTGTTTGCTCATCAAACACAAGTGATGGGCATAATAATCTCCAGCAGTCAACGACTGGCAATGACACCAGTCAAAAGTGATACTTGAACACTTTAATTAAACTAGCGAGAAAAGTGAGAAAGCACTTGGCAAAGCTTTTAACTTTGAAGTTGAGGTGAAAGATAAAGGTTAGGCTAAGGCAGCTTAAAAATCCTGATCTACAAATTGAGATATCAGTTGAGTTTTTAAAATCAGTTGAAGCTGCTTAGCTATTCAAACATATAACTCTAAGGGCTTGAAAAGCTGTTCATAAAGTTTCCTAGTCAATTTACAATACACATTCTTCACTCCCTATTTCAGCCAGTGTCATTGCACCATAATCAACTTTATTTATATGTTTGCTCTTTTGGTTTATTTGTGCAGTTCCTCTTTGATTGTCTAACAAGTCATTTGGCTTTCAGCCTTTCTTTCATACGATATATACGACTATTTGCACAGCTATTAATTGGCAGTTAGTGTGTGCAAATGTGTTTAATTACAGCAAATGATTAGATAGTCCAAAAGGAAATTGCCAGTCTCTCTCTCTTTCGGTGTTAACCACTAACGAACTGACTGAGCTGAGAAACCAATGAACTCACTGACAATTGACATGCCCCTAGCTGTAAACACTTTTTGATTAACGACTTTCAATCTTTTGTCCATTTCTGATTTTGATTCTAATTTAGATTTTGATTACAGGCAAGAAATGTCGACTTACAGGTTTTTTTATCCTAATATGGCAAACATTGTATGCAAATGTTGGCCATAGAATCGATCAACTTGGCTAAGCGATTTTCTCATGGCTCAACTTATTAACCAATTAAAGATTTCCAAATGAGGCTGATGTTGCCCAAAAGAGGCCAAAAGTATTTGTTTATTTGTTTGTCTGTCAGTTCTGTGTGGCAATGCGGTTTGGCTTTTCTGGCCAAAATTAGAATGCTTCCGGCTTTTTAGCGACAGAGACGGAAATTGCTCTCGAGTCTGTCGAAGCTGCAATATTTAAATTGCGTCTCTCTCTCTCTCTTTTTTATCGCTCTGAACCTGCTCTAGTTTTGAATTTTAATAGAATTTCTCTCTATTTTCTCAAATATGAAATGTGAAACCCGCCAGCAGTTTTAACTGTGAACTGTCGCCCACTAAACGCTCGTTGACAATGTTTTTCTTAAGCTTTCTCTAGCAGAAAAGTCGTAAAGCTGCCTACAGTTTAAAATGTATCTGAACTTGAAAATTAAAATCAATGCGCAGCTCGTGTTGGGTGGCCATCAATGGAACGAAACGATACGATACGATGCCGAGATACATTCCAAAAAGATACTCTATCAAGAGGAAGTTGCTGAGCTGCCTAATGACGCCTAATTATATGTGGGTTAAGTAGTTTTTTTTTCGAAAACATTTTCATTAGTTTGATGAGTTAAGGAAAATCATTTTAAACATATGTACATACTACATGCCGCAGCGAGGCTAATTTGATGGCCAGGCGGTGCCGGCTATAATTATATCATAATTTTAATTGGAGCCGCGTCAACAATACACACACATAGAACAAAGATTAATTGTGTAATTTAAGACAGCTACAAACTAATAGATACAAGATACTAGATACAAGGTACTCAGAAACTAAAGTTGAAGGCCGCTGCACTGCAAACTTGAAATGTTATTCAATTATAACGGCTTATAGGTGCTCTAATTAGTGAGTGCAGCCACGCCCCCTCAGGTTACCTTACGCCTCCTGACTTGGGAGACAAGTCACAAACGGCGAAGACTCTTATAAATGTATTGCAATTTGTATCTGTTGCCGAGACTCGAACTCGTATTTCATTAGATCTCAAATTAGCTGACGTGAGTTCAAATCATCAGCCCCCTCTTTTCCTCTCCCCCCCCCTCTGTCACGTTAGCTGGGAGGGAAATCCGGTTGAGCGGAACTCACACCAAATGGACGCTGACTGCAAGTCGCACATAAATTTGTTTTTATTTCGAAAAATATTTCAGCTCGCATCGTTGTCTATTATATTTTATTTTTTTGATGACGAGTCGAGTTCACTTCACTCCACTTCCCCTGGCCCCTCTCCTACACTCACATCATCATCTCAGTATCAAATGCGGCACCACTCGAAATTAATTGTGTGGCTATTGATAGGTCTACAGTCTGTCGTCTCTCCATACTTCCCCCTTTTGTTATGTTTGTTGTGTGTTGTTTCTGTATTTTTTGGCTTTTCCCTTCTTCAAAATTTATATATTTAGCCCGTGAAATGAAATTGGGTTTTGCGTGTCGCACGCCACACAATCCATCGTGCAACTTCAACTTGCGCGTCGCGTCACATCGCTTATTAATTAAATTCGCCTTGTTTTACTACAGCTTTTCATTTTTATAAAGTGTCAACTACAGTTTCTGCGTTTTTTGCTACTCATCCAAGTTGCCAGTTAAGTATTCCCAGAACATTGCCTACAGCCCGCATATTTATGCATAATTTATGACTCTGTAATTGCCGCCGTTCGCCTCTGGCAAATTTTCTAATGTTTTTCCCTCTAAATAAATCAAGTGTAAAATTAGGCAAATGTCTGCCCAAAATTAGGTCAGAAAAATGACTCGGACACTGAATGGAGGCAACTTAACTAAGTACAAGCTTTTTATATTGATGACTTTTATTAAATTTTAGGCGTGATTCAATATGGAAAATTAACTTGAAATTTGAAAAATTTGGAACATTTATTGGAAATTTTAAAGTGTTTGAATTTAACCAAAATTAATTGTGGAATTGATTTAGAGATAATTTAATAATAATTTGACATAAAGTAACTAACTAACTAAATTACATCAAATTCATTATAGTTAAAAAAAAATTAATAGTAAATTAATAATTTCTGAAAATAAAATTACATACAGAGATAGGAAAAACAAATTGCCTTAATTCTGTATGTTCAAAAGGCTTTAGTAATTTAGGAGAAATGTTTTGTTGGAACACGATCAAACATTAATTCTCACTCTTGATGTAGCCGCAGCGCTGATTAGCTTTGAGTTCATGTTACAAGCAAACGTCCTTCATGGTCCACTTATTCATAAAGCTCAAATTTCTATTGCACAAACTACACGCATACACACACACACATACACATACACAATGGCACACAGTTGGGCTTGCCGAAGAGCCTATTTCAATTAGCCGACACCTTTTGGGTCCACACACGCTGAAGGGCCCGTGCAAAAAATGAACTCGACCATGTACTGAGGGAACCATAGCAGCAGCAGCAGCAAAAATGGCATCGACAGGCTGTAAAAGCGACTGGCCAATATCCGTGCGGAAATTAATGTGCTGTGGCTGCGGGTCCGGACAAAGGCAGCACAAGCAGAACAAAAAAAGAATTGCAAAAATACAAAAAAAGAAACACAGAGCATTTGAATTGCGAGCGGGGGGAGGATAATGTAGAGAGAGACTGAGGCATGCCACAAGGATCTGAATGCACAATGCTGCTGTCAGCAGTTTTGGGGACATAACGACAGATAAAAGGCAAGCCGCAGGGGTTATAAACCACACACATACACACACACACATACAAACACACATGTGAGACCCACATAACCCACTTGGCAATTGAAACGACATATTGAACATGCAATCCTCGAGCCCGCCTTCTCTTCGTTGCCTCCATCATATTCAGCTCATCCATGCATAACAACTTTTTGCGCTACAGACTTGTATTCCTATTCGGTTCGTATCCTGGGTATATAATCGCCATCAATTATATTGTTCAAACTGTGCATTGTTTTCACATGACATGACAGCAGGTTTCGCCTGTAAACCGTCTGACAATGAATGGCCCGACACTATCCTACGTTACATTCAAGTCACTTCATATATTCTACATACAGACTATGCATTCGATATTTATGGGTGCACTTACCTTGCCATCGGCATCGGAATGCGCGTGGTATCGAACCTCCAGAGAACCACCCAATACCGCATACCAGAATCGTCCTTGTTCCCCAGCGCGAAAAACTACAGAAACAGAGAGAAAGAGAGAAAAAAGGCAATATTTGAAAAATATTATTGCTTATGATGAGTTGAAAAAAAATATATTGAGCTTCATTTTGATGGGAAAAAAAACTGCTACATAATTAATGCAATAATGTCACTTACGTGTGACGCCCTTCTCCAAGTCCTCGTAGAAGCCGCACATGGCCAACTGCTGCAAGGCTGAGCCTGGCAGGCGACACAGCGGCTCCACGCGACGCAACCGACAGGATATTAGTTCCACATCACGTAAGTTCCGATCACAAGGACTGCAAAAAAACAGCACATAAACAAAAAAACAACAACATAAGTACGCAATGTAAACAAGCCAATTTAAAGAGCATTTTACAGAAAAATTGTAGCTTAAATTCAAAGATATTTATTGTGGTGAATTTTTCGCAATATTTTAAATGCAATTTATTTACGTATTATTTTATTTTATTATTAAACAGCATCCTAAGTCGAATGCTTGTTATTAACAACTCCACCCTTTGACTTTTTATAATGATTATAATATTTTTCATTTGAGCTGAGTTGTACTTCTAATGTTTCCTTTCTGCAGTTTTGCCTTGAATTTCATATTTTCTGTGCTACATTTTTACTCTTTTGCTGTATAATATTTCACTCTTTTGCTCTCTCACAGTTTTAATTCTGATTATCACAGTTACAAATGAAGTATTATTGCCCTTAATTTGCACAAACTCAATTCATAATACTGAGTATAAACAAAATGAATTTATGAACTATTTATGTAAGAACTGTTGAACAATGGAACCTAATAGACTTCCCAGAAATAAAACAGAATGTACAAAGTCACAAGGAAAGGGAATAGGAAAATAAAGTATGAAAGGGACTGAGTATTTGCAATTTTTAAATCAGTGCCATTCAAAGGACGTTTGTTTCATTTGCTGCGAGTGGACAATGCCAGAAATATGAAAATATGCCATCGGAAGAAAATGCAAATGCAAAATACAAAAATGCTTAAATTAAAAAAAATAAAAATGGTAGAAAAAAGAAAACAAATTGAATGCCATTTGGCAATGGCTTGTGCTCAAATTAAATATGCAAATATTGGTCGCTCTCTTTCTGTTTCTTTTTCTTCATCATTGTTATTCAATGTTTTTAACATAAATAAATAGTTATAAGAATGGGCCACGTAGCCGGAAAGGGATGTTTGTCTAAAGCAGAAAAACGATGAAGGTGAAAGTGAAAGTCAGGAAGAGCCAACAACTAATTGCCAAGTATTCAACTTTAGAAAAGTTTACTTTCCCTGCTTGTTGTTGTTCTTCAATTCGCATTTGGGGAGTGGCACTCGCGACCTCTGCCCTGCCACAGTTTGTGGCAATGTGCTGAGTGCGGTCAGCACGTATTCATCTTGTCTAATGCCATGTGCAGGAACTATTGAGAACAGCTGAATGTGTAACTCAAGTTCTTAATTAATTTGCAAATAGAAGTTTTAGGCTTAGTGTGAAAAAAATAAATTTCGAGTCATTACTGAATGCACTAAAAGGAAAAGCATTTTAAAGCACTTGAAAACTTCGATAATATTTTACCTTCTATTAACTAACTACTAACATTATCTATGGTAAGCTTAAAAAATGTATATGCAGTTAGAAGCACCTTCAAATTTTTGCTAATAGTTATAGCTCTGTAAATTTTTTAAAAGCTTCATAAAATAGTATTTAGAACTCTTGTTTATAGCTGAAAACATTGTTAACTGTTTAGGGCTTCTTTAGAATGCATTTTTTTTTTCAACAGGTTTTTATGGCTTTGTTTATGCAGGAATAATGTTAAGTTTAAGTACCACTTTCTTATTGTTTCTACTTTTTGCAAAAGCTCAGCTGCATTTGAAAATTTATGAAAAACCGTAAAAAATAGCAAATCAACAGACATTCTCTCCCTCCCTCTCTCTCTTTCTCGCTCTCTAACACTCTCTCTTCCTATCTGTCTCTTTTTACTTTCTCTCTTTCGGTTCGTAACTGGAATCTTTGTGTTCTTCGCCTAATTAAAAATTCCATAAAGCCGTCAGAGGAAAACAAGTGAAATTTTACTCTAAATCAAAACCAACAAAAGCTGCTTTTGAATGAGTCTTAAATTGTAGGGAGTAAATGTGTGTGTGTGTGTGCCAGGAAAGCTACTTTAATATTGTAGTGTCTACATTTCGGCGTTGGCGCTGGCGCTGGCGTTGAGCAACTTTTGCCAGCCACTGTTGAAGGTGAGCTGTAAGGCCGTCTTTGCCCCACTCATACATAATTTATAGGCCACGGTTGTATAAGGGCCCACAGCGACTGGGCGTTGGTTGTTGTCGTTAACCAAACAGCGGTACGGCTAAGTGCCATGTCTATATGGGAGCAGGATGTAAAATGCTAAAAAGAAGGGAGCGAAGAGTATGAGGAATATGCTCGTAGGGCTGGCAGAAAACCGGAAGCGCGTTGAGGCATTGAGTTAACGCTCGCGGTCTCTTCTTGTTTATTATAATAGCATTTTGTGGTTTTACAAAATGCAAAGCTGCTTTTTTATAATTGCCATGTAAGTAACAAGCATTGCCCCCAAAAGAAAAAAAATAAATAAATAAAAATGTAGCTGGCAAACCGACAGCATAAATAACAAAACTTTAAGTTGAGCTGTGTTGAGTTAAGTTGAGTTGAGTTATTTGCATGAAGCTCTTATCGAGCTGCACACGTGGCGTATGATAAATATGCGGCAACTCAACCTCAGACAAAGTCGAGAGTAGTGAGTCGAGGACTAGGGCAAGCTTCGATGCCATCATCAATATCAATTGCCAGCAGCCACTTCCTTGACTCTCCTCTGCATATCCGAATCATTTTACTCTCTCTTTCCAGATACGCCAAATGGCCGCACTACGAGCCAAAATAAAGCAGATTTGCTTGCGTGACTTTGCAATAGCAGCCATTAATTTTGTCCAAATTAAATCATTTATTTTGTGGCAATTGCGGTGCGACAATTTCGACACTTTGACATTGTTTTATTGCCCGTTCCTTCGTTCGCAACATTAACTCAGCTTGTCTCAAAAATGCAAAATAAGTTACTGGAAAAAACAGCAGCGTTTTAATTATGCATAAAAATACTTGTAAATTCTTTTGTTTAAGCTGCTAGTTGCAATTGCTGAACGTGATGTTTATTTCAAGCGACGTGCAAATAAAATTGTTAGCATCAAAATGCGAGTTCAACAAATACGTCAAATACAAATATTTGCTTAAAATACACACACAAACATAGAAAATCACAAAGCAAACAATGGACGGTGTGTGTATTTGTGTGCTTAGAGTCCTTTTGCTCTTGACCTTTTTTTTAGCCAGCTGGCTGAACTGACCCGGTGTATCCTTCTGATTTCGGCAGGTTGCCCCGAACGACACGCTGTTCTTTTAAGCCCGATTGCCAGCGGGTAAAGCTCTGATTGATTGCAGTGGGCGTTGGGGTGGTGGGCGTGACCTAGGCCAGTCACGCCCCTAGATATCATTTTATTGCAGCTATTTCGAGACGTGAAAGCATTTTGCACTGAAATCCAAGTAACAGCTGCCGCTTTCTCGCTTAAAACCTCAACGCTTAGCCCATTTACTAGGCTGCCACTTGTTTTAATGATGGCACGATCTCTAACTGCTACAAAAATAAGCAGTTAACTCTAGACTTGCTATACCCTGTTTAATGAATTTACCAGTTGAAAATCTTTATTCACTAGAAAGTATATTTGTAAGTTCAGAAGCGAAAATTTATTTAAAATATGTAAATCGTCTAGCTTACAGGATATTCTGACAGTGTGCTACTTTATTATACTGTATACTCTTTACGATACTCATTATTAAAAAGCTAGAAAGCTTAGGACAAGCTTACAGGGTATCCTGCCTGTTGATCAACCCACAAGCTGTAGAGTAAGCACTTTTATTTGTACCAATTTTAATCTGACACTATAAATGCAAACTTATTTTAAAGAACAGGGTATCGTGTCCGTCGAGCAGTCTTATGTGCCCTCAAACCATGGTGTCAATACTAAATAACAGACAATTTATGGTCTAACACTTAAAGAGCTTGCGAAAAGAGCAAGAAAGTTACTTCATATATGATTACAGGGTGTTAAAGAAGTCGATCACACTAGTATAATTCTAAAAAACGTACAAACATTTACAAAAAGCACATGTACTCTTTTATTTGTATCAAAAATAATTAATATACACAACTTTTAAGTTAATTTAGAGGGCATTCTGTTAGTCGATCAAATTGCATTTAAATACCCGCAAAGTGTACTGCAAACAGCTTGTAATGAGCACAATTTTCGCTCGAGTGCGGCCCTTGAAAAATTGAATCCCTCCAATTTCTATTTGAGCTATTTGCTGCCTCTCAATTTTCGCCGCTTCAGTGCGCTAATCAACTGGAAAGGACCCTGCCAGGACTCGAGATTGGAGCAGGCTCCGTGAATTCACAAAAAAAAAAAGTAAAATAAAATATAAAGAGAAAAAGTGACCAGCAGCTTTGTAATATAATTGCATTTGGCCCTAGAATAGAGCTTTAAATTTAATAAAGCGTATAATTTGAAGCAAGCCGTGTCCTGCATTTAGATTTGGATTTGCTTGTGGCCTGAGTGTCCTGGTTGCCAGGACCTCTTGATTCCCTCCATGGTTGCTGGTTCTTGACTGTGTTGAAGCGTGAATTAATGTTGGATACAGCTGTTGCCTTTTGACAGATGAATGTCGAGCATGATATAAACATTTCAAATATTACGTATACGTACTTCAATTTTCTTTGCTTTATTCTCAAAAGGCAAAACAGCATTTGTTCTATGTTTAGAACTTTAAATTGAATTAAATAAATTCGGTTATTTCAAGCTTGAAATACGAGTATCTTACCAATTAAATTGTTATTTATTTTATATAAGTTCACGCTCTGCCAGAACTTTTCGAATAATTTGCAACTTTTGTTTTGCAAAAAAAATGAGTTTCATGCTTCGCAAAGTATGAAAATAAAAGTTGAAAGCAATTAGCAGTAGCAGAGAGGCAACTTCGATGCCAAAAACTACAACTAATAGCCTGGCCGTAAGGACATTAACGTGAAGGGATGCTTCAAGTTGGGCTCAAATCATTTTGTGTCAGAGACATATGTAAATTAAGGGCAACCATTGACATAGAAGGGAATCATTTAGGACAGAACTAGATATATTTATCCTGAGACTTTAAGAGGATGAAAAATATGTATTTCTATTTTAAATAATGTTATTATACCCTTTTCTCTCCTGAATTAATTTAAAGATTGAAAATACATTTTTTAACTCACCGTTTGTCCATGGCAGTTATCCATTCCATTGCCATTTTGTTGTTTATTTTATTATTATTTAAACTTTATTAGCACTTAATTTTTTTTTGTTTTTATTATTTTGTTGCTTTTAGTTATGGAAATTTAATAACGCGTCGAATATTGTTGTTTTCGTTTTGTTTTGATAATAATCCGAAATTGAAACAAAACTTTGATGCTCGACCACGCCACAATTTTTAAAGATGATTTAACGCAAATTGTAAGTAGAAGGATATCCAAATGTCCTTGGCCGAAGAGCACGCAAATTGTTCGTGTCAAATAAATGTTGCATTTCAATGCGCTTGAAACGGAAAACGCCGGAAAAGTTGTTGCCCAACCTAAAAGCTGATTGTGTTAGCAGCACTCAACGTGACTTTTTTTAATTCAGGATTTCTTGTGAATTGCATAAAATAAATTGTAAGAAATTTGTTGTTTCTTTTTGTTTGTTTGTTTGTTTGTTTGTTTGTTGTACACACTCGCGAAAAATGAAAAAGTCAGAAACAATTACAAGTTAACTGTTAAAATGAATTTAAATTGTTTGCACGATTTTAACTGAATTTTTGCGTTATTCATTGGCCATTTCGTTAATTTGCTTAAACGCCTCGTGACATAAACATGGCTCCAAGTGGCTTTTTGCTCTCTTGGCTGCAGCTGTAAATGAAGTTGTTAACAGGATTAAAATGGAATTATGACAGGCTCTTATTATATGCAATCAATGTATGTAACATACAAGCCAGGCTAACAAAAAGCTAAAAGGCATAACAGTTAAGAGGGCTGTAACAACACCGAATGCAGCTACAAATCTATTTTCTATTTGTTGTGCTACAAATGAAAAGCAAACTAATGCTTATTGTTATTATTCTGAGTCCTTTCAAGAGCTGTAAAGGGTTCTCTAACTATGTGTATGTTTGTGTTTGTGTGTTTTAATGTGTCTGACAGCTGCCTAGAAGGCTTAATGCATGTTGGCCCTAAACAAAGCAAATGTTTCACATGTTATCACAATAGTGTGAGCACAACCTCCCTCGCCCTTTCAACAGAATTGTGGAAAAAAAGAAATTCAAGAGGCGCTGACGTATGACGAATATGACGTTGGTCTCCACACTGCGTATACTTGATATTATACAGCATGCTGTTCGCTTAACTAACTCTCGATTGAGAACAAAGGCTGACAGGTATGTAACATAATATTTTATGTGTAATAGATAGCTGTAATAATATAAAAGTTCCTTTCATCTCAATATTAATCAATTCGAAGTTAGAGCGAAAACCACAGCTTCAACCGCAATTATGCCAAACTATTTCCTTATAAAATCAAAGCGCCCTTTCTACGTATTTCAATTTATTGCCTCATTGAATTTTTGTAGCTTACGTCGAGTACCAGGAAAAATTGAGGAAAACTATCGGAAATATGCGCAGCTATTGCTGTTATCATTGTTATCAACGCAACGCGTGTGTGGGTGTATTTTGATAAGAGCCTTATCAAAACTCTAGCCCCTCATAGTTTTTTGTTTTGTTTGCTAAGGTTTCACTGTAGTTCGTCACAGCCAAAATGCAATTAGTCGAATGCAAGTTTCGCAAATGTAATTTAAGTTTCAACTGCCAACTGCAGCTGAACTAGTTAAAGTCCCAACAAAAATAAAAGTAATGAAGAAAAACGAAGAAATGAAGAAATACGAAGAAAAAGGATAGAAATGTCTGTGATACTTACGTGGCAATATCTCGATCCTGGGCGACATTGGCCACAGCCGGCAGATATAATAGATAGTGAAAATGATAATCAGGAATGTAAAGCAATAAAGCCGAAAACTCAAATCGTTTAGAATGCCAAAAAGCGTCTCGTTCAACATGAATAGGAATATATATTTATATATTGATGTCGGAAGCCTAAAAACTACAAGCTAACAAAAAAAAAATAGCGTATTTACAATATAGTAGTTTGGAAACTGATGCTTAATAGGTTTTGGTCTGGTTAGTATTAATTTTGGATAATGCAAAGAAAGTGCGTGCAGAATGGTTAATTATTGGAATTATTGTTGAAATTGAAATAGTAGAATGCAATTATTATTTACAGCTGGCATTAGAGCATAGCAATAACTAAATATTGTAACTGTATTGTTTACCGCATTTATTTATTGTATTTTAAAACACTTTCTGAATTCACAAAATAATTCGCACGTTCGTTGGATTCGAGAGCTGACGACGAACTGAGAACTCGACACAATTGAAAACTCGGCACGCGTTTTGCACAATTTATTATTTGAATTATTTCAATTTTTATTTCACTGCATAGTAAATATTTTTATATTATTTTATTTTTTTTATAATTTTTTAAATTTGTTTAAAATTTTTCAGAAACTTTTTAGTTGTTTTTTTGTTTTTAGACAGCGCTCGCACGTCCGTTACGTTTCTTAGTCGCGTCGCAACTGTTTTGGCCAAGTTGCCAAATTGCCGAGCTGCCAAGTTGCCGAGCTGCTCAATTCACCATAGAGGCTGCTTCTGGCCAGGCATCCTGCGCCTAACAGGTGAGTTTTCTTCTCTGCTGACAGCTGGGCTAACCATTTGTTTAGTGTGGTGCAGGTGGTGCGGGTGGCTCGACTCTGCTTTGGATGGTGAAAATTACTCATTGCGATGACTGCAGTGTTGACTGTTGTGGTACACACTCTTCCCTGTGTTTCTTTTTTCTTTTGAGTTTGTTTTTGTTGATATTTTGGCGCGTTTTTAGCAAAAAGTCTGACAGTTGTCGCAGTGGTTTGAAACTCATTTAGTTGGCACAAAATAAAGGTATGAATGTAATTGACTTTGCTAACGATATTTGTTTTAAATTAGCTGCATTTTCATTTTTTATTATTTATTTATCGACTAGCAGTTGAGTTTTATTTAAATATTTAAAAAAAACTGATCAAATATTTTTAAAAGCTTAGGTAAAATAGTTTTAATTATAATGAAGCTTGATCATGTTTATCTATCGATTCTCTAATTTTTTAAACTATTTTCTTTTTTTATTTGTTGTTTAACAATAGAAACATTCTAAGTTCTAGTTGGCAACATGTTGCTGCCACATCAGTTTTACACTCTTTCACTCTCTCTCCCTCTTCCTCTCCATCGCTCTCACTCTCTCGCATAATTCGCTGTGTGTTTTCTCTGCAACAAACTGTTGAGCGCTCATTTGGTGAGTCGACGCATTGGCGCAGCACTTCAACAGTTGCTTGTCTGCCTGCCACGACCCCCTTACTATTTTCACCCCTACCCACTCCCTCCTCTCATACACCACTAGTCAACCTCTCTTTCCCTCTCTCTCCCTTCTCATATCTCTTCAACTGCTGTCAGTCAGTTGTATGCGTGAATTGCACATGAAAATGAAATCGCGCTGCGAAACAATCAGAGTGTCAATTAAAATATGCACAATGACAACAGTCAGAACAACAAGCAATAAACAAAAACAACTTAAGGATATTATATCGTTTATATGGTCAGTTTACTTTGATCCATTAAGCAAAAGTTGCCGCCAGCTTTTAAGGAAACTGCTCAAACTGGCAAAAGGTGCGAGTCTGAATGTGAATGTGAATGTGAATGTGGACGGAAATGTGAAAAATGTGAGTGCAAAAATTGTCGCTGTGGTCGCTGTGCAGCAGTATTTACAACACTCACGAGTGCCTTTATTTCCGCATGAATCATTTGCCGCTACTCTGCCTATAAATTCATTGAATGCCTTAAATACCCTTACAGAGGTTATTATAATTTGCTCACAAGATTTATTACTCTTTGAAGTAGTTAACATGTCAATCTTTATTAAATTTGTCACAGATCTGTTTAGATATTGGAAATGGATGGATAGAATACTTTATTCCATTATTATTAGCTTTCATATGTAGAAGAGTTCCGTTAAAAATCTACCTTTTGTATAAAGATTTTGTATTTTGTATTGTCTTATAAATCCAATCCAAATATGGTAAAAATTCGACTTCTTTATTATATAGCTGTCAGTTCAGAGCAGTCGAGAAAAGAGTATCAAATCTTCGGCGTGTCAACCACAAACAGTTCGTCTTGTTTTTATTTTCCCTTATTTCTCTCATTTCCGTTTCCATTTTCCCACTTGACAGTCGTAGGCCTGTCCCCTTGTCCTTTCTGTCCTTTCTCTCAGCCGTTTTTTATGAGCTGTCGTCGTCGTTTTTTTGGCCCACTCGACGTTTGGTATTTCGGCAGCTTTAACAATGAAATTCCAGGCATTTCACGCGCCTTTACTCCTGCTTTGCCTGTTGAATATTATCAGGATTTCATGTTGTTGTTGGGGATCATCATGGCCGTAGATGATGATATTCCCCTGACTGGCGTTAATTATGATAAATGGGCATCTAATAAACTTTGTAGACGACGCTGTCATAAGGTCTTAATAATGTTTGGTGACTGACCGTGTGCAACCAACAACAACCAACAGCAACGTCTAACGTTCAAAGCCAACTTCCGAGCCACGTTAATGCATTTTCTTGTCGTGAAAACTGTGCTAATGGCATTTCCTCTACAACTGGCCATTAGTACACCAAATGACGTTAGTTCATGTTAAGTTGTTGTTGTTGCTGTTGCTTTGGTTGTTGTTGTTGTTAAGCTGCTGCAGTTGTTGTACGTGTCCAGGTGAAAAGACAGTGTACGACAGCAGAGAGTCAAGTGTTCAATCGATGAGTCAGTTGGCTAAGGCACGTGTTTAAGCCATGATTGCCAGTTGATGTCATTTTAACAGTGTTTATATGTGTGTGTATCTGTGTGTGTTTGTGTGGCCAACACTTTACTCAATGTGCCTTGCATTAATGCTTATTCAATCAACGTTTAATGCAAATTACCCATTAAATCGGGCCTAAATACTATATATATATCTCTGCGAATTATGGCCAAGTAATTTGATTAGACTAATAAATGCCCAGCAGTAATCAAACACTTATCCATGTCTGTATCCATGAGTGATTAAATTGAAGCATTGTTCATGTCAATTACGCACAAACAACAGCAGCAAAGCAACTTAATCAAACATGTTGTTAAAAAAAGTAGAATTGAAGCTTTAAATATGAATCAATACAGTATCAAATTATGAGTAAAAATATATTCAAAGAAATGTAAAAATAGCAAAAAAAATGTTCACAATTTACTTTTGAGCGCTTCAAAAACTTCTTGTCCCAAATTTGATTTAATAAAATACTCGTATCAGAAGAATATTATTTTAGTGCACGCTTAATAATTGTTTTTTGAAAAAGTTTAGCAATTGTGAATATCGTATGAATATTTACTGTTAAATTTGTCAAAGTGAAACTGTCGACAGAATATAAAAAATGCACATGAAGTGTCAACAACAGTGCAGAGCAAAATATATGAATTTTTAAAGCACAACCGTAATACATTTATTAAATTTTAGTGTATCTGAATTTGGAATTTCTTATGCCAAAATTAAATTTTTGGGTATCAAAGTACTTGCTGAAGGAATTTTAGAGGTTTCAGTTGAGTTCACTTCTGTCAAATACTTGGCAAATTGTTTAAGTACTTTTCGAAAGTATGCTCCAAATTTATTGCTTTCTAATGCGAGTTAAGCCTTAAAAACAAGCAACTTTTTTATGCCAAATATGTAAATTGTTTCTGCTTCTACGAATTGGCACATGATGAATTTTGGCTAAATTTTCAATTGAAAATATTGATCATTTTAAGTGTGACAAACTTTTTAAGCTCAAACCACGTTAAGCTGGTGTGCGTGTCTGTCTCGTAATTAATTAAAGAAATTAATTTAAAAAGCATAACGTATACGACGTGTGGTCTAGCCCAAAATAATTTGGTACTATAAGCTAGTGAAAAATGATGAACATAATTAGCTGGAATTCTCATACAGTGCTTAAAGTGGCTGCAACCAAAAAATTGCTAATGCAATTAAGGTTCTTGGAATAAACAAACATTTTTGCAACTTTCAGTTTTACTTTTAATTCAATTCAATCTAAAAACAATTGCATAAAATTATGCGCAACAGAGCGGGAAATTAGTTTTTTAGTAGCAACATTTGCCGCTGTCAACAGTGTCAAGTGTCGCAGTCGGCCATAAAATGACCCCTCCCTCTCTGCCTCTCTCTTCGTTCTTTGTCAAACAAAAACGAGAAGCGACAGGCGACGCATCGTTTGCAGCTTTTCGCATGCAGATGACGACATTTTCCCCATCGCGAAGTGTCATGCCACATTCCCCTCCCACTCTTCCCTTCTCAGCGTGCGTGCGTGTGTGTGTGTGTGTGCATGCATGAGGTTGTGATGAATTTTATGCCTGGCTTGACTAACATTGTCTCTTGCATCAGGCAATTTCTCTCTATCTGTCTCTTGGGAGAAAGCTGAATTCTGATTTTTGAGTGCCTTAATTATTGAAGTAATTGTCTGTCTTTGTCTCTTACTTGCTTTCTCCACTTTCTCTCTGTCACTGTAAGCTATGTAAATCCTTTGCTGCTTTGCTTTTTAGCCATCTTAAGCTGCTTGCCAAATTATATGCGCAATTATGAGCAACAGCTGCCAGCCAAGGAACAAGGACACCAAATGGGAGACAGGACACAACCAGACAACGTTGTGTTGTTGCTAGCCAAAAGTTAATTTTCAAAACACATTTCACTGAGCTCATTAAGCAAACGTCCCCTCCCCATTCATAACCAACTTTTAGCTTATTCAAATGACTGAAAAACCATGGCGTTTATTTACATTTGATTTGCAAAAGGATTTGTGTTGGGCAACAGATTGAAAAATATTCAAATATTTTCATAGTTTTTTATGGACACATGCATATTTTATTTAAATTTAAATATTTAAGCGTTAAGCGCATAAAAAAGCCACTCAAAATTTAAGTGCGCTGTTGAAAATAAATTGCGTATACGCCACCTGGTTCCCAATACTAATTTCAGCCAAAAGCCAAATTCTGCTGGCAGGTTCAATAACGTTCAATGGCGTCTTTAATGGGTTTTTCGACTGCGCATAAAAAAAAATACACACACACCCCGAATGAGCCGAAAAACCATTCAAATTGGGTGCATTGGACGTTATCAGCTATTGGCATTGGCCAGAAGAAAAAAGTACTGAATGGAAACCACCAAAGCAATTTACATTTTGTTTACCTTTAGTCTTCCCATGGCAGGCCTTTTCTCTTTTCCTCTTTTGGTTTTTTTTTGTTTAGCTGGACAGCTTCTTTTTTTGTGAACCTTTGATTTACAATGATAAAGCTTAAGCGGAGAACAAGAAGCTGCTGGGCTTTTAATTTTATATTTCTCACTTCATTTGGGGTTTACCTACATTTGCATAAACAACAACAACGAAAACAACAACGGGGATAACGTGAAGTCAACGCTTTAATAAACGACCTCGCAGCTAGTGACTACAACAGCTCAAGCGTTGCCATTAAAGCCCTGTTCAAGTAGTCGCGATTCAAGCCCAACAAAAAAATAAACGTAGCATACTTTTCTGCGTACGAGACGCAATTGCGCCCAACTTTTATGGGCACTTCAGGCAGGTGCCTGTCTGTGTGTGTGTGTGTCTGTCTGTCTGTCTTTGTGTAGATTTCTTGTCTTGCTGCTGATTATTTGCAGCTTATTGCGTTTATGCGACGCTTATCGCATTCGCATGAAAATCGCATTAAGACTCCACTTCCCAAAATGAAATGCTCTTGCTGCCTGAGATTTTCCTGCTACCAATTCTTGCCACTGCCATTATTACTGTCCTTGTTGTTGTTCTCGTTGTTGTTGTTGTTGCTGCTTCTTGGCTATTTACATAGCTATTGGGTGGGCGACTTGTGTTGGTCTTGCTTAACTGTTTTGTTGGCAACTGTTTGATTAGCCCGGACAGCCATGTCACATACAGTAAGTAAATACACATGCGAGGGTCGAACAACAAGTTGCTACAGACAATTCTGTGCGAAATAATAAGCTTCGATCTCTACTTGAAATTTTTTGACCGATTACTCAAGAAATTTCAGCTATCGATTACATTATTATATGTAATATCGATTAACGTTTTTATCGATAAGAGGAGTTACTATAAAATGCATTTTAACAGTAGATATAAAAGTCAGTCTTTGCATTAATCGCTTTACATATTTTAATCGATAATATGTATCGATTGATATCGATATCGATGAAATACCAATTTATCGATAAGCCTTTCGATTTCAGAACATTGCTAGAAATGACACTGATCAGTATTTCAATTGAGTTTAAACGAATATATCATCGATTAAAACCCTCGATTCAGTATTCAAAACAGAGAGAGTCCGGAAACAGTTGACTTATCAATCAACCCTCGACCTTTTGTATGTTTATCGCTCAAATCTCAGTGATTTTGTGCTTTGTCTTGTTTGGCGATTTAATCAAGGCCGTCAAAGGCCGTTAAATGTGCAAATATTTGTTACTGGCCTGTCCCAATTCTATATATATATTGTATATAAACATATATATTGTATACCACGTATATTCAAGGTTAGTTTACTTTTGGCCCTTACACGTATTTGCATAAGCTAAGTTGACGTTTTACTGGCCAAATGTGAGTCTTCTACTTATCTTCGTGACCTACTTATTGCCTCATTTATTTATGAGAATTTAATGAAAACTTTCTAGCTAAAATATGTAAATTAATTTGAATAATTTACTGTACCCAGTGCCAAAGAAAAACAAAGAAAGGGAGAGAGAGAAAGAGAGAAAGATACTAAAATAAGCCAACATAAATATCTCATTCGTAGGAAGCGCGAAATGGTGCTAAAAACGGTGCCATAAAAATGTTTCTGAGATAAAAGCGCTTTTATGACACATCATCTCTAAATGATTGTCGCTGCTCGAATAGTAATTGAAATGAATGTTCTCATTTTCATAAATATTTTTACGAGCTATAGTTAGGATAATTAGTTGGAAGCTGTTTAAACCTCTCTTTTGAATTATTCGATAAACATAAAAATTTAAGAATTTAATTTGAAAATTCTGTAGCGCATAAAATTTTGTTGAGTTGCAAAGTTTAAGGAATAAGAATAGTGCTGACGCAATATTAATTGAACATTTTTATGCCTTTGGGCTCACAGGACTAACCTCTTGTAAAGCCATATGAGGTTTATGAAGCTCACAAAGTTTAAGTTTAAGCACAAAACTTGCTACGAAATTGAGTTGTAAGCCGCTTTTATGGCGCAACCTGCAACTAAAGTTAAGCCAAGTTAAGCCGAGCCAGAGTCAGATTCACAGTCAGAGACACAATCGCAATCGAGGCGAGCCGAGTCGAGTAGAGTCCTTTAAACGGTTATTTGTAAGGCGCTGACTGAGGTAAGACACAAAGGACACTCGGAGCAGAGTTTTTATGCATTGTTTTGTCTGTTCCCAAACAGACAGACAGGCCAGATATTATGCAAATTCCGAGCATATTTAAGTAGTTCCAACTTCTATCATATCTGAGTATTAGATTAAAGTTGACACCATTGGGTTTTGTGGACTCTCTGTATGGTATCATTTATGTCCTGCCAAAAGGAGTCAAGTATTGAGTTTTGTACGTGCTGCTATCTGTGCACAGTGCGTGACCAAAGTATTCAGCCTCTTGGGCCGCCACTTCTTCCTCGTATTCTTCTTCCACTGATGTGCTTTTGATAACTTGTTTGTCCTTTGGCAACTGCCAACTGTTTGTTCTTGAGACAGGGAGACAGGAGACAGGAGTCTGAAGACATGCGGCGTGACTTGGCGACAAGTTGACGCCATCAGGTTGATAAATAGTTTCACAGTTGCTCAGAATAGCGAATAGCGAATATGTAAGTCAAAAGAAAGCCTTGGAATTGCACGCGCCTGTCAACCGTAAGTTGATTGAAATTAAAAACAAGCTCAACGATTTTACACACAGATACACACAAACTGACACAATTGTTTGTTGTATTTTTTTTTCTTTATGTTCTTTTTTGTCAGCTGAAACTGAAAGCCACCCACAGAAACGCAGGTGCAAAAATTCCCATGGCGCCGTGGTTTGATAATTTCTTTTCCATTTTCCGCATTGCTTTAAAATTTCTTTGCCCCGAGCTATTAAAGTTGTTTTATTTTGTTTTTGTATTTTTCGCTTCGTTTCGTTTCGCTGCTGCCCCATAAAATTTGATGCACTTGAAGGCAAGTAATGAAAATGAACATCAAACAGGAGAACAGCGCACATAAAATTGTCTTGTTGAAATTGTGAGTACAACAAGATTTTACACTCAGTGCGTTAACTGGCATTTACGGAACGAGACGCACACCTGTCGTCTCAGAAATAGGCAAGAGCTTTAAAATGTGACAATGATACGAGCTGACACAGCTAGACTGACTTTTAAAGATTACGTTGAGCTTTAAATGAAGCTTTCAAGTATTTTTAAAGATATCTTCAAGGGCTTATACTCGTTATAGAGACTGAATTGAGCTTTAAGCTATACTTTGCAACTTTCAAGTGCATTTAAAGATGTGCTTTCAAGTGTTTTTCATATCTTAAGCATCATTTAATCGAGATTTTTATACTAAATTAGTATAATTGCTTTTACTTTCTGCACTTAATCTCGCTTTAAGCTTTTTCAAGTGCTTAATATATTGATCCATTTGCGAAAATGACACTTGATTTTCCAGCAGCTTAGTTAATTTGCAATGCAAGCTTTGAAGCTTTCAAGTGCTTTCAGCTTTACTTGCAGCCAGTGTCATTGAGGTATAATCAATTTACTTGTCAGTTTAATACCCACTTACATCTATGTGATGTTTCAACAGCAAACATCAAAGTTTTCTCGCAGCCCACGCGTCGTATGCGTAATAATTTGTAAACAATTTGTGGCCAATTGACAAGCACTAAATGGCCGTGTAGAGTGTTGAGTGGTGCAAAGTTGTGCAGTTTTAATGATATAGTATTAAATGTGCGATAGACGAAACATAACGAGCCATCATCAGTCGATGTTTACAACATTTGACCCTCAGCCGCTAAGCGAGCATAAATAATTCAGGATATTGAATTACATACATGACCCCACACTTGTCTACCGACTGTCTATGAAATATGTATGTGGATTTGGCGATTTATGGCACCCCAGGGAAATGACGCCTCATGAATGTCATTTTAATGCTACATGGAAAAACTTTGGCAATATTGTTGAACTTATCCAAATGCTATTTTCGTGACGCCTCTGTCTATTGATAGACAGACAAAGTTATTCAAGCTGTTACGTATGTCTATCTAAATGTGACTTACACACACACACACACACACACACACACACACACACACATGCACATATCAAAAAGTATTTGTGTGTGCATGCGTCATAGTATCTGAAATGGCACACGCAAAACTGTTCTAGATAAACAGCAGGGGAGAAGGGAGGAGGAATTCATGGCTGATTGCCTGATGAAAATGCGTATTTGAAGCACCACAAAACATTTATCAAGTGGTTCGCTCAATTTGGCAAATCTAAACGTCTATAGACCGTATTCATTTCATTCCCTTTCAGTACAATTTCGTATTGATTTTGTCAACTTTTGTGGACCACTCGTAGCAAAATGTTAGCCCGCTTTTAGGCCTTGTTTTTATTGTTGGTGACTATTTGTGAGAGCTGGCAAGTTTAAAGGCACTTTGGCACGCTCTGTTAATTATCGTACCTTGCGCTCATTATTGACGTCATTTGCATGCACTACAAAACGACTCAAATTTCAATCACATTCATTTACAATAGTATATTTTTATAGTCCCTCCTTCCCTCCTCTTGCCCCTCTCTCATTCCGCTCTGCAGCCTAAAACTTTAACCTTTTGTTATGGCAATTCTTATGGCATTTTGTTGCCATTTTCTCAGTGTGTGTGTGTTTCTTTTTCCTCGTCTGTAAACAAGACTCTGTGCTGAGGGAACGGCCTTACCTGGGGTTTTTCCCTCACTCACCACGTTTTATTTAAGTTTTTGCATTGTTTATACATTTATTTGCCTTTAAGCGAGCTGGCAGTCGAGAAACTCCCTCAGTTTATGTTCAACCTCAACTTTTTTTGCGATGCTCTGTTTGCTTTAACATTGAAAAAACTTTTTTTTCGGTTCTGTTCGACGGACTTTTCAACTTTTCCTCTCGCTGAGGTTTTCATTCCTTTTCAGTTTTCAGCATTCCCATTGCCAAGGTGAGAATGAAACTCAAACTTTAACTGTTACTTCTTCTAAAAATAAAGAAAGTACTATATACTTTTCAAGTATATTATGTACAGAGAGCTACAAAAGGTCAATGAACAATTGACATAGTCTTGTTGCATTCTTGTTCTTAGCATCACTGCATAAATGACTTTTATAAAGTTTTCTATTTTACTTAGTTTGTTGACACTTGGCGAGTGCCATTAAAACTGCGGTGATTTCTTTGCTATTTCTAGTTTCTTTTCTACTTGGAATAAAAATAACAATGCAGTTGACAGCGTTGCCTTTGATGCTCCACGCTCAATTAAAAGTTGGCAATTAATTGCCTGTTGCAGATCATTAAAAGGAATTGCAGAACATTTATATAATTGTTTAGACTATATCATAACTTGGCCATAACTGAACAGATTTTCAAGCGAAATGTCATTTTGATCATTGGTTGGCTTCTAAATTCATACTGCATTGAAATTTCAAAATTTGGTTTAGACTAAAAATAAATAGTGCGATTTTTATTAAGTGTTTTTCAAAAATTAAAAATACAGAATATATATTAGATATTTTAGGCTTTCTTTTCTATTTGAATTCTTATAATATTGTAACATTAACTCTAATTAAAAGTCTGCTGTATATATTGCATCCGTGATCTAATTAGAGAATATAAAGTAAAATATGCTAATCTAATGCTATTTCAAATTTTTTAATTACTCATCATAATAATAAAAAAGTTTTTATATTTTATTTAAACAAGTTTTCTGCTACTTTTAGTGGCAACTTAAACTTGTTTTACATTTAAGGATATATTTATAGCCCAGAATTCTGCAACGAACTCATTATTAATTTCATTGCATTTTTTATTGCTCTGTCGACTATTTGATAAAAAATAGAGTTATCAGCTGTTATCTTTATCCATATTGTCAATCAAAAACTCTACAGTGTACTTATGACTAATTTCTTGGGTTTAAATGTTATCAGATCAGCTGTTATCTATATCCACATTGTAAAATTAAGGGGACTACCCTCATGCGATTTTATTGACAGCGAATAGCACAGTTCATTTTTGCACTAGAGATGGCGCCGAAGGAGGCAAAGGAGGGCGCGATGCGTGATCGCAAGCGCTATCAGTATGAGGTGGATGGCATTAAGGAGGCGCTGCGACAGACACCGTTTGACTCTTTTTTTGTTAGATTGTGCCAAAATGAACAAAAAGTTTGATTTGTCAAAGGTGCGACCACCTTCAACTGATTGTACTAATTATGATAAATATAAACGTATTAACTAAGTGTATACTACATTACCTATATCTAGCTTTTAAAGTCTCTATATTCAATGGGTACACCCAAGATAAGCACCTGGGGACGCTAGACTGTTGAATTAGTACAGAAGACGACTCATTCAGAACTCTGCAATGTACTTATGACCAATTTCTTTATCCATATTGTCAATTGATAAGATATGAGGGGACCAACCCTCAGCGAATTGTATTGACAGCGAATTGGTCAGTTTATTTTCGCACTTCAACTGAAACTTTTGTTTTGCTAAGCATTTTTAAAAGCATTCGAAATGATTACATTTATAATTGGTATTGCGATTGGATTTACGATATTTTTCGTAACTTCGGTTGTCGCGATCATAAGAAGGCAACAAAGCGAGGAGGATGGCGATTCGTTGGCCCAAAAGCAGAAGATCTCCTTCCTGGAGAGCAATCTCGATGAGCTGTCTAAGACCAACGCCAAGCTGGAGAAGCAATTGATCACAGCAAATGAGCGCGTGAAGGTGCTAGAGATGGCGCTGAAGGTGGCAAAGGAGGGCGCGATGCAGGATCGCAACATCAATCAGTATATGGTGGATCGCATTAAGGAGGAGGTGGAACAAAAGCATCAAGAACGACGCAGAGTGGTGCCGTGTTCATTTACGACTACAAATCCCATCTCATAGGAAATTCTTCAAAGATTACAAATATGCTGCCCTTGATAAAATCAGACTTCAAGTTTAGAAGATATAGCTCTTCAAAGATATAGCTCTTCTTCAGATTTTTAGTGTTTTAAAAAAAAAGGATTCAAGGATTTTATAACGAAGATTGTTTACTAACTATTTTAGCAAAAATAACAAAAACCTTAAATTTCTATATTTGACATATTATCAAAATATGTTCTTTGATTATTCATAATATAAATATATTAAAATAAGTTTTATAATGCTAAGATTGCTTAATTATTAGTAATTTCTTAGCTTTTTTTCTTGCTCTGTCGACTATTGAGTTTTATCAAAAAGAGAGTTATCAGCTGTTATCTTTATCCACATTGTCAAATTAAGGGGACTACCCCCATGCGATTGTATTGACAGCGAATTGTTCAGTTTATTTTCGCACTTCAACTGAAGCTTTTGTTTTGCTAAGCATTTTTAAAAGCATTAAAAATGTTCACATTTATAATTGGTATTGCGATTGGATTTACGATATTTTTGGTAACTTCGGCTGTCGAGGTAATGAGAAGGCAACAAAGCGAGGAGGATGGCGATTCGCTGGCGCAAAAGCAGAAGATCTCCCTCCTAGAGAACAATCTCGATGAGCTGACCAAGACCAACGCCAATCTGCGCTGTGAGCTGCCCAAGCTGGAGGAGCAATTGAGCACAGCAATGGAGCGCGTGGAGGCGCTAGAGTTGGCGCTGAAGGAGGCAAAGGAGGGCGCTTTGCGGGATCGCAAGCGCTATCAGTATGAGGTGGATCGCATTAAGGCGACGGAGCGAGTGACTCAACTGAGACTACTTGGACCTCGTACACAAATTGGCATACAAGTAGAGGCTGATCAGACTGCAATTTCAATTTCCGGCGTTAACGCTGAAGGAAGTATAGTGCTATAATTTTCTATATTTGTCGTATTTTTAAAATATGTTCTTTGATAAGTCAATTCTAAGATTGTTTTAATTACTCAAATCAATTTAAACCGAATAAACTGTTAAACATTTTTCTGTATTTATCTGCAATGTACTTATGAGTAATTTCTTAGCTTTGTTTTATTGTTCTGCCGACTATATGATCAAAAGGAGAGTTATCAGCTGTTTGCTATCTTTATCAATATTGTCAATTGATTAGACATGAGGAAACCTAACCCAATGCGATTGTATTGACAGCGATTGGCTCAGTTTACTTTGGCACTTCAACTGGAGCTTTTGTTTTGCTAAGCATATTCATAAGGCATTCAAAATGCTTGTCTTTATAATTTCTCTTTCGATTGCTTTTACAATATTTGTGATAACTTCGGCTGTCGTGATGATGAGAAGGCGACAAATGGCGAACCGAAATGTGGGCTATATTATCAACGATAGTGGCAGTGAGTAATTACTATCTTAATAGGCTTTTAACTCTAATATTTTATTTCTCTTCAGCGCGTGTTGTTGCACCTGTTGGGATTCACCAAACACACTACCAACAACCAGGAGTTCCCGTTACACATTATGCACAGCCTGGCGTTCCCGTCACACATTATACGCCAGAAGGCGTTCCAGTGATACACTATCCACCTCCAAGCTATCAGCCACCTCCATTTTATCCTTATTCAACTACGAAGTAAGCATAAATATGAAAAAATCCCTACAATCTCTTAAATAATCTCGTTTTGCAGCCAAGTCACACTGCAAGTGACGGCAACACCTAGGTGAGTTTTCTTACGTAAAAAAAATGAGCATTTGACGACAGTTCACTGTAATTTTAGTGCATCTGCTTCCAATGCATCCACTCAACAAAGAGTCATAAACAATGGAAATGCACCTGTGGCTGATACGACCATTCTGCCAAGCAACGATGAAAAGAGGCCCATGCAGCAAACTCACGTAGGGGCCGTGGAAACAGTTAGCCAAATCTAAGCACATTATTAAATGACTATTATCTTATCAAATCTTGATTAGTTTTGCGTTGTTATATTGTGGGAAAATTTAAAACGAAACTGTCAAAGATGGTCACTCTACCAAACAGCTGTTTGACAATCGACAGACTGAATATTCGATAAAAATGGAGTGGCCAGATTGCTTATTTTAATGAAGCATTTTAAATTGATAATTTAATCAATTTAAATTTATAAGCATATTTGGCTGTGAAAACAATAAAAAAAAATTTTTGTATCTTCTGTTAAATATATGCAAATCAGTTAAAGTTTGTTTTGACATGAGTTGTCAGCTTTTCAATATGTGGCAATCGATAAAAAAATAAGCTGGCAGCTCTGTCGCCGTGCAGTTGTTTCTAGATTTGCAGAAACTCAAATTTTCCTGACGGAAAACAACGATTTGTTTGATTTAATATACTTAACAATTGCAAACGCAGTGTCGTTTCAATTTAAACGCGATAAACAGTGAAATATGTTGGTCAACGAAGCCAGACAAGTGTTGAGCCGCGCCAGCTCCTTGGCGGCACGTCACCAGGTGAGCAGCAAAAGCAAAAAATTGTCTCCCCTGATCAGCGGGGGTGGGGGTGGGGTGTGTATGTTGACTCTTTTGGACAATGCCATTATATAAGATTAAACGAAAATATTAGTAAAACAAGATAATTAGCGATAAAATTCCACTTAAATGCGTTGCGAGAATAGCGCAACTGGCGATTATTATGTAAACGTTTTTCTTTGCATTTGGCCAAGAGACAAAATTGGCATAACGTGATGCGACTGAACATCGATTAAATTAATTTCCGTAATTCAGAGCATCGATTAAATGATTTGTGTAATTTTTGCAGCTGCGTGCAATCAGCAACACAACGCAGGTGGAGCAGCAGGCGCAGCCCAAGGAGGCGCAGGAGCCGCAGATCAAGAAGTTCGAAATCTACCGCTGGAGTCCCGACAATGCCGGCGAGAAGCCCTACATGCAGACCTACGAGGTCAACATGCGAGAGTGCGGTCCCATGGTGCTGGATGCGCTCATCAAGATCAAGAACGAGATGGATCCCACGCTGACGTTCCGTCGCTCGTGTCGCGAGGGCATCTGCGGCTCCTGCTCCATGAACATTGGCGGCATCAACACGTTGGCGTGCATCAGCAAGATCGATGCGACCAGCTCGAAGCCGTTGAAGGTGTATCCCTTGCCCCACATGTATGTGGTGCGCGATCTGGTGCCGGACATGAACAACTTCTACCAGCAGTACAAAAATATTCAGCCCTGGCTGCAGCGCAAGTGAGTTATCATCAGTTTATCCTTATGCTTGACTCTAATCCTGGTTGTTTTCAGAAACGAAGCTGGCGAGAAGAAGGGCAAGGCACAGTACTTGCAGTCCGTCGAGGATCGCTCCAAGCTGGACGGCCTGTACGAGTGCATCATGTGTGCCTGCTGCTCGACATCGTGCCCCTCGTACTGGTGGAACGCCGAGAAGTATCTCGGCCCGGCTGTGCTGATGCAGGCCTATCGCTGGATCATTGACTCGCGCGACGAGAACACCGTGGAGCGTCTGAGCAAGTTGAAGGATCCGTTCAGCGTCTATCGCTGCCACACCATCATGAACTGCACACGCACCTGTCCCAAGGGTCTGAATCCCGGACGCGCTATTGCCGAAATCAAGAAGTTGCTTTCCGGTCTGGCCTCCAAGCCGGCGCCCAAGTTGGAGACGGCAGCGCTGCACAACAAGTAGAGAATTCGTTAATTAGACTCCTCGTTTGTGAATCCGCTCCCTTGCCCAGTTGAATAAGCCACTGGCAGCAGTTGATAACCATTTGCTTATTATGTTTATAATTTATTTAAGCCTAAAGTAAACGACAATTTGTTATTACAGTTTGTAAAGGGAACCTTTGTAGTCGCAAAAAGTAATTAACTAAACGGTGTAACTATACGAAATGCGTTTCTCTTGCTTCACGGAGCTGTGGGCGATGTCTCGTCATTCATCTGGATGTCGTCGGCCGAGTAGAAGTCCTGGGTAACTGGAATAACACGATCATTGGTCTCGTCATCCTCCTCATCGTGGCTGTCCGTGTCCTCGCTATCATCGTTGGCTGCAGAAAACAATGATTAAGCTTTAAATATACTGATCTTTGCCGGTGGTCACTCACCGTCCTCATCGTCGGTCTCGATGCCGGGCATTGTCAGCACCTTTCCCAGTGGCTGCAAATCTGTGGCCGCTGTTTTCAGCGATTCGCGCTGAAATCAAACAAATTGCAATCGAATTCACAACAATTTTATCATGATTTATCACAGTATGCCAGTCAATTAGTTTGACAAAGACATTTTTATTTAAAAACATTACATTTCATTAACTTAACACGTTCCAAAACTTAAATAAACCACGAATGTTATTTATTTTTGCCAAATGAAATGTGTGAACTTTATGCTTTGTGAAAACAATTACTTGACGCACTGTACATCAGACATAAATACCCAGTTCCTGCGCTCATCCTCATAACGCTTCGTCTGCACCTCATCGTCATTGGCCATGTCAAACCAAAACCTATTGGCCACCGACGGCTTCAGATTTGGAAAGAATGGAATCATGGACATTTTCGCGACGCTTTTCCGGATTATTTGTGTAATTTATTTTGTTTATGTACTCTTTTTGCAAGCAAATTGTGACAACAGTCTGGCAGCCTTGCAACACAAGTGTATCGATAAATTTGATATCGTCGGCATGCGGCAATCGAAATGTATTTATTGTTGTTGCACTGAAAGGTGAAAATAAAATAGACAAAATATGATTGAAATCACTTGCAACGATCGTCTGGGCAAAAAGGTAATGTTATATGAGTTTATGAGTGATCAATTAACAACGGCGCATATTTGTAATGCAGGTGCGCGTCAAGTGCAATCCGGACGACACAATCGGAGACCTCAAGAAACTGATTGCGGCTCAGACGGGCACGAAGCACGAGAAGATTGTCCTAAAAAAGTGGTATACGATTTACAAGGATCCCATTCGTCTATCTGACTGTGAGTGCAAGCAATTGAATTATATTTTGAATATCATTTTTAACTACTTTCTATCACTTGCAGATGAAATTCACGACGGCATGAATCTGGAGCTGTACTACCAATAGTTTACTCGGCATTAACACCAGTTGATTAAATATGAAACATCTTTTTTACGCTCCCCTATAAAAACATAACATGTACATATAAACAATTACAAAATTTTTAATTAACAAAACATTTAGCTCGTCTTTTACATGGTGTGTCAATGAAACAAAATGTGAAGTATATATCAAAATCCCCTCGATGACCCTTACAGCAATATAAGCAGTAGTAATTGTTATTTAAATAAATACATTTTGCTGGCAGAAGCAGCATACTAAGCTACAGCAACAACGCACCAATGGCAATCTGCTTACTAAAACTATCGATATGTTTAATCAAATCGATATATCGCAAACTGTTTGTATATCAAGTATCGCTTGTATACACGCTCGCCTATCGATTCATTCGTATTTTTTTGTTCGCTGGAATCGGACGTGTTTTCTGCTCGTTGTGCAAAGTCTATTTATAACGCGTCGCGACCGCCAGAGAATAACAAATAGTGCAAAAGCACATTAAAAGAAAACTGTTTTTTCGTGCTACACAAATTGAATGTGTAAAAAGTAAGAGAATTCATATTTTCTGTCAACAGTCTGCGCTTGTGTGTATACGTGTACGAGCGGTGGTGTGTGTGCCTCTTTTCCTTTAAGCCCGCAACAACAACGACGCGTCGATTGATGACGCAGTCGCGGGGCGGAAAACTTGTTTGGATTTTCACACATTTTAGCCCAAAACGCGGAATGTTTTAATGGTTTGGCTTTTGCAAAAGGGCGACGCTGAAGCATTTTATCGATTAACTCCAAGGCGACGATTGTGTTTGTTTATGGCGTGGCCACCCTGTCTGTCGTCATCGTTGTTGTTTCTTTTCTTTTGCTTCTGCTTCTGTTTATTCTGCCCTTATTGCATGTATGCGTACATGTGTGTATGTATTTGTGCCGCTTCAACTTGCAGATTTTTTTGTTGCCCACCGGCAATCGCAATGCGTGATGTGTAGTTGTTGGTATTTTTAGCATCCGCTGCGCTCTCATTGCAATCTAATTAAAACTTGAGCTCATTTCCACACACACGCATTGCATAATTTGAAATGTTAATGTTTTGGGCCAACTGCATGATTTATTTGTGAAGCACTCGAGCATTGAAAAGAAACCGGGCACTGCGTAGACATATCTACAACCATACATAAGTATCTATGTGAGTGCGTGTTTGTATGTATAAGTGTGTAAAGAGTTTCGTCAGAGCGAGTTTCATTAACAATTGTAACTCGTTTCGACCCCCCCCCCTCCTCCCACTGGCACTTGAAGTGAAATCTATGTTGTGTATTGTAAACAACCCACACCCCGTAAAACACACACACACACACACGCACACTTATAAACAAAAATTGTTAAATTAATTTATTTCCCCCCCACATTAACTTAATGGCTTTTCTGCCCATTTGTATTTTCCTTCATTTGCAGTAAACCCTAAAAAGTAGCAATGAGTGGGGAAATTTATCAGATAGAGACGCGCCGGCGTTCGCGCTCCAAGACGCCATTTCTGCGCTCCAGCTGCGATCATGAGAACTGCGAGCATGCCGGCGAGGAGGGGCATGTGCATCACAAGAAGAAGAAGCCATCGATGGCACCAAATGTGCAGTAAGTATACATATGTTGTACACACACACATACATACATATTTATGTATCTTTTTCACATTAACCCAAAATTCCCCTTGTGCTTATCACTTGAAAATGTCGACGCTATCAGCGCATGAAACCAAACTCCATCTAATTAAAGATAATTTTAAGTCTCTGTGCTGCCAAGCACGCGAGCGCAAGCTAGAAATAATAAACGTTAATTTTTAAAACAAACTCTCTCAGCGTCATAAATAGAACGCACATGGTCACCCTGTTTGGCTGTGTGAGTGACCATGACGTCATCGGCTCGTTATTCACGCTCTCAGCGAAATTCCTAATAAAACGAGCAGCTGAAATCGCAAGCAAAACTAGAGATGAGCAAATTGTGATCGTGACTGTGATCGCTGGCAAATGCAATCACAGTTTTGAAAGCACTAGGAAAATGGTGTAAAATTTATTAAAATTTCTTGATATTATTGATTATTAATATCCCTCAAAATACTTTTAATTATTAAATTTTAATCAAAAAAATCAAAGAATTTACATCTTATTTCACATATTTTTTATATTAACATAAAATATAATTCAATGCTCTGATGCAAATGCAAATCGTTGCTGAGCTTCTCTATACAGGGTGCTCGAAAAAATATACTTTTTTTTTGGCGCGTAAATTGAATCGAACGTTTGTTTTGAGGCTTGAGGCTTTTTAATGGATCGCTGCTCGTTTCGTTGATGACGACATCATCGCGTGAATGAGGGTTGGGGGCAAACTTGGCCATGAGAGATTTGTTTTCACGTTTGCTTCGCTTACAGCCACAAAACCAAATGCCGTTGGCTGTTGTTGTTTTTTCAAATGAAGGTCAGACGGGTTTCTATTTGTAATTCATTTATGAGCATGTTCCCACTATTTTGTTTTGTAGTTTGTTTTGATTCACATTTTGGGCTATGTGATTTCCGCAAACATTACTAAATAATTTACATATTTGCAGAACTATTGTGGAGGAGCACGTGGTGGAAACTCATACCGTCAATCGGAGTAGCAACAATAAAGCGACACGCTCCAAGGGATTCGCTGAGCTGACGGCGGATTATCTGAGTGATGATGGCACGCCCGAGGGCAAGCGCAAAGGAGGAGCAACTGGCGCAACAACAACCAAGTCCACGGTGACCACGATGTTCACCAACACCAGCAAGAGATTGGGCAATGCCTTCAGCAGCCTGACATCTGCCACTTCAACACCGCGCAGTCAATTGGAGACAACACAGAATGTGCTTAACTCGGCCCAGGAGCAGAGAAGCAGCAAACGGGCAAATGGCGATGCCAATTTAAGCCAAGATCACATTGCCTACATTGAGTACAGGGATGCGGGTGAATACTGGAAGTGAGTAGGCCAGGCGAGCTGAGATTATCGAGTGTCAACTCGTGTCAACTCTGTACTCTTTGCAATTTCTAGAATTAATTTTCTGTGATTCTGTTATTAACTATTTTTGTGTTTCAGCAAAACGCCCAAAACGGATTACACGTACTCGGAACTGTCGCCGCATCGTCGCCAGCTGGCACCTGGCATTGTGGCCATGCCGAACATGTCGCGTCGCAGTCTGGCCAATCATGATGAACGCGTTGACTTCATGGTACGACAGAATCCCGCACAGGAGGAGTTCATTCGTCGTCGCTATCAGGCGAAGCTCTCGCATTTGAATTACGATTCCGCCGACGAGGTGGACATTACGCATTTCGGGCAGCAGCAAAAGCAAAGCTGGTGGCTACTGCGATTCATCAGCGTCATTGTGAGCAATGTGAGCAGCACCTGGACACGTCTGACCAGCATCTCGAATACGGAAACCAATGCATATCACAACTACTATGCCAATCAGCAGCGTCAACAGCAACACGGAATCTTGGCCAGCAGCCTGTTGAGTCTTTATCGTTATCTGTATGTGAGCATTGCATCGGTGCTCTGTCTGGACACTTGGCTACTGAAATCGTCTGGCAATACGGAGGAGAACAAGTCGAAGAAACGTTTTCTCATCTTTCTGCTTGTACTGTTGCCATTGCTCTTGCTAGCGGGTGAGTGCGAATATTCTAGTTTAAACAGTTTCAATGTAAAATCAAATGTATAAATACATGTGGCGCCTTGACATTGGGCATTGACAGCTACAGGTTGACCTTGAAGCGTGCCACAGGCAAATGTTCACATGGTTTACCTCTAGCGAAACTTGTCGTCGCAGCACATGACGTCAGCAGACATGAAAATATGTATATTTGACTTTATGCTGGAATGATACCTGCTAGTGCGAGGGCTGTTCAGCAAGTCTTTATCTTTGTTGAACAGCCCTCGCATCTATTATACTTATGTTAAACTAACAATTGCTGATTGCAACTTCCCAAACATTGCAGGTCTGTTCTATTATCTACATCCCAATGAATCCTTCCCGCCCAGCACCCTCAATCTAAACACATTCACACTCCCCGCATTGCCCAAGTTCGATGTTAGCGCCTATTTGAATGGCGAACAGTATGAATCATGGCGCTCCCAGGCCGTTGATCAGGCCGTAAGGCTGCGCGATTGGGCCGATGATTATTTGTTGTATTTGCAAAAGATCGGTCAGAATGTGGCCAACAAGGGACGCCAGTTGTTTCAGGCCAATAATGAGCAATATTATGAGCGTCTTTAAAGAATATTTTCAACATTTTTGCCATCGTTTCGTTTTCGAGTTGCTGCAACAGTTGCTCATCTGAAAAAAAGAGACACTTTATTTTCTTTATGAACAATTTTCAAGTACAAATTAAATAGCATTTGTTTATTTGCTACAACCCACCTACTATTCACAACATCAACAAGAACATCACATCAAACTCATCATATCCCATCCCATCCCGTCCCCTTTTTTCGCCCTCTCACTCGACCTCTTAATGACGCCAGGTGGAAAGAAGGATAGAATTCGCTGCGCTGTTCGAATCTGCAGAATTTAATCAAGTTTACATTTAAAATATACACATCATTCTTTTTGTCCAACATTTGTTGTAGTCGAAAACAATTTCACTGTGCAATTATTATTATTGATTGTTAATTCTTAATAATTATTGCTGATCAAATTTCTCGTTTTGTCTACAACAAATAATCATAATTTTTTGTTTGTTGTCAAACAACTTTCAATTTTGTCGTAATTCTATTATTTGTTTGCCTTTGTAATTGTTTAAACAAAAAAATTTAATTAATAAAAAAAATGTAAACATTTTCATTAAGAAAATAATGAAAAAAAAGAGTAGTTTGTTTTATTTGCCATTTTGTTGAAATATTAAAGCGAATGCGACATGAAATGGTAAGTAAAATATTCAAAGATCAATATTAGTTGGCCAGAAAACAGAAAACACAAAACAAGACAAACACGAACAGAATAGAACTCTATCCTTCTGCATTTGGCGTCGTCCCATTACCAATAATCAGAGATCCCTTGAAGAGCAGTTCCATGAATGAATGTTGCAAAATGTAGAAGGATATATATTCTGTTGGCGCCAACTAATGTTGTTTCTTTGTGGCTTCCAGCTTGGCTGCACTTGCCGCAGGATCAGCGTTTGTCGTACGTACAACGGACGGAGGCGTTGCTGCCACTTCCACTGACACTCCTGGCCACATGGCGGGGACAGCTGTCGCAGGCTGGAGCTGCCTTCAAGTCGTTGTTGGCTCCTTCCGCCAAGTTGGAGCCGCCACAGGAGGCAGCTGCCATCAAGCTGCAAATGGAGCAAGTGCAACAGAAGATGCAAAAGTCGCTGACGCCCGAGGAATATGAGAATATTTTGAATCATGTCAACAGCTACGTGCAGCAGCTGGTGACACTGAAGCTGCAGCAGCAACACACGGCGCAGCAGCAACAGTTGTCGCCGCAACAAATTCAAATAATTGTACAACTGATGCGAGAGAATCTCCAGCAATTTGCGGACCAAAAGACGCAGTTTAGCGACCAACAGTTGGCGGATCTCGCGCTGCAGTTGAAGCTGCAGCTGCAACAATCGGGCGAGTGGCAGACACAGCAGCAGCAGCAGCAGTTGACGCTAACCGAGGCACAGCTGGAGGAGATTACACGCTTAATCAAGGCGGAGATTAAACTGGAAGATGCACACTACACGCTGTTGCTGGAGAGGATTGACTTGACGGCGCTGCTGAGGCGTCTGCTTGGCGCATCGGAAATGAGGGAATTCGTGGATGGACGCATCACGTTGGCGCTGGAACAGCAGCAGCAGCAGCAGGTGGAGGGATCTGCTCAGTCGGTGAATGAGCAGCAAATGGATCACTTGAACCGGGAGATAGCGTTCATCAAGCTGGCGCTGTCGGATAAGCATGCAGAGAACGCGGATCTCCAGCAATCCATAAGCAGTCTGAAACTCACACAGGACGATCTCCTGGCACGCATGCAACAGCATGAGCTGGCCCAGGATCAGCGCTTTAGCGGACTTCTGGCCGAGATCCAGAGCAAACTGAAGGCATTGAATGACTCGCAATTTGTGCTGCTCAACAGGCAGGTAAAACTCACGCTGGTGGAGATTCTGGGCTTCAAGAGGGAGACGGAGGCGTCCTTAGATGACCTGGATCTGCAGAATTGGGTGCGCAGCGTGTTCGTGGCCAAGGACTATCTGGAGCAGCAGCTGCTGGAGCTGAACCAGCGCTCGGACAACAACATACGCGAGGAGATCGAGCGCTCCAGCATTGTGCTGATGAGCGACATCAGCGAGCGCCTCAAGCGGGAAATTCTACTGGCCGTGGAGGCCAAGCACAATGAGAGCAGCACGGCGGAGAAGCTGCAGGTGCAGGAGGACCAGGTGCGCAACATTGTCAGGTCCGTGCTGGCCATTTATGATGCCGATAAGACGGGACTCGTTGACTTTGCCCTGGAATCGGCGGGCGGACAGATTCTGTCCACCCGCTGCACGGAAAGCTATCAGACGAAGTCGGCCCAGATCTCTGTGTTTGGCATACCGTTGTGGTATCCGAGCAATACGCCCAGGGTTGCCATCTCACCCAACGTGCAGCCCGGCGAGTGCTGGGCCTTTCAGGGATTCCCCGGTTTTCTGGGTAGGTAATCGAGAGTCGCTGCCCTGGGCAATTATTTTGCAATTTTCTAATTCCATGCAGTGCTGAAACTAAATGCGATGGTCCACGTTACGGGATTCACGCTGGAGCACATCTCCAAGAGTCTGTCGCCCACGGGACGCATTGACTCGGCGCCCAGAAACTTTACAGTCTGGGTAAGATTAGAAAACTTATTAAAATTCTACATCATTATTTAACCATTCATTTTTTACAGGGACTCGACCATGAAAAGGATCAGGAACCTGTGCTGTTTGGTGAGTATGAGTATCAGGATAACAATGCGGCCCTGCAATACTTTGTCGTGCAAAACGTGGACATCAAACGGCCCTACGAGATTGTCGAGCTGCGCATCGAGACGAATCACGGTCAGCCGGATTACACGTGTCTATATCGCTTCCGTGTGCATGGCAAGCCGCCAGCCGCGTAGTGATTGTCCAGCTGTCATCTCTCAGGAGCCGTCAACTGCATAGTCATAAGTCAGGTGTACATAAAATATGTCAGTGCCTTAAAAAGGAACAAATGGAGGAGGAACAACAACAGCAACTACTTACAGCAGAACTTTGCTAATAAAATGATTAGGCTATAGCAATCTAAGAGTCTATATTGTAAAAACTAGTTGGGATTAACTGTTAAGTAGCATTTGTACATACTTAGCTTAGCATTAAGTTAGATTCTGTCTAAACTATTGTGTCCTATATTATTTATTACGATTTAGTTGCAAGCTGCAAGTTAATTTTAAATTGTTCTTTTGCCATTTTTGTATAACGTTTTATACCCTAAATAGTCATAGGCATAAAAAACCAACTAACTTAACTAAGCCATATGCTTGCTATATAGTTAATATAATAAGTTGAACTTAAGTTAAGTTCAATTTATGAATTATTTATAATTGAAAGCACAATAGGAAAACAATCAAAAACTCAACTGAATTACTGAAATGGATATATAAATATTAGAGTTGTGTCGTTTCGTTCTGAAAAAGTTCAAATGAACGGGTCATTAAGATGAACTAATGAACTTATTCAGTCAATCATGAACTAAATCGGTCATTTCGCAGTTGGTCAGTAATTTCTTTGAAAAAATATTAATTTCTTAGAGAAATACAATACATGGAGTTCCGCAAATGGGATTCTATTTCTTCTTTATTTACATGTAACAATGTATAAATTTTATATATTTTTAAGTTTTTAACAATGTGAAAGGTAACTTAAGCCCAAAATTAAAAACCAATTTACTTTTTTTTCTCATTTTCAAAAAGCCAGGGTATAAGTATAACCCAAAATAATAAGAGGAAATCCGGAATCTAGTTGGCATTTGTCGTCTATTTGATTCAAAAACTTAAAACACATTTCGTAGCCTATTCACATTTAGGGTATTCAGAAACTCTAATATTTGTGTTATGTGGCAAAGTGTTATATGTTGTAATGACAACAAACACACAGAAAAAAGATTAAAAATGTTTTTTTTGGCGAATTTTTTATACATATCCCAGGGCATGTTTTTTGTGATAATCTATTTTCTGTGTGTTTGTTGTCATTACAACATATAACACTTTGCCACATAACACAAATATTAGAGTTTCTGAATACCCTAATTGTTTGTCGTTCATAAACAACTGACTAACTGATCAGAATGAGCTATTCATCTTTCATCGTTCATGACCAACCTGAATAAAAACCATCTCGTTCATAGTTCATTACCAACTGAAAAGAAACTATTTCGTTCATAGTTCATGACCAACTGACCAAATGACCAACTGAACTAAATGACTGATTTAGTTCACGACTGAAAAATGAACGATTGAACTTGGTCAGCAAATTGAACTAAAAAGCCCAACTCTAATAAATATATATATCTCGATTTGAATGCAACTAAACATATCTCGAACCAACACACAAACAAAATAAGTTTAGCCAGTCAACCCAAAAATAGTTAACTAATTAGTTATACCAACTGAATGCTATTGTTGTTATACGATAAGTTTCAACTTTACTTCCTATATTTACTACTTTTGTAATTATACTATAAACCGAATTGTTTCCATTTACAATTTTACCTAAAAATATGTGAAATGCATGCGAAAGTGAAATGAAAAGTGAATGTTAACAGTTTTGTATAAGTTACCACCGTTTCTACGTCCAGTTTTATGCAGTTCTTTTTCTGAATTTTGAAATAAATGCGTTGCAGAAAAGAAATTTAAATGTTTCTTAATTGTAGCTTTAAACAGAGAAATTCTAGTAGACTTTTTTAGACGTTTAAGAATACTATTAAAGGAAAGTAAAAGTAAATTATGATAAATATGAAATCAATGCACAAAGCCAATTAAAATCATTGACCAACTTAAATTATTTAAATTGCTTGCACAAGGACAATAACAATTACAATTTCTCCCCCTATTAGCCACATTGTTTTGGCAATAGTTAAAATGTGATTTTAACTTGTTATTGAAAGTTGCTGCATGTTTGTGTGTTTTTTGTTTAGATAAGCTCATTAAGAGATTTACAGCACACCAATTAAAATGAATTGAAGCTGAAGCTAAAGATACTATTATCCTGGCAGTCATTTCGTTTGGAAATTTCATTTCATTCTGCAATTTAAGTGAATTCCAGTTGGCAGCAAATGAATGTAATGTTGCAATGTTGCAAAGCAGACTGCAAAATGTATTTATTTCAACAACCATAAATGTCTAGCTGAGTATGCTAGTGTGTGTGTGTGTGTGAGTGTGTGTTTAAAGGAGTGTGTGCATAAGGAGTTCATATTTGGCAACGAAGTCGACAGGCACGCACTTAATTAAAAGCCGCTGCTGACTGAGAAACTGACTGACTGACTGAATGACTAACTGACAGAAGGAGCATGCTTGCAACATTTTGGGGCAAGGAATCGCTTGCAAAATAGATGAAATTGCAGTGCTTAAACTTGCCACGGATGGGGGCACAAACATATAGAGCTGTAGGGTAAAAATGTCTCCCATTTCTCTGCCATCTCCCCATCTCCATCTTCTCTGTCGACATTAAAGGCATTGCTCACGTGTTTCTCTATCGTCCTTACTCTCTCTGTTTAATTACTGAATGACCTCCCCCCCTTAAATTCTTCAGTTACCCGCCCACCTCCTTAGCACACATTCTTTCTACGTGTTTATTGCAACCTGGCTTTAATTGTTTGGGGCCCTTTGGGGCCAATAGACTCTTATACGTTTTTGCTAAAGCAGCTAAAAAACTTTACTTTTTTTGCAGTTGTAGGTGAAATTTATTTGGGCCTCATTAGACCTGTGCCACCAACCCAATGCTCGTTAGTTTTAAAATACCCTCACAGAGGGTACTTAAATTTTGCAGCAGGAAAAATAAGTCGTAAAAACTTTTGTGCTTCGTCAGGTATATTTAATTAATATATTTTAACTTTTACATTTTTTTAAATACTATTTATTTATATATTTCTCTTTAAATATTTTAATTTTCATCCCTTTTATATAAGTAGGAACAAATTTCACATCAAAACATAGACTTCCCGGAAAGAGTATTTAATATTTCGCTTTACGATCTCAGCTATTTTTGCATTTCGTTTCTTTTTTTGTCTGGCATTTCAACTTGGAGGTGAGAAGCTGTAGCAGGTTTAATTTGTTTACACAATTCTTGCCACACAGCGAGTGGCATTTTGTTTGAGTTGAGCTCAAAAACGAGCAAAGAAAAATGCAAAGAAAATAAAATTACAAAATTGAAAACAACTTTAACTACTTAGAAAGTTTACTGTACTGTTTGGGTGTGTGTGTGTGTGTAACAATTAAGCAGCAGCTAAAAAATAGTGACTAATGAGAAAAGTTTTAAAGCAACGGCATTAAAAGAATCAAATAAAAATGAAATCAAATGAAATATATAACAAAATAAAACTGTGGCAACTTTAACTTTTGTGTACTCTAACAATTGGCCAAAAAACTGAAAGTGTGCGCGCCATAAAGCGAGTTGGCTAAAACATTGAAATCATTGCCTTTAGCCCATGTGTTGGGAACTGCTACTGCCCCAGTTTCTGCCACCTTCTGCCACGCCCCTCGCCCTTCTTGGGCGGCACTTATCAGCGCAAGAAAATCAGAAACTTTGACACAACTTCAACTGTAGCTGATAAGCATTGAAAGCGCTCATAATATCAAATACTTTGGCCAAGTTATTCGCAATAAGGATATGGGGCTACAACTTTCTGGCGACCTTTATGGGCATTCTGGGAACTCTGGGAGTTGAGTTGAGGCATTTGGGCAACTGGGACTGAGTAGCGGCACGCGACTCAGTTGTTGTTTTACAACTGCTTTAATTATTCCCTGTAAACAAGAAATTTGCGGGGTAGATTGGGCACCCATATTCTATTGATATGTATAATTTTATTGATATTTTTAGAGCATCATTTTTGGGGCAAGAATGAATTTCTTTTGCTCTTTAATTACGCGTATGCCTATCTGTAATTAGATAAGTCAGATATTCAAGTCTTCCAGATACAAATTTAGACCATTTTCCTGGTATGTGTAACTATATCAGTGTTACCTATAAAGCTCTATCATTAAAAATTCAGTAGCATACTTTTCTGCATCGTGTATCGATCATAGCCCATTGCAGCTACTTTTTACTTGTTTTGTCTTTAATTTTGCTGACAATATGATTAGGCTTTCCGATGTGGCAGTTGCTGGCAACAGTTTGACGGCGTATGCAAGCTGTGTGCCACAGAATGTGGCAGAGACAGTGAAGAGACATGCAACAATCAACATTAGATATGCGCATACATTCAACGACTTGCAAAAGTTTCCTTTGAAATTTACAACTCATGTATCACTGAGTGTGTGTGCAAGTGTGTGTGTGTGTTGAAAAGTTGGCAATGCTTAGTTAGAACCATTTGTTTGAGTTGCGGCCATAATTAAATTTGCAGTTAGGCAACTTTAAAATAATTTTACAGGCCGTTAAGCTATGAGGCGAAAAGTAAACTTTAAAATTGATTTTCAGCCATTTTGACTGACATTTGTGGTCACATAAGCACACATACATGTGTGTATTCGCCGGAAATGTGTAATATATGTATATTTGCTTTGTGGCTATAATGAAATAAACTTGTCACACGTTTGGCCATTATGTTTTGGGACTCCATCTCCATACTCTGCCGCCTAAACGTATTTAAATGCCATCGTCAAATGCAATAAATGTTGCCCACAGCTGGCTGAGTGGAAATTTTCATTGGAAATTAAATTACGCATGAAACTTGTTTACAAATCCAAAGTTAATCCTTACTCAGTCAGTCAGTCAGTTAGTCAGTCAGTTTGTCAGTGTGCTCCGTCCTGTCTTGCTCACATTAACCTTAATTAAGTGACAAACAACATCCGTTGGAACGTTGAATGTTGTTCCTGTCCCTTTGAACCCAGAAGTTCGACTCGCTCTCTCTTCATTTACAGGCAATTGAATTTTAATAGGATTTCGCTTTGGCCCAAACTGCCTGCCTCCTGCCCCCTTCCCGCCTGCCTGCCTGTCTTTGGGCCAAGTTGGCAGAGAAGTGTAGTCTTGCAGCTGCTGTTAACCTCCTCCTTCCCCTCCCTTTTCTCAGCCTTCTCTTTCGTCGATTGTCAAGTGTCCACTTGCATATTTGTCGTTTCAGTTGCGCAACTTTTGCGCCCTTTGGCTTTTACTTATTTTGTTCACTCGTAATTCAATTTATTTGCAATGCTCGCAAATTTTTCGGTGAAAGTGAAAAGATTTCTCCATTATTGTTTTAGCTTGTAGCTCTGTATATATTTTTGTACCAGGCATATTGAAGTTCGTTGCGGTTAAAGCGGCCACAAGCCAGTTTAAGGGGTCTTAACGCATCATTTAAGCTGCTGACATCTGACCCAAGAGGGCACACGAAGGAATTAAGGAGCAAATTGAAGGAGACGATGTCGAATATAGAATTTGCCTTAATTAAAGATTAAATGTGCTAAATTGTGCGGCCTTTTGGCAGCTGAACTTGGCTTTAATGCTCGTACTGATTGTTGCGGAGCAGCTGGACAACGTTTCCCTATGCACAATCCAGCCATCCATCAATCAATCAATTACGCTTAGAAGTGCGTCAGTACATAAGAGAATGGCAATGGCAATGGCAATGGCAATAAAACGTGCCTCGAGTTCAGTTTTGTCAGCGAAATTTACGAGCAACTTTGCTAGCAACAATGAATTGACATTGAAATGTAACGTTAGCGTTTTACAGCAACGAAATCTTGGCCAACTTATCGCGCTTAAAGTTTTGTCTTTTGATAAAAAATATTTTTATTTTGAAAACTTCACTACAAATCTCTTTTTGTGAAAAGCAATTTCGATATCATCTATTTTTTTTAAAAGGGCTCTTATACGCTAAAACTATCCACTGCAAAAAATATGTAGCATTTCCCTTCATAAAATTGTTTATAAAACAAATGAATCTAATGCTGAAACAAATATTCTGCAGTGGAAAGAGGCTTATAGTTTTATTATGGCCATGAAATTTATTTTGAGCTGCAATTTGCCACAGAACAGATTGAAAACATTTGTATTTTGCATTTTGTGTCAATTTTTCGCCTTTTATTTACATAGGCTGTCATTGACTTTAGTTCTGTTTCACGTGTATGTGTCTTTTGTATAAATGTTCCTGCTCATATTTAATGAATTTTATACAATATTTATCGTGTTTATTATTTACAGTTTTCATTTATTTTAGAGACATGTTGCTGCTGGGTTTCATTGTCTCGCAATTTCCCATATCCCCCCGTACGTTATACTAAGCTTGCAAAACAATTATTTAACTGAAAAGGGTTTCATGCTGTCAGTTGGACGGCATATCCTGCATAGAGGCTTGGCAACAAAGGGATTAAAAGAGTAAACATTTTAAATTGAAATAAAAAACATAATGCCGACAGATATGCAACAATGATATTTTAGTATTTAGCTCAAAGCAATATTCATTAAGGATGTTATCAAATTAAATGAGTTTAGTTTAAATGACTAACTGGAACTTAAATCCTTTTATTTACAACGGCACTTCAACTGGAATTGAAATTTAATTCGCTCCCGAAAAGTATGCAAAACAATTGAACAATTGCGGCTTTTGTTGGAATAATAATTTTTGCTGCAAAATCGTAATAAAAATATAGTAAAGCTTTTAAGTAAGTCGTGATTTATACACCACAGGGTAACTGTGAGTCGAGCACTCTTTTAAAGTGCATTATTACGGCGCTTAATCAGAGTCGCCACAGTTATTGCAGCCGCATGGCTAAGAGCGAGTTGTCACAGTTGCGATGGCCACCACATCATTATGAAGCTGCTGCAATACTTAAATACAAACAGAGCACACTCACCCACACACACTGATACACAAAATGAGTTGATGCATTTATATACATGAGCGTATATTGCGCATATACCGTATAGTATCTTATGTGGGTAAAGTACGAGTACTCAAACTGGTAGTCGCACTTTTCATGGCTGTGGGAATGCTGTTGTTGACACAATTCCGCGCTGTGATTTCGCTGTGATTTCTGCACTCGCATTTTATTTACGAGCTTGCAATTTATCGAAGTTGGTTGCCATATGCCGCGTATTTCTTTTTATTAAAGCTGTTTGCTTACGGCCAATGTCACAATTGGCAACTGCCGTTTGCAGTTTACACTTTTCAATTCCGGCTACATTGTCCAAAAGTTTTCCACACGCTACCAATTAAAATGAGAGAGAGAGAATAAAGAAAAGAAGTTCAGTTTACCATATCCTGTTGTTGTTTTAATTGAATCAGCATGTTGTTTATTAGCTGTCAAGCAGATCTGCATCTCAGGCAGCACATTCATTATGCCAGACAGGCAACGAATGCAATAATAACAAACAACAACAATTATAATCTTGTTTTGCTCGCAATGAAAACAATTAACGTGCTGTGCCCTGGCTCACATGGCGTATGTGTAATAAATACATATATTAATATTGAATTTCAGTGGATCATTTACTTATTAATCAATACAAAGTGTCAACATAATTACAAATTAATCAATTTGTATTTAATACTTCAATTCTAGAATTCTCTTCCTTTTTTTTCTCATTTCGGCCAAGTATTGTGCCTATACTTGGCCATAACTTCTATGGCAATTGAATTGCAGTTGTTTCTGTGACATTTACACAGATTTATGCGCCATAAAACAAGGACTAGACTCCCACTTGCAGCCAAGGAGACTCCGTTGAATGGCGATGCCTTTTTTTATGGCTGCCAATAAAAAGCCAACAACAAGTAGCACATTTGTTTATTCCAGGTATACGCACACACATAAATAAATTCATATGTACAAGTACATTTATTACAAGCTCGTACTTTATGTAACTGCCAATAATTGTTGTTGTTGGTTTTGGGCCTCGTCGAGCATTGCGCATTTGGTTAATTTGAATGCAAACCCGTTAATGCAAAGTAAACAGAGTTGAATCAAATCTAAATCCGCATTGTTTATTCAAGTTAATTGCGTTCAGGTGGACCGCTAAATGTTTGCTTATTTGTTTATGGACCCTTCATTAAGAGATCTGAGTTGAAAAAGGCTTGCCCTTGGTCATTTCACTCGGGCTTTATTGTGTAGGTTGTAATTTGGGTTTTGTGTGTGAGTTTTTATTATCCTGGCGACATTCTAATTATGCTCAATGCATATTTCATAAGCCGAGGACTAAGAGTTTTAGCTCAAACGACAGCTAAGCCAAATTGGATACTCCACCCAAGGATATAAGAATATATATATACACTTGTAACTATGCCACAACTGTCTGCCACAACGTCGCGGCGTATCCGTCGAGGGCCTCAACCGCAGGTGCGCTCACCATGCACTTTAATAAACTTCTTCAAAGTGCACAAAGTAACGCATTGTCTTAGAGCTGAGCTAAGTACGAGGGCTGTTTGGCAAGTTGTTTAATTTAGAAAATTAAAAGAAATTTTAAAATTATAGCTTAAGGAAACGTTTTGGTTTAAAAGGATACATTTTAAAATAAAATGCATGTTATTATAATAAACTTTTACAATAATTTTTATAAATTATTATCATTCATTCTACTTATCAAATTCAGCTCCATTTCCATAAATTAATTCTTGACTGAAGTAAATTAAATTCAAAATTTAATATGTTTAGCACCTAAATGTATGCTACAATTCTTTTAAAAGGACATTCACGTACCTAAATATTCTGAAATTGATACTTTTGATTATTTATTGATTTATCCATTAAAAACAATATAATAATAAAATAAAGAAGTTGGATAAGTCTAAAATAATTTATTTAATGCACTCAAATCGATGCAACATACTTTTTAGAATACTATGTATTAAATCTTTTTAATGGTTTCTTCACTATTGAAACTTTACAGACCACCCACTACGCTGGTAAATTGGTACTGCTCGCCGTGGGCTGATACGGCTGATATGACGCCTGAATGCCGATGCCAATGTCTTTGCCTGCTTGTTGGCCACTTGGCAGCTCTCCTGCTTTATAATTGCCATGGCAACGGCAACGGCAATGGCAACTTGCAACTTGCAACGCGCTACTTGGAACTTTTTGCATTTTGTCTTTAGTTACCAAACGCTGTTGTTATCAAATTGCTTTTAGTAATCTCTCATACTTTTCTTCATTTTCTTTTTGTTTCTTTCGAAACTCTCATTTCTTTATTCATCTAATGGTCGCCTCTTGCTTTAGTTTTTAACGCGATCCTTAATTGCAGGTACTTTTAGATAAGTTTTTCACTTTTCTTTTGGAATTGCAATTACTGTTATTCTTTTTCTTTGTAATTAAAAGTGGGCAATTGATTTGATTTCAGGTTTACGCTCTTAATGCACACTTTTCTTTTAATCAGGCTTATTGTGGGTCATTTCCAGTTAACAGCAATACAAAAACAATACGATAAAAATGCCTTTTGTGGAAAAGAGAATGCAAAGTTTTTGAGATTCGACTGGGTGCCCATTTTGTTGGTAGTTTACACAACTTTCCAAATGTGTGTGTTGCAACTTTTGTTTGTCAACTTTTCTTGGCAACAAGGCCAAAACTTTCCACATTTTCAGCACTTCATTTATGCACTTTTATCATGCGAAGCACATTATTTTTTTGTATGCGTTTGTTTTCATTGCAATGGAAAATAAATAAATAAATGAAGTGTGTTTAAATTTCAATTAAATAGGCTAAAACCCAAAGTCAAAATATACATAAATTCAATTGCAATTGCAACGATTTATTCGTATTGTGGTTCATTTCAATAGAAATTTAGATGTGATGTTGAGTCTGAGCTGTAAAACAACTAAGCCATGTTAATTAAATTAAATGCAGCTTTTGCGGTAAGCTGGCCAGGAGTAAATTGGCCTAAAACTGGTCGAAATGAATGCAGCATGCTCAGTGCTTTGTTTTGTTTAGTTCTGTTTGGCATTTCAACGAGACAAATCTGGCATTAGCTCTTTTTGAATGCCATTGACAAGTGACAAGTGCCTGCAACGGCAGCTTGCCACAACGTTTGCTGTCCAATTTGCATAAAGTGAAAAGTGCTGCTGCACAGTGGGGCAAGTGTACGTTATCATTTATACGGGTACTCGTATTTCAAACATTTTAAATATTTACATACGGCATTTGCATTTACAGGCCCCGAGCTTTGTTCTAGCTCTTGACCTCGTCCCCAAAGAGAGAAGACACTTCCCTTTTCTACACAAGACAAAAGCTGTCCTTTAGAATTTATAATTGTTATTTAATTTGCATAAACTTAAGACCTGCTTAACCCTCAGCTAACTCCCTGCCTTTCTTTAGATAGAAAGGCCTACACATGTCCAATAACATGAATCATTTTTATGGCCTTCGCCACGACATGACACACAGCCGAGTTTCTAGCTAATTTATAAATCTTTTGGGCAAGTTAAATTTTAAAACAAATTTATTTTAATATTTATGACATAACTTTGTGACATTTTCCTTGGCGGGGTCTCAGCAAAGGATTTGAATGAAAATCATAATAAATACGATTATTATGCCTAATAAAATGAAACAAAGGCATTTGACAGTTTTATTAAATTTCGCCCAAGCTCGGCCTCGTTGTAATTCATAGCCCAAAATGTATATATATTTTCGGATGTTTTAGGGAAAAGAGTGTTTATGGGGTAGTCGGAATTGGTGGCTTTAAAACAATTACTCAAGTGATTTGGTTTTTTGGGCTCCCCGACGCAAATCCTATTTAGAATTGAAGTAAGAACTCGTCAAGCTGCCGTCAATTTGGAGATTGAAGAGCAAAACAAATGAATTTACAGAAAAACTCGGTTCCTTAAATGTACCGATCATTGAATACACTTTTTTAATATACAAGCAAGTTGGAATAAATCAAATTTGAATGCATTTCATAAAAAAACATTAGATAAATCTTTACTCTGATTAGGAACATATAAGCTTGAACTATCCATCTTCTTTAAATTTAACTAAAAATGAGAAATTCAAGAGATTATATACATACGTACATATATATTTAAATTCAAAGTATAACTTTCCAAATGGTATTCTATTATTTTTGGCTATAACTTAAAGTGGCTTTTTCAATTTAATCAATTGCGATTTGACAATATGAATACATAATTTAATTTTTCATATTCAAGGCTAAAATGTTTTGATAAATGGTAAGCATATATTTTATTGCAGCTAAATTATTATGGGCATAAAATATGCCCAACCAAATATGTCAAGCTGTTATGACTCATAATGCCACATAGAAGCATAGATTCGTCAGTCCATGTTGTTGTTGTTTTTGTCTGTGTGGCAATGGACATTTTTCAGATGTCAGGGCACATTGATTTCCGTTTAGTTGGCTGACTTTTCGAGAGCGAGAGAGAGAAAGGAAAGAGATCGATTTGGCATGGTGTTACACATTTATGACATATCTATGCCATATATCAGATGGCATCTAAGTCGTAGAGAATCCTATGGCATATGTGCCAACTGTTGCGTATGTGATTCCGGAGACAGCATAAATTCATGTCTGTACATATTTCTAATACTCGTATTTTTGGAGCGTACGACAGCGACACTTGATGAATATGAAAATGATTGTTACGAGCATTTTATGTAAATGCAAGCACATGAAATTTATAAAAGAAATTAGCAGCTGAAAAAAATGTATACAAAGGAAGCACACAAAGGAAAGGCAAAGAAGGCTGAAACGCAGGCGGCAACTGTTGACAGTTATCCTGACACAAACACGCATTGTCATGTCTAACAAGCGACAGCCTCAGTCTCCATCTCTGTTTCTGTCTCCGTTTCCGTCTCTGTCTCTGTCTCCATCTCAGCCTCAACTTCACATCGCCTGTCAGTCAGCCTCAGTCAAAGTTATGTGTGTGTCAGGACATATTTAAACCGAGTGTTTGAGTGCATATGTATGTGTGTTTCTGTGTGTGTGTGGTCGCTGAACTGTTGCAATGCTAACGCCTAACATGCCTAAAGGCGGCCTAAAATGCAATTTGGCCCAAAAAGAGCGAGAAAAAAAAGGCGGCAAAAACTGGCTGCACTAAACTGAATCATTTTAATGCAATTTGCATGTTGCCAGCAACACACACACACACACACATACAAATACTATGCCAAAGCGAGCAGTTAACAGTGTCTGTTAACAGTCTGTTAACTCAATGCGACTCTCAATCTGGCTGTGTTTAGTGCACACAAAAACTCATTCATAAAAAGCCAACCAGAGAGCAGACAAACTCTCTCTCTCTCTCTCTCTCTGAGAGCGAGAGAAACTCTTGGCCAAGTTGCGATGCTGTTGCTGTTTTGCTTTCGGCCAGAATATAAATACGCAGCGCACAGCATCAAGCGGCAACAGTGGGCGACGCAACGTTGAGCCTGATTCAACTCAGTTATTACGTATCCGCCGCGTGTGACAGACAACTTAACAGACAGACTCAATTCGTCAATTCGTCTGTCCACGACGTAAATTCAGAGTGCGTTGTGTGTTAAAAGTAAATTACTGAATATTAAATGATCGCTTTCTGCATATGATTAACAACAAATTCAATTATACAATTAACATGAAGTCTTAATTAAAAGCAAACAAAATTGCAACTCTGTGTGTTTGTTTGTGTGTGTCCAGAGTGCATATGAATCGCAATTAAATCCACAGCTGGACCTGTGTAGCGGAAGTTGTGACAAATTAAAAGTGTATAAAATATTGCGTATACGCCACCGACTAATGGAGTTGTGTCTGGCTTCTGTGGCGTCTGGCAATCTAACTAAAAGTTATAAAACTTGCTTCACACTCGCCGCTTTGTTTCAAGCGCCAGTCGAGTGTCTGTGTGTAAGTGTGTGTGAGTGTGTGTGAGTGAGTGTGTGAGTGAGTGTGTGAGTGAGTGTGTATGTGAGTGTGTGTCTGGGCACTGCGCTAATTTCTCACACTTCAAACGTCTGGCAATGAATTTCCGTTTTGCCTTTTACGGGATGCTTTCTCTTCGTTCACGTTCTGATTTCCTGCTTTTGCTATTTTTTTCTTTCTTTTTGCTTTTTACTCTGGCTTTTCACTTCCGCATGCCGCTGGCGAATTGTTTAGCTCAAGTGTTTTGTGTTTGCCTCTGCCCTTTATCACCTTGCTCCCCCCTTGATTCATATCCATCTTTCTCTCTCTCCGTCTCTCTATATATATCGTTTTGTAGTCCTGCCCGCCTTTTGTGCCATAAATTAAGCACTCTGACAGTGCATTTACCTTCGCATTGTTTGCCGATAAACACTTTATGCGAATTTGAGCTTTACATTAGCGCTCTGGTTCTGAGTCTGACTCTGACTACGATTCTGACTACGACTCTGGCTGGCAATCTATTCAGCATTACGCTTTGTTAGCTCCTGATACCCTGCAGCAGCATAGATGAGCTGACTGAGAGATTTGAATTTTACATAGCTATCTGAGAAGATAATGAAACAAAGATGTTTCAGAACTAAATCAAAATCATTATACTATTATCATAAGTGAGGCATAAGCATAGGTAAATATTTTTGTAATTTAATTAAAGCACATAAATTACTCGATATTATCATTCCGTTAATTTGTATGCCAAGAAGATGGCTCGTAATCGACAATTCAAACTTGGCCAACACTTTCAATCTCTTTCAACGTTTTGTTAACGTTTTGCTCGAGGGCAGCACTTGAGGTACTAGAAAAGGCAGCCCACGACTATTGCTTCTGATTAGTTAATGGCGTTTATTTCATTTCAAATTGTTTGCCACACGCTGGCAGCTGCCGCTCTTCTGTTTGCCTCAACTTGTGCTCGAGTTACGTAAGGCACGTAGCGGGGAGGCGAGAAAACACTTGTTGGTTGGGTTGGTTTCAGTTGCTGTTTAGTTGGGGCTGCCTGGCACGTAGCAAAGAGGCCAAATCACAGTTGTGCGATTACCAACTTGCTATGAATGAATTGAATACGAGCAATGGGTATGGTAATTGAAGTTAAGATTGAAGTAACAGCATTAGAGTAATAAATTGTTAAAGAAAAAAACTGTTGCTTACTTATGGATGCATTTCGGAAAATGTTTCGTTTGAGGGCAGTCAAGGAACAGATTAGTTAAGTACGAAAAGTATTGCTTAAAAATGCAGAAAAAAATGTTTTTTAAAACCAGCTTAAAATAAATTTTAAAAATTAAATAATTTCTTTTGTTTATTTTTGGTTTCATAAAAAATTTGTAAATTTTATTTAAACAAGTTTTCTGTTACATTTAAGGGAAATAACAATTGATCACAGGGGATACAGATATAGAATTAGACAATATTATTTATCATTATTATTATTTATTATTTATTGGATCTCTCTACCAGGTTCCTTCTTTATTATAATATTTCAAGTAGTCTTTACCTGTAAAAATGTTTATGGGCAACATTTTTTGTTTCCCTTAAAAGGTAGGCAACACTTTTTGAATTTAAATCGGAAATAGCTTAAAGACTTTGCCTACTTTTCGGAGCAGTCGAAAAAGGATATAAATAAAAACGGCGCAGTAGCAAAAAATTTGCCACAGCTCGTGAAAAGTGTAGTGTGTGTATTGACATGATAAAAATAACAACAAAATCTTACAGCCAACAAACAACTGCAACACTTGTACCAAAAATAAACAACCTCAGCAACAATAACAACAATAACAGTAACAACAACGACATCGGTAACCTAAGGTAACGGTAAGGTTGCGTGTTTATATTGCAAAGAATGTGCGACTAAGTGCATGAAATCCACGAACAAGCGAGATAACTGAGAGACAAAGGAAGAAACGAAACGTAACGAGTAACAAGAAACGAAAAGTGAAGTAAGAAAAGGAGAAAACGTTAAAGTAAACGTCAAATTCCAGTGGGATTTATTAGCAGAGGGGGCGGCGGGTTGGCAGCAGCCATGACAAGCATCAATTGCGTGTGGTTTTGTTTGCTGCTCTGCCACAGCTGCAACATATTTGGATTACTTCGTCTCGAACAGCATTTTGCCGAGGGTGAGTCCTTAAATCTTAGAGACTTTCCCCACATACAAATACATACATACACATATTTTATAGCCACAAAATGAAATCTGTGCCAAATAAAACGAAGCTCGAAATGTATTTTATATTTTTACATTTTTGATTTGACGTTCAACATTTTATGTCATAATGAGCGCAGCCTTTTGATTTAATGACAAATGCCATGGGCTGCCATAAAACACACACAAGCACACACATTTACACTCTCTCTGTGTGTGTGTGTGTGTTTGTGTTTTATGCGCGCTTTTGATTTATTTCCAAGTGCTTTTCATTTTTTATGATAATTTATCAAAAAAGCGAGCACGAGTCGAGTTTATGGCCAACACGTTGCATATCGAAAAAGGTGGGAACAGCCTCTGCTGATTGCAGCTTAGCCCATAATAATACGCCGCAAAATGGTTTTAGACCACGTTAGTAAGCCTTTAAGCAACAACAACACCACTTGAATGCTTAATGCCAAAATTGAAAGCCAAAAGCCAACTCAACAACGGCTTATTTCGCCTTTTTGCCTTTATTTCTTGCTTTCGTTCTACCTTCCTCTTATGCTGTTATCCTTCAACGTTTAGCATTGCCCTTTGAGTACTTGGAGGAGCACGAGGATGACTTCAACTACGACCTGGACGAAGCGCAGTCCCAGGCCAAATACGATGCACGTCTGCTCTCCGAGCAAATGCTGAGCGATGCTGAGCTCCAGCAAAGGGCAGACAACTCCAATGCTGATGCCAACGCCAACTCCAATGCCAACTCACAATCTGAGTCTGACAACAGAGCCCAGTCGGCAGCTGGTTCCGTTGACTCCACGGCAGCTGAGGATGACTTGGAGCCGCACAGTAGAGCTGCGGCCTGTTTTACAAATGGCCACAAGTACACACACGGACAGAAGGTATGCGGTAACAGTCTATGTGTGCGTGTGTGGTTGTGTGTGCCTGTATGTGTGTGTCTATCATTTTATTCCCTTCTGGCTTGTGCACATTTACCACACCTGTGTGAATATTCATATGCGGTTCAGGTTTGCTTCAGTTTCATGCTCTGACTTGAGGACATTACGAGAATAATATAACTCAGCCCGTCTTTGGTTTTATTGCTTAATTTATAGCAAGTTTAGTATTATTGCAACGGCTATAAGTAGTTATATACATATTTCGAGGTGAATTCCGTAGATATTTATTGCTAGGATAATCATTTTATATAGCAAAATGTAAGAACTATTTATATGCATTTGCTTTAATTTTAGAATTTAAAAATATTTAAGACTATTTCCATTTTTAAATTTTGTAATGTTTGTAAAATTTTGTGGAAAAGTTCCAGAAATCAATTTATTTCTCAAAAAATTTATTTTAGTTGTGTTTTTCAGACCTGAAAAAATGAGTCTTGATTTAAAAAAATTTGATAATATAAATAGTTACATATATCCTAAAGTCTTTAATAGCTTAAAAATTAGAAAAAGCAGGTTAGGTTAAGCTAGAAAAATCTTTTTAATAATGTCACTTTTTAATCAATTTCTTACAGCTTAAATATTTTTAAGTTTTGTCTTATACTTTGATATACTAACTCGCCCCGAGCTGATGGAAACAAATTTTTCTTATCTGTCAAACTTTAGCTGTGGCATAACGCATAAAAAGCTTAAGCTTAACTATTAAATTAATGATTCTTTTTGCTGCCTTTAAAGAAATTTTCAGCAGATATTGCTGTCTGCATATCTATTTTTACACAGACTTGTAAATTCAAATTGAAAACCGTGTTCAGATACATGTGTTGCTGTATTCATCTCAAAGCACTTCGACTCTTTGGCTAACCAAAAAAAAATAAAAATGAATATAAAAGAGCAAAAATATATATGTAGTATTTGCAACTCTACAAACAACGTGACATTTTACAAACCATGTTTGAAAACGGGTATCACTCCCGAACTATTTTTTTTTTGGGATTTGTTTAACCCATGTTTAGCTGGGGGTTTTTAATTTTTTTCTTATATATATTTTGTATACGTGTTATTTTTTTCTTTTTGTGGCAGGTGCCGCGTTTGGATGCCTGCGAGGTTTGCCTCTGCATGGACGGTGAAATCTTTTGCTGGTGGGAGAAATGCGGTTAGTTTGAATTGAGTTTTATGAGTTAATGCTGAAAGATGAAAGTTTTCTGGTCGTTTCTGTTTTGCTTTGCTTTGGTTTGCAGATAAGGCGAATGTAAACAGCGCTGCAGGAGCTGGAGCTGGGGGAGACTATTCAGATCCGTATCGGCATGAGACCACAACGCGAAAATCAACAAAACTGCATAAAACGGAGAGGAAAGTTGGCAAGCGGCATAAGCATCACAAGAATCAAAAGAATTTTAATGACTATGAAGTTTACCATAGCCGACAGCAGGCGACGGATTATAAAAAGCCAGACAAAAAGCAACAACAGCAACAACAGCAAAAACAAAAGAGCAACGATGACAGCAACAGCAGCAACTACAATATAATCAAGCAACATAAACACGAACAGCAGCAGCAGGAACTAAAGTTGGCAGCGTCAACGGCACAGCAACAACAGACACAGCAGCAACAGCAACAACAGTTGCCAAAGCCGCAACTGCAGCAACTTCATGTGGTGGCAGTAACAGCTGTTAATCAGGCTGCAAGGGAAACGCATTATCAGCACCAATTGCCAACGTCTCAGCAGCAACAAGAGCAGCAGCAGACACACCAGCAACATGAGCAGCAGCAGCAGCAGCCGCAGCAACATTTGCACGCCCATCAACCACATTCGTCCAGCAAGATTTTAAATTTTCCCGAAAACTTGCCAGCCCTACTTTATTATGACTACAAGACCGAGGAGCATGAACATCATCAGCATCAGCATCATCAGCAGCATTTGTTGCATGAAAAGCAGCGACTGCAACAACAACAACGCTTGCAGCAACAACAACAGCAGCAACAGCAACAACAGCAACAGCTGCAAAAGGCGAACTCAGACGTTGAACTCGGCACAGACTTGGGCAGTGATAAAAACTTTGATGAGGCGGAAACCGACAGCGATATTTTGCCCGAGCCACCAACAAAGCGTCCCACAAAACCAACAACAACCCTATCTACAACAAGCAGAGACAGCAGCAGCAGCAATGCTAACGGCAACAACAACAACAAGGCGACAACAATGGCTGTGGCAACAACAATTGAAATGATGACAACGCCGCGCAGCGAACATGTTGCCACTGCCACTGCCACAGCGGTTGCCATGGCCAATACAAATGTGAGTATTAAACCACTCGACAATTTCACTGGTTGCAGTTTGGTGTCAAGTGATTGCTGCTGTTTAAGTTCTTAAAGTCCCCCTTTTTTCTTATGCCCTGGTAGAGAGTTGACAAGATATCAAATCAAATAAGAAGATTTGTAATAGCTGAGATAATATATATCCTTGATCACAAAATGAGACTTGAACTTTACAGGTCTAAAAATAAAAGATTTGAATAGTATAACATTTTTTGTAAATTAAAAATATATACAAAAATTAAGAAACAATTTAGAAAAAATATTTATAAATTTTTTTCGTAGATTTAATAATAAAATTAATTTTAAGAACACATTTTAATTTATTCGAAAAGTGTTGAAGAAAAGCAGATTAATGTGATCTTCAGATTAATTATAATATAATATAAAAAAATCAGCTGCTGTATATAATTTAATATCGTAATATAAGAAGGTCATCTTTAAAAAATATTTAATTTTATTTAAAAGTCTTTAGTTTTCATATTTATTTCATATTTAGCCGAAAGTTGTAAGTGTATACAGACTTTGGCTTGCGAATAAAATTCCAACTTCCTTGTTAAGTGTCGTCCAGTTTATGAGATATGCTGCTAAGGAGGGGGGACAATCTGTAGTCCGTTGCTTTTTGCAATTGAATTTTTCATGCACGACTTGTTTTATTATTTATATAATTTTAATGCTTATAAAAGATTCCTACGATGGAAAGCAAAATGAAAAAAAAAGAAAAAAAAAAGAAAAAAAATGTTGGCAAGTTTATGAAGAATATTTAGTATCCATTAGCATGGGCGGTTGTTTGAGGGGTGTGGATAACCATTAAATTGCGTATACATATATTTACTTGGTGTTTGTAGCAGGAGCAAGTGCAACATCGAGCCGAGGAAATTGAGGACACTGACGATGCATTTCATCGTTGGCTGACATCGACGGAACTCAATGTTGACAGTACAAACACGCTTGACGATAACTTGCCAGTTGGCGTTGCCGTTGCCGTTGAGCAGGAAACGCCAGCATCAACAATAATCGATGATGTTGGCGTTACCAGCAACAGCAACACAAGCAGCAGCAGCAACAGAAACGATAGCATTGCTGTCAATCCGAAAGACAACGGCAACAGGCACGGCAACAACATAGCTGACAATGCGGATGCCGTGTTCTTTCGTAGCTCCTACAATGATTACAGCAGTGAATTCAATGGCAGCGTTGTCAATATTGACATTACACTAACTGCAGTCGATGTGCATCCAAAACACCCACAACAGCAACAGCAGCAGCAACAACAGCCCAAAGCTGCTGCCAATGGGCAAACGGATTTAATTGCAAATGACAACCAAACGTCAGACGTTAACGTTGCTGAAAGACAACCAACAATGCTGCCAACGGCAATAGCAGCAGCAGCAGCAGCAGCAGCAACAACGACAGCAACAGCAACAACATCATTGCCGTTTGCGGCCATCAGCAGCAGCAGCAGGAGCAGCAATCAGCACAGCGTGCCGCCCTACACGCTGACAACGATTATAACAACAACGCCATTGGCCACGGGGCGTATGTGCAATGTGCTGGGTAAGTTGGCAAGTCAACAATGACAACAGACAACGGACAACAACAATCTCTATCTCTCACTTTCTTCTCTCCCTTTCTCTACATCTCCCTCCCACATTTCTAGGCAAATTGTATAAAATTGGAGAAATTCTGCCACAGGACACCGGCAACTGTTTGCAATGCATTTGCACCGATGCTGTGACACCTGATGAGCTGCCCAGCGTCACCTGCAGTCCGCACAATTGTCCGCCACTCGTTTTGCCGGATCTGTTCGATGCGACTGGTTACTGAGGTTACGGGTATGTGCTGTAAGTTGCAACCAAGTTATAATTCAAATATGAAATGCAAAACCAAAAATATATTAAATCAAAAAATGAAATGAAAACTAAATGGAAAAATATACAAGTATATTTAATTGAATTTTAATTGGACTTGAATAAATGTGGGCATACATTAAAATTTTCAACTGCAGCCAAAACAAACTCGCATCAAACTAATTAAATAAAAGTACACTTATACACTTACACACTCGCATACACTCACACACATTCAAGTGTAACTCATACGCTCAACTAACTCAGCAGTCGCTATATAAATTTATGGATTTCAATGTAAAGCCCTCCCTGTGTCATGAGTGTTATTCTACACTCACTAAAACAAATACTTACAAACCTATCAACCGTATACACATGCATACACAACCACAAATATATATAAATGAATAGTATATGTGTGTGTGCCATAATGGAAAAGAGAACAAAATTTGCTGAGAGCAAATTCTAGTTTTTAAGCTGAATGTTTATGCATTTTACAAAAGAGCAACAAATAAAATAAATCAAAAATAATATTCGGCATTCCGATATTAAGTTACCCTTGCAGATTGTTCCTAGATCAAGTATATATATTTAAGTTTTTTGCTCCGATTGAAATTATTGAAAGTTTAAGCGATTGATAGAAAGTTAAGCGTTAGTTTGTAACAAAATCAGTATACTCTCAGCAAGGGTATAAATAATAAAACGTAGTCAACCCTCCAATTATCCTTCGATTCCCACTCTTTCTCCGTCATCCAATGAGCGAAAAAATGATGAATGTATACACGATTAGAAATTTTAAAGAATTTATAGATGTACTTAAAGCCCACACTGTGTAACATTTAATACCTAAACACAAACACACACATATATACATACCAATATAAATATAAAAAATCTCTGTAATCGAATTATAATTTAAGCAACTAAATCCATAACGTAAAAACTGAACAATGACAAATAATGTATTATGTATATGTATAATCATTTGCAAACTAGTTTAAGGTAATACTTGCATTATTTATTTCGTTTAATCAATCAACTGTTTATTGAGAATTTCAGCATACCCTGTAATCAGTTTAAGTGAACTCTTAACACCTATATGGCGGCAAATATAAGATTATTGCTTTTTCTTGGCATTTGAAAGATACGTAATAATTTAATAACAACAAAAAAAATGACTATGTATAGTTATATCGTTTCTTAGAAGAAAAACACCATATCCTGTAGTTCTAAATACCAATTTTAATGTATAATGTCATTTAAATCTAGTCTTAAACAATCATATATTCAATTTAGTTCTTAAAACAGCATTATTTTCTGAAATAAAATTAAAAAACCAAAAACAACTTTAGGCGTGATAACGATTTATTCACTTAAATAATGTAATTTAAGAAAATATAAAAAGATATATGAAAATAATACTTGAAAAGTAGACACAATTATGGATATTAGATAACAAGTGAATAGGAACTCAAAATTTTATATAAGAACTCTGTCAAAAACGAAAGACAGAACAACTTTAAACTTATTTCAACAACTCTTGAAATCTTGAAAAAGAAATAATAAAAATATTATAAAATGGCGTGTATATTTATAAATATTAAAATGTATGTACTGAAATCTTTCAAATATAGATAATCTTCGGCTAGTCGAAGTTTAAATACCCTCGCTGCTTTGAGTTGCAATTTTACTTTGGAACATACTTGAATAATTTAACAACCTATAAAATCTTTAATCAAATTAAGAAATATAAAAAGTAATTGGTATTGGTTAAAAGAGATAAACGATTTTAAGAGCTAAGAGAACTCGATATTGCGAGGGTATCAAAAACACACGAAAAACCAGTATTCAAATAGAGAGAGAGCAGACAAAATGTATAACAACAAATGCAACAACAACAAAAGAAAAACTAAGTAAAACAAATTGAAATCATATAATCGTAATCCGTATTTAAAAATGTATACAAAATAAATATTTACGACTATATCGTATTGTACTTGTACTTGTATGTGTAAAGTAAATGTAACTGCAAATCTCTTAACTAATCTATTTACATATATGCATATTTACAGGACTCAATAAAACACACACAGTGAAACACACATACACTCGAACATAAGTCTTACATCTACATATGTGTAAAATGGATTTTGTGTTCGAATACAACAAATCAAATTGACATGAATAAACCAACATATGATAAATGAGTCGAACATGTTGTCAATTTTAGTTCTCAGATTACAACCGAAGGAAGATTAAGCATTAAGGTAAGTTGTTGCACATTTTCAATCAATTTATTATGTCAACAATTGAACTAAACTCGAGTATCTCAGACGTAAGAAAACTTTGGCTACAACAGATCGCTTTCACTGCCCGATTCAAAGCCGGAATCGTCGGTCTCGCTATTCAAACTCCACTCACGATTGGCCAAGACAGTGGGAGGAATTGCGGCTTCAATTCTTGTATCGTAGACAGGTCTTGGACGCTCCCAACGACGTTGATAGTCCTGCAATATCATTTCGACCTGTCGATGTATCGGTCTTCGATTGTATCGCGCTGTTAACTGGTTATCACCACCGCCATCCATTTGTTGCAGCTGTAATTGCGTTTTCTTCTCTTTTTTGGAATTTTTATTTTCAGAACTTTTGCAAAGTGTCGTTCAAAATGGAACTGTACAATTTAAGTTTACAACTGGCATGCTACGAAAACGAGTTCCGGAAATGAGCAGCGCATTCTGTTGTCGATTGCCTGTTAATATGATTTAATAAAGCATAAATCGACATGTGTGGCATGTGCCCCGCCTCGCGCTTACCCGACTTTCAACAAAATGTTGCCAATTCATATGCACGGGCTTTATTAGATTTTTTGACCACATCGCAATCAACGCGTTGGCAGCAACCACAAAGCACTTAACTCTCTGTGTGCGTGTGCCAAACTCTCTCTCTCTCTCTCTCTCTATATACGTATGTGTGTGTGTGCGTGTTCGGAAACGGAAGTTAGGCAAAGCCTGTGAAATGTGCTGCCTGGTTGAGTGACCGCATAAAGCCATAACACATGCCCAAGTCAAAGCTCTAACCCGAACCAACCAACCCTCGACCCACAAGGCACAGCTGCCCTAAAGTACACTGCCTCACACACAGTGCCTCACAAACTATGCTGTCAATTTGTGATAACGGCAGCTTTATTTCAAAATATGAACGACGACTTTATTTGTGGCCACACTCTGCCTCTTTGTCTCCTTCTGTCACTGTCTGGACGCATCATCGTGTGCAAGTTTGTCGGCCTTCATTTGGCTTTTCTGATATGTCTTGCCCGAATGTGTGTGCCTTGAATAATAAGCCAAGTGAATTGTGAATAATTCAAACAGCAATCAAATCATCAACTAGAAGTTGCCAGATTACTCCAGTTGCCAATTACAGCCATTTTTGAATCAAGTTTAAGCAGTTTCAAATACGTATAGTTCAATTGTTTAAAGAAACCCTTAAAATACATATATTAGCTAAAATATAAGATTTATGAAGAAGAAAAAGTTTTAAACACTGTTTTATTTACTATTGATACTATTCTATTTTTTTTTTTTGTTTCAACATAATTATAAACTTTCTGGCTATGTTATAAAATAAAAAATAAGTTAATTTAAAATGAGTTTTTATTCCTTCTAATTCAATTTAAATATAACATTTTATTAATTTATTTTAATAAATTTTAAATTCTATAAAATGTGTCTCAGAATTTGTTTGACATGTGAATGCATACTTAAAAAGTTTATTTTATATAATTCATAAAATCAGAGCTCTTTCAATGCCGTAAGCAATTTGTAGTCATTTTATAAAATTATTCAAAAAGAATAATGAAAAATAAATCCGATCAAAGTCAAAGGTTGTCCATTTTAATTTGCAAAACAAATTTTATTTCAAGCATAACAGGAAAACGCATTAATAATTATGGAAATACGATGATGACCCGATAAGTGAGTTGTAAAATAAAATTACATTTATAGTAAAAAAAAAACTATACAAAATTGGCTGTACAGGCATGTGGTGATGGTAAAATGGTATAAACAAGTAAAATAAAATAAAATAAAAAATGGGGCACAAAAGTCAACGGAAATGGAATAACTATGCAGTTATTTGCACATTTTTAATTACGCTGCACATTTGCATTTGAATTGCGCATTTTACACGCTGATAAACTCAAATAAAGGGCAACAGTTGGCTGCGTTGCAGTTGCAGTTGCAAAGACACACATACACACACACAAAATGCCGCATTAAGTGTGTATATATATATTTGTGTGTGAATTTCTACTGATTTTTGCAGTACGTGTAATTTTCAAGTTGACAACTTTTGTGCCAAAGCACTGACCTCGTTATGTGGTACACAGAAACAAACAACAAACACACACACACACCACATACACACACACACGCTCACACTTGTAATGGAGCTGTGTGTGCTTTAGAAATGATATTGCCCACAGCCATTGCCTTATCCATAGCAGACTTTTGCGGCCAGTGTAGAAAAATACAAACAGTTGACAGCAAAAACAAAAAAAAAAAAAGGTGTCCGACTGAGCGATACCCTAGGATATGTTTATGATGTTATTATAATACGTTTCTGAATAATAGATCAAAGTTTCAACTAAAAAAATCAATTTAAAAAGCAAGTGTAACTTGTCTTTAAATAAGAACAAGTAGTTTGTACTTACAATATTATTTTTAACAGCCAATAAATGTAAAATTTAGAGTTTATCAAAAAAAAGATTATAAAAAACCATTATTATGGATTCAAAATCATCGAAAATGTTTTCTAGTTTTCCCTCATTAAAATTTGCAAGAACTTATTAAACCTTTTACGACACATTTTCAATGTTTACAGGGAAGAAGTAAAGCGAAAGTCAAAGAAACAAACGAAATACGGTTTTTATTTGCACTACATATATATACACAACACACACACAGATGTGTACATATTAATATGTGCACATCCAAATACAGGTACTTATACTAGATATGTACATGTACACATACATGTACTTATACATAGATACACACATAAGTAAATGACATCGCTACAATTTAATACAAACAATTTTTGGGTACACACAGAAAAGAGACAAAAATTTCAGATTGCAAATTTGAATCCTTTTCACAATTTACTTCTGGTTCTTGCTATACTTGCGACGCATACTGAGCTTACCCACTGTAAGCCGATCATAGAGCTCGTCACATTCAGCTCTATACTTTTTGTAGAAATCCTCGCGTTGTTGGCGTTTTTGTTGCTCCAAACACCGCAACGAGGAAATTTTACTCAGATTACGAGTCTGATACAAACTCGAATTCCCATCGACGTGTGCAATATGTATACGCTCATCGAAGTGATTATTAATACGAGTATTAAACATGTTTCAATTGATAGTGTTTCTATACACTGAAGAGCAAAACTGTAACACGAATTCAATGTTCTCACTTCATCGGTCTGTATCTTCTTTCCTATTTTAGGTATACTAAAGATCTTAGTCTTGTTTTGTTGGGCACTTATTTTACTATGGTTTCTGAAAATTTGAAGACATTTGATGAGCAGGAAGAAATATGCCGAAGCAAAATGTAAAAAAAGGCAAATGTTACAGTTTTGCACTTGGGTTATATTTTAAACAAATATTTTTTTAAATAATTTTTTAATAATGTGTATACAGCAATTTCGATTTTTTTTAATTCCCTTATGCGATTCAGCATACTTTGGGTGTAGCGTTGCACCAATGCAGGGTAGATAGCGTACCATATGTCCTTGTTCTCTCCCACAGCTCCATCATTCCACTTGGAGGGACCGCATATTTCGCCAGCTGCGATTATACATGGCTACATAATTTTTGCAATAGGATTCACATCCGGAGATGGTTGTGGCCTCTTCAGAGACTGGAATTTTTGTATTGACATCCAACTTTTGACCAAACAGGACATTCCTTTGGGTCATTGTCATACTGAAAAATGAACTTTTCCAGCAGTAAGACCCATATTCCCGATGACTTCTGGAAGATTCTGTTGCAGAATGCTCAGATATTGTTCCTTTCGCGTTATTCCATCGATTAACACCAAGGTACCAACTCCGTTTTTATATATACAGCCTCAAACCATAATGGAACCGCCATCGGGCTTGACGGTTTTTCGCACATTACTTGGTGATCTCTAGTCCAATACAATTCCAAAAAAAAAATTATATTTTCAGGGTTGTAGGGTCAGATGAAACAAAAACTAATCATTTCGAGTCAGACTGACGCTCCTGGTATTGAACTAGAGATCCCACAATCCAGTCACCAAGTAATGTCAAACCCGATGGCGGTTCCATTATGGTTTGAGGCTGTATATATAAAAACGGAGTTGGTACCTTGGTGTTAATCGATGGAATAACGCGAAAGGAACAATATCTGAGCATTCTGCAACAGAATCTTCCAGAAGTCATCGGGAATATGGGTCTTACTGCTGGAAAAGTTCATTTTTCAGTATGACAATGACCCAAAGGAATGTCCTGTTTGGTCAAAAGTTGGATGTCAATACAAAAATTCCAGTCTCTGAAGAGGCCACAACCATCTCCGGATGTGAATCCTATTGCAAAAATTATGTAGCCATGTATAATCGCAGCTGGCGAAATATGCGGTCCCTCCAAGTGGAATGATGGAGCTGTGGGAGAGAACAAGGACATATGGTACGCTATCTACCCTGCATTGGTGCAACGCTACACCCAAAGTATGCTGAATCGCATAAGGGAATTAAAAAAAATCGAAATTGCTGTATACACATTATTAAAAAATTATTTAAAAAAATATTTGTTTAAAATATAACCCAAGTGCAAAACTGTAACATTTGCCTTTTTTTACATTTTGCTTCGGCATATTTCTTCCTGCTCATCAAATGTCTTCAAATTTTCAGAAATCATAGTAAAATAAGTGCCCAACAAAACAAGACTAAGATCTTTAGTATACCTGAAATAGGAAAGAAGATACAGACCGATGAAGTGAGAACATTGAATTCGTGTTACAGTTTTGCTCTTCAGTGTATATACTTAATTTTGCTATTAAACAGATAAAACAAATGTAGTTTGAGTTAAGAACATGGCCTGCTGCTTTCTCTCCACCTCAGGCAAATTGAGAGCACAAAAAAAGGGTTTCGTTTTAGCCGCCTTTGTAAACTGTTTTTAATGACGGCCAACAGCAGCAGCAGCCGTCTAAGCCGTCATTAGTCCAACGCGTTGGCGGCTGCTAAAAAGTTGTAACTTCAAATTGAAAATTTGTTGCCTATGAAATTTTGGTTTGGCTAAAAAGTTTTTAGTTCCTTTTTAATGCTGCCTAAATGATAAACGAAAACGTGACGACGCGTGGCAGATGATGAGGGAAGAGGTGAAGGAAGGAGTGAGGGGAGTAAAAGATATCAGGTGACATTAATTAGTCAACGCAAAGCACTTATGAACATCAAATGAAGATTTCCGCAGGCTCGTGGTTTCATTTCGCTAAGATGTCAGACCGCAATTTGGGTCAAAATAGCGCAAATGTCTCAGGTATGCAATTGTGTGTGAGTATGTGTGTTTGTGTGTGTGCGTGTGTATGGAAACATGTATGTGTTGCCCTCTGGCTGACAATTTTGCTGCATTAACCGCATGTGCAGACACCTTTGACTATTTAAATGGAATCATAATTAATAAGATGCCTCATTGCGTATACGACCCAAAGGCCAGCTTTATTGTGGTAAATTGCCGAGTCCAAAAGTGGGAGGGGTGTGAACTGAGACGTGTTTTAATAAAAGCCATTTGACTAATCCGTTTGAGCCACTCGTAAGCTTAATGCTGTCAATGCTGCAGCAACAAATTGAAGACCGTCTACAGGGTCGTAAATATGCACAACAGCCACACACACAGATAGACACCACTCACACACACATAGACATATATACGTAGAAATGCATAAGGCAGTGCCCTCTGGCCGTGCTCCTTAGGCAATGGCAACACTAAAAGGTCGCACGTCGCCCTCACGCTCATTTATAAGCATTCATCATTCATTTGGCAACGCCCCGCGGCCCTTTCCTCTTTCCCCACTCCCTTTCCCTTGTCTCGTCTCGTTCTGCGTGCCATGTATACGAAAAAATAAAAAAAAATAATTCCACATTGTTCTTTCGTTCGTTTTAGCCAGATATATATGAGTGTGTGTGTTTGTTACCTTAGGCAAGGCGGCCAGACCTGAGACGAGACCAAGTCCAAGTCCAAGACCATGTCGGTCCATGGACTCGCATGAGTCTTGAATTGTGGCAGCCTCTCGAGTTGCCTGAGCACACAAATTAATCTTCATCTTCATCTGCACACATTTGCCTCGGGCGCAACTCAAGTTTGCCATTTGTCAGGCACTTACTTAAAAGCGAACCACACGGCAGCTTTAAATGCTCACTCGCATCACTTTCCAAGGCGACAATTATACGCATTCTCTGAAAAATAGTGATCGAAAAATATAAATAGCGCAAAAATTATATTAAAATCAATCGAATTAAAATTAAATATGTTTCATATTAAAATTAACTTTGCATCATATTAAAATTAAATATATTTTATATATAAATTAACAACGCATCATATTTAAATAATATATGTTTTATATTAAAATTAGCTATGCAACATTATACAATTAAATATGTTTCATATTTAAATTCAATATTTTTCATTTTAATATTAAATATGTATCATATCATATTTAAATTAAGGATTCATCGTACTTAAATTTATCATGAATCATATTTATATTAAATATGCATCGTACTTAGATTAACTATGCATCATTATAAAATTAATATGTTTCTTATTTAATTTAAATATTTTTCATTTTTATACTAAATATGTATCATATCATATTTTAATTAAATGAGCATCGTATTTAAATTAGCTATGCATCATATTTAATTTAAATATTTTTCATATTTATATTAAATATGTATTTAAATCAAATATGTATCGTATTGAAGCGAGCAGAGGCGGAGCCCTCTAGTAAATTTTGCTGTTGCAATTCTTAAGAATTGTATGTGATGATTGATTGCTTTGTCATTTTCAGCTCATGTCATTTGGCCAATTAAGCTCAATTTCAATATAAAACTGCTGTTTATTTTCACATACTTTCGATGACCTTTTTGCTGTTTTAATTATAAATGTTTGTTGTTGTTGTCCTTGTTGTTGTGTGACAGGACAATCGGAGCATGAGCACTCGAAAGGGACTCCAGGATGCTTACACGTTTAATTGCTGTAAACAAATATAAACTGTTAACTGTTTGCAGTTTGTTTTGTTTAACTGTGCAATTTGTTGTTTGTGGCAGCTGTTCAAGTGCAAAATCGGTCTGTTTATATGTCTGTCAAAAGCAAATCAAGGCAACAAAGATAACAGTAATAATGCAAACAATAGCAAAAGGCAGCTGCAACAACAACAATTACAACAACATGTTGCATGTTGACTTTCATGTTGCATACATTGCGGTTTTTACCGCATTTTAACGAATTCCTTTTTTTGTTTGCGCTTTAAATATTCAATGCGGGCAAGCAATTGAGTGCACAAACACACACATCACACACTCCCACTCACACATACTTTGAAAACACCTACACGCGAAAACGTTGAACACATTGGAAAATGCAAAAATTGTGTAATTTTCAAGTTAACAGCTCTTGACCTGGTTTGGATGGTTGACTCGTTGGCTTGGAGGCAGCTTTGCCGTTTGCTTTAGTGTTTTTTGGTTTTGTTAACTTGTTTTTGTTAACAAATATGCAAAAGCGCAATTGTGTGTTAAGTTGCCTTTGCTAGCGTGTGCGGATATGTGTGTGTGTATTTTTGTATCTACTGCATACTTTTTAGGCCCAGCGAAAGAGGTAAATACATATTATATGCCGCCAAAACTTTTCGCCAGACGCCGTTGCCTTGTTGCATGAAACTTTAAGCCTCGAAACTTTTAATACAGTGCCCAACAATTGTTGCCAGCCAGCTGCTCGGGCTTTTAGCGCATACATTAAAAAACCAGCGTTATTTTTATTTTTATTCTTCGTTTTATCCATTTACTTTATTTTTTTGTTGTTTTGTTGCCTTTTTGTCGAGTCGTTATGGAACCTGGCAAAAGTTTAGCACACATCTTGGCACTGTTTTGTGTTGCCCTTTTTATTTTGAATATTCTTTTTTGTTTTGTTCTTTAACTAACAATTCAAGTTTGTTTGCCACTCCAAGACAAAGTACAATGTCTAAAGCGTTAAAAGGCCAGAGAAATAAACAAGCTGAACGGTTGGAATGCATTAGCCTGGGCATGCAGGACTGTAAAATGTGCTGCAAATAGCTTTGCCAACACTTGGAATGGAGTGGAATGGAATGGAATAGAATGGAATGGAATGGAACAATATAAAAGAGAGCACAAACAAGTATAAATTTATAGGAATATTTTAAAGAGTACTATATATAAATAAAGAAAGGAAGATACGAAAATTTAAACGGTTGGAATGGAAATAGATTCCGTAGAATTAAATAAAAGGGAATGTAGAGATTTCAAAAGATTAGAATGAAACAAAGTAGGAAAAAAGATTCATTGGAATAGAAAGAATAAAATAGAAAAGAATAAATACAATTCGAAATAAATTCTTATAGTTAACAATAATAAATGGGAATGAGGTAATGGAAAATACAGATTGTGATGGATGGCAGCAAAATGTACTAATGAGAGTAACATTAGCTAAAGTATAAAGATGTGACATCAAAAGAAAATGAACAATATTATTGAACAAAACAAATTTTAAGAGATATTAAAAAAAAAAGGGTATTATTGTTTAAACTGAAGTCGAAATAGAATTTTTGATGGACGCCTACCCATCCCAGAAACACCTTACAGGGTATGCGAACTCAATGTGCAGTGTGCAAAGTAAAGTAAACAAATGTACAAAAAATACTCATATGTTTCAATAACAAAACACTCAACACTTGCAGCTCAGCAGAGCTCGGGACAGAGGCTGAGGTTCGAGTACTCGTAGTAATGGCTGTAAAAACTGAAAAGCGCAACGACCGATTTACATAAAGACCCACAACACACACACACCCCCACACAAATACATATGCAAAGAAGCTGCCAACTATTGTAGCAAAATACAAAAAAAAGAAATAGAGAGAGAAAAAAATGGAAAGTTTTACCAGCGCTTAAAATACGAAAATACGAAAATAAAAAAAACATTGCACGCAAAAACTTTGACTGCAAGATTTGTAAATAATTGAAGGCAAAAATGTCGAAAATATGTAAGCTTAATAATTGCAAATGTGCAAAACAAAACTGAACTCCCTTCAATCCGTTGGCCAAAAGTGGCAAAAAGTGCCGAGTTAACACTGTGAAAGCAAAGGCAAAAGCGTTTTTTGACTTTATTACTTACTTGTTGGCCCGACCTGGCAAATAGTTGTGAAAAAAACAGTGTTGTCAGTTGGGTGGCAGGGCTTCAATATCCTGCGGACGCGCCAATGACTCGGCATGTGGCACGAAAGGAGGGGCAATCAGAGAGTGCAACCAGCAGCCTGTGGGGCACTTTGTGGCCATGCAAATGCCACCGATGTTGGATTCCCCCTCCCTCCGCTGAGCCTTTTGGTCCGATATCGGCGTTTTTATGCACTTTATGCCTGCCACAGGGGCAAACAATGAAGTGAGAGAGCAGTATTGGGAGAGAGAGAGAGAGGGAAAGTGAATGCAAGCGAGGCTAAAGGGATAGCTGAAAGGACACTTGCATTATTGAGCAGCCAAACGGCAGCTGCGGCCAGCTGAGGGAGAGGGACAGCGGATACACAGAAAAAAATTGCACTTCAAAAATTAAAGTTTAAACTTCTTGATTTTAGCATGTATTCAGTATTTTATTGTTAAATTAATACAATATGAGAATGAAATAGGAAACACTCTGTATTAAAATAGTTAAAAAAGTTGAAAGCGTTTTGTTTCATTGAAAAAATTCATATAGAGCCTCGTTAAATAAATTATTTGGGAAGAGGAAATTAATAAATCGTGTTTGAATCTAGTCTTTTGTATTCTTTTTAAGATATTCCCAGATATCCGAACTTTTAAAACAGTTTGGATAAAATGATGCCCGGAATCCTCGATTTTTTTCAGTGTAGTAAAGAGGGGGGGCAGCTGCTGTGCGCTTGTAATTTTTAGCAACGCCCCCAGGACAGATGAACGAGTACTCGTACTCGTGGTAGTTGTAGCACTCATAGAACGCGAGAACTTTGCGCGCCATCAAATGCAGCACTAAAAGCCAACCAAGAACTCATTAGGCATGCGTCGCGTTCTGGCCGCGTTCTAATTATGCGACCAAAAAACTGACTGAAAGACAAAGCAAGGTGTTGGGGGAAGGGGCTAGAGGGCAGGGTAATTGTCACTGACTTTTGTTGTCTGCATGGGGTGGGTGGTGGAGTATTAACAATGGCGCAGCGGAAATCGTAGCTGGTATTTCCGTTGCAAGCAGGAAATGCTGCCGAGTAGACGGAACATTCGACTGGACACAGGATATGCTTGTGTTGTTCTTGTTATTGTGCTCTTCTTTTTCATTGTATGCCAACTGCCACGTTTATGGAGCAAATCTGGGGGACGGTGAGTTGTTGTTGCTGTTGTTGAAGTTGTTGTTGGGTGTAAAACGGGTTCACCGAAAAACGCTTTGGCTTGACCTTCGGCAGGGGCATTAAAAAGAAATAAATAATAAATCAGCTGGAGCATGAAATATTCAATAACCTAAACCGACAAAGATTTACTGCTTAGCCATTTATTTATTTTTTTCTGCCCAACAACACAACAACAACAACAAAAACACTTTGTAAGCAATTTGTGCCAAAAAAAAGGTGCTTTCAGTTCTCTCTTTGAGAATCCATGCTGATATGTTCTGAAAACTGCCAACTAAACAAGAAGTCATTTCGAAAGACCCAAACACACACACACACACACACATACATACAAATACACAGGCAGACAGAGGCACATTTAGGTAAATTGAAAGAGTTGCCAAAGTTTATTGCCGGCTAAACGAAAAGGGGCTGACAGGAGCTCAAAAAGAAGAGTCAACTGCTTAGAGCCTTACTCGTTGTCTGGGCCAAGTCTTATGTGACTTATAGTTGAGGCTTTTCATAATTTGCCAAGAAAACTTCAAACCACAACAAAAAGACAAAAACTTCAAATACTGAGAATGGGGCACACTTGATTCTCATTGAAATGTTGCCTTCTCTTGTTGTTCTTCTTTTTCTTGCAGGACACGTGTGCAACATTAGGAAAACGCAGAAGGAAATGAAGTAATCAAAAGATAATGCCACAAAAGCACGGCAACATAATGCCTCCGAATGTCATAAGGACAAATGAGCAAAGTTTTTAACTTGGCTCACAACAAAAGCAACAAGAACAATTCAAGTGAAATTGAGACAAATGAAATGCATATTGATGCGGGTCCCATCGCAACTCGGAGTCTCAAGTTGAATATCCTTGTATCGGATCACGATGCGATGCGAATGCAGGGGACAATGTTTAGCCTTGAAGAAGAAGAAGAAGATGCGGGCTGAGCTGAGCGGGCTACCCTCTCACCCTCTGACCTCTGACACTGCGATTGCGCTCTGCTCTAAATTGATTCGGTATCTGAATACCCTGTGCATCCGATGGGTAGTTTGATTGTAAACGTCACTTGTCGCATGAAAAGCAAAGCAATCCTGGCAAATTTTAATTTTTAACCAAGCAATGAATCATAAGTACAGGGTAGCAATAGCCAATCAGCTATAAAATTATAATTTATTTTATCATACAGGGTAACATAAAGTCGATAATTAACTAATATATTTTCTACTTATTTCTATTTCTAGTTGTCACCCAATGTGGTTGATAAATTCAGCACATTTTTTATTGAAATATGTTAATCTACTCAGTGGAGGGTAAGGTCTAGTCGATCAGCTATGGCTATATTTATTTCTATTTCCATTTGTTGTCACCCGATTTGGTTGAGTGAGTTAAGGCGCTTTCGAACTACAACTACAATTCAGTTGCAAACACAGATAGAGATACACAAATACAGGCACAGATATATAGATACAGATACACTCTGTTAAACGAGAACAAATTTAGTGGTTGTGTGTGGTCTACTCGTAGTATTAGCGGCTCTAATGCCGCTTGTTGTTGTTGTTGTTGTCCTAGACACGGACATTGTAGCAACAAAGAGCGACACACACACACAAGTACACATTCATATATATGCAGAAATTCAAATGGGATTTTTTTGTTAGCCTGCGAATGATAGAGCAGGAAATAGGATAGAATAACCATAGAATAGGGAAGGAGCGGCAGGAACATGGGCATTTAATATAGCCAAATAAATAAAGCCGAAAATAAACGCGCCTCTGTTGTGTATACAAAGTGGCAGCAACAACACTAACACACACTAACACTAACACTCTTGTTTTTGGTAGTGCCGACTAAATTAGTGGAGCTTCAGTGTCGGCAGCAGAGCTCATAAATTGTCAGTCAGGCCATGAACATGGCAAACTCATATTTACTCATACATGTGTGAGCATTATGAGCATTTGAGCTCATAATTTTCAATAAGCAACATTTTTCGTCGTCGTTGTTGTTGTGATAACGTGTCGTATGCGTAATAACTTGATATGCATAACTTGGCTACAGCCAGCAGCTGTTTACGATGCATATTGATGCTTAGTTACTGGCCCCCAAAAAGCTATCACTGGTCAGCAGTTAACAGAGAAAGAGAGAGACCAGAGAGCAGAAAGTGAGCGAGAGCAGAGCTTACTGAACACAGCCAAAGCAGCAGCCAGAATAACAGAGAGTTAACAGCGGACTAACAGAGTTTGGTGCTTTGCCCAGTCAGGCTGAATGTGCATTATGATGATAGGTTGATAATTGCAACACAGTGTGCAGCTCGCGTGTCTGTTGCCAACACACACACACACACACGCACACATACGCAGAGATTTTGTCATAGAAAATGTCAGGGTTATTCTACCATAAATCATAATCAAATTAGTGCTCTACTCTCTGATTATGTTGAGGCTGGCGCATGAAATTGATTAATAAATCAGTTTGCTGTAATAAATCAAGAGCACGCAGCGTTAAAGTTACCTCCCTTCCACATTTCTCCCTCTCCTTTCCCCCGTCTTACCTAACACACGTGCCTAACACTTGACTTGTTTGTTACCCTCTCCAATATTTCCCACTCTCTGTCCAGTGAGGCAATCATCTATTTATGCCAAATGCCAAAAATCTGTTTGCGCTTAGCGCATTTTCAATAAAAATTATCAAAATTATTTTTGCACTGATTACGTTGCTTCCAACAAATCAATTATTTGCTGTCGATTTTGGCTGTTTGCAATTCGCAAATCTGATTTACACGCACAAATGAATATTAAATTGCTTGAATCAATTGAGTTGAGGTACTACACACATACACACACACTCGCACATACACACACAGACATGCGAGGTCTGCAATGACTGTGAATTTTGTGTTATGCGAAATCGATAATAACATAAATCGCACAGCGCACAATGAAATTCCAACAATTTTGCTCTACGCTGAATTTTGTCTTGCTGTGATAGCAAAACGTGGGCGTGGATCGTGTGGTGGGGAGCGGGAAAGGGGGGCCTGTAAGGGGTAAGAAAATGAGAGATTGGGAATGAGAGATATTGGGTATTGGGCTAAGAAGCGCACAGATTTTTCGTACATGCACTTTACGTACGCTTTTTATTTTAGGATATTATGTCTTTGTGATAAGACTTGCTTAATTAGTTCACAAAATTTATATTACATATTTTTGGAAAGTTTCCACTCAATTTAATGAGAAAGACTAGTTTAGAGGCGATTACTTGTAAGCAACTATTTATTAAATGCTTTTTGATATCTTATCTGTTTTGTCACCTTTGAATAAAGCATCAGATAAAACTTGTTAAATAATTTTTAATTTAAACACAGATAAACATACTTAAATTATAATACAAAAGTAAATTGTGCATAACAAAATTATTACAAAGAATTTTCGTTCTTTAACGATTTAAACAGATTACAATTAAGTATGACAAAGATAACAGAATAATGTTAATGCTTATTCTGATGATATACTAAATGATGAAAATAATTAAATTAAAAGTTAAATTAATTAAAATAAATTCAGAAAAATTATATATTAAAATATAATTCACGAAAATTCAACTAATAATGCAACTTATTTGATTACCATAAAGTTAAATTAGCTTAGAGCAAAAGTAATAATAATTTCCATTTGCCAATAAAATATATAGAACCCAAATTCGTAAGCGTATTCATGGCTTGATTAAATGTACAAGTTATTTCTTAAGCATTTTCCTTTGTCTTTCGTCGTTTTCTGTTCTATTCGTATCCTGTTCTGTTTTGGCTGTCGGATGCAAAACTCTTGACGTGTCTGTCTATAAGGATTATTGCTAAACATTTTGTGCGTTGTCTGTCATATGAAATTCCCGAGAACAAACTTTATTGAATTTTGTATTAATTTTTTCTTGCTTCAAAGTCAAGTTGTTGTTATTGTTGTTGTTTATTGTAAGTTGTTGTTATTGTTGATTGTTGTCGTATGGATTTAATATGGAAACCGTTGGCGTTTATTAAATTTGATTTTACTGTGCACAGTACAAGAGAAAAGTTTTCGTTCGTACATTGCATGTGCAGTTGACATCTTTATATGTGTGGTGGGTTATATACGAGTTGGAGTGTGTGTGTGCTTGGCTGCTGACTTTTTGTTGTTGTTTATGTTGCTTTTGTGTTATACTTGCTCGTTGACATTTTCAACGTCAAAGTGGTGCTTGGCCAAAAGTGTCTGCTGCTGTTGCCCTCTTCCTCTCGCTCTCTCTCTCTACCTTTCCCTCTCTTTCGCTGTGTGTTGTAACCAACTTTCATATTTACAAATTTTTGGCACACCATTTTTTCAATTATGCAGCTGCAGTTGCAGCCGTTGAGCAAAAGTTTAATTGCATGCCACTTTGCTCTCTGTGAGTATGTGTGTGTGTTTGGCAGTCAATACAAATGCAAAAAGAAGAAAAAGGAGTTACATCAACACAGAGAAAAGTGAAAAGAAAAAGAAGAAAATTGTTAACAATTAATAACACATGAGCAACAGAAAAGTTGCCGAAAAACTCGCAGCTCATATTTCAACAGATAATAACGAAAAGGTTGAACGCAATTTCCACACACACAAATACGCGCAGAGAAAGAGAGGGAAAGTATATAAGTAAGAGAGACAGAGAGTGCTGGTGAGTGAGAGCTATGAATATATTATTGTTGCCAGTGTGCGGCGTCTAATTGCCATTGTTGTATTAAGTGTTGTTGTCGTCTCTGTTGTTGTTGCTGAACGAGTGTGTAACAGGTGCGCATTTTGGCATTTTGTTGTTGAAATGTATTTTCAACCATAAATTAAATAACGGGCCCATAAAAAAGTTTACAGCGCTCAGCGCTCTTGGTCCCAAAAGTGTTTAGAACCGTTCTTTTTTTGTTTTTGGGCAGCTGTAAATTCCAGCAGTCAGCTGAAAACTCATTTAAAATGCCCGCCAATGTTGCATGTATGTGTGAGTATATATGTGTGTGTGTGTAACAGAGTGACAGGGTGCTGTGTGTGTGTGTGTATGACAGTGCGAACTGCATGATAAGTACCCATTTATACTCCGTACTTTGCATGTGCTCTAAAAGGGGTATAAGAAAGTTGTACAAGTAAGTGCTGCGGGTAACCAGGGACAATGGAGGGAATAAGAAGGGAGAACAAGAGGGAAGCGGGAGAAAATAAAAGTTTAGATATTTGGTAAGTACATTCTCTAAAGAACCACTTACCGCTTACAACTTACCAAGTTTCTTAACTTACACTTTTCCACGGAATATAATTAAAATTCTTCAACTAATTTTAAACCACATATTGAAATTTGTCTAAGCAAAAACAAATTATATCTCATCTTAAATGAGTTGCTTTATCTTCTGCATTTTTTCCAATTTATGCATTTAATATTACATCATTTTTTTTTAATTTTAAATATGTGGAGATTATTAACACTTTTTGATAAGTACACAAGTTTATTTTAACACTTAAAAATATATTTTTAATTTTAAAAAGATATTTATAAAAAATATTTTTATTGATAAAGCAAATTTAAATTGTTGCACCAACTGCATAAACAATATGAGTTCATTAACATTAAATAAATATTAATATTTTTAAGTATCATTCTATGGATTTTCTTGTTTATTTATTTCTTGTCTTATTGTAAGCTCCAAATCTATTCGCTCTTAAAAATATTCATCACCTTGAGTTATTATCATTTAAACAGGATAACTGATAGCTCATCATTTTCTTATGTTTATTTGTTGTCTCCCGCATTTTTCATAAGCTCACTTCTGTGCTTAACTTATGTCTTTTAATAAAGCATTTAAAAAGCACCATAAATTGCTTAACTCTAAACGAGTTTTGCTCATTTTCTGCAGTTGCCATTGCCATTGCCAGTGCATTCATAATTTTTATATGGCTTATCCTTGTACTGTGGGATCGAAGGGGGAAGCGAGGGGCGAGTTTGCAATGCAAGTAATGTGATTTAGCAAGGAATCTGCATTTGCAACGTTTGCAAAATGTTTAAAAGAGCTGACAAGATGCACAGTACGAGTACGTGCTGTATGCGAGTTGTAAGCGAATATGTGTTTGGAAAAGTTGCAGATTCGCACAACAAACAGTTTTCCTCTAGGTCTTCTCCACCTGCAACATGACACACCCTCAATACCTGCCCTTCCGCCTCTTCTCCCCTCACCTGTGCTGACAGCCACTTGAAAAGTGCGCGTGACATTCGGCGGCTGTGACAGGCAGTGTCCCCTCTCACTGTTTTTTTTGTTGTGTTATTTCCACTTTGTCGGCCCGCTTTTCCCAGAGTTTTCACCAAGCTGTCTCGCCTCGCATATTTGAATAATGCCCGTCAAGTGGCAGCGCCATTGTTGGGCCTTTATTTTGTCTGGCTTCGGATACTCCCCATTACCTCCTGTCTCCTGACCTCCTGGCCTCCTGGTCCCCTGGTTTCCCTTTGGTCACATCCTGCCCCTGGCTGTGATTGACGATGTGATTTTATATTGAATTCAAGCTCTGCCTCGAACTCTGTCGATGCCCGTGACACTGCGCGTGGCAGTTATTAAATGTGCTGATTAAGTGCAGAGTGTTAAGTATAAAGTATAAAGTCAAAGGTCTAAAGTGTATATCGAATATTTATGAATTCGCCTTGGGCCTTTGTATCACAGCAACATAATTATGATAAAATGATTTCATCTTGTTCTGACTCACAATGAATGCCAAATAAATTTAATATAATCATCTTGAAGCGACAGTCAAATCTCATTACAATCCGACAATGCGACACACTTTTAATCTCAATTTCCTCAAGATTTTCCTTGTTAAGAAATATAAAAAAATATAATAAAATTAAAACAAAAATTTATTTAATGGGGCATATTTCATGGGCAATTTATATTTATATTATTTCCACTTAAGTTGATTAAAAAGCAATAATTGTCAAAGCAAAGCTGCTGACAAGGTCAGTAACGATAATTCAAATTTAGGAATAAAAGGAATTTGTGAAACGAAGACAGTCAAGAATTTAAAGCTGATAAATATAATAATTAATATTAGAAACTACAGATTTTAACGCATATTTATAGTGTCAATTTTAAGACCAACTTGTAGACAAATTAATGGCTTTCTTACTATAACAAACAAAAGTGAAAATTTTGCAACTGAATAATATTAATATTTGGAATTTAATATGCCAAATTTGAAGTGCTATATATGAAATCCATGGTGTATTATTGTTAATGCAGTTATTAAACTGGAATTCCCCACAAAATGTGCTATAAATTATAGTCAAATGAGCTGGCCGAGTTCAACTCACACACAAACACACACTCACTTAATTTAACACATCCGTACATACATAAGTATCGCACTTATGTATTCTTACATAAATGTGTACATAATATATTTTTGTATACATAAATATGTATATGCATTTATATCGCACTCGAGCACGCAACACAATTAATCGGCATTTAAATGCTCGACTGATTTTTTGTGCAGCTCACAATGTTGCAAGTGCTCGAAATAATTGATATTTCAATGGTGCCACGGAGCTTGCCACACAGCGTTTGCTTTATGGACTCGAGATGTGGCGGGCAACAAAAGAAGCCGACGAAGTCTTATGGCTTTGCCTTTAATGTTGATGTATTTTTATTTTTTTTTGCTTTGATTTCGTTTATTGTTTCGACCGTGAGCAGTAAAAAGCGTTAAGAGGATTTTATAAAGTGCAACAAATGCCAATAAGCGTGCAGATCGTGACTCAATGCAACGTTGAGAAGTGAAGAGAGAAGAGAGAAAGAGAGAGAAATGAAGTAAAGGAAGTCCGCACCGAGCACGTGCTCGACATAAATCGATAGCATCGATAGATAGAAAAGAATGGAAAGGAAAGGAAAGAAATTATATTTATGCATGCACATTGCGGGAATGAAATAAAATATGCTGAAAGTGTTCTCTGTACTCGTATCTCGTGGTGTTAATGTGAATCTATGAGTGTGCCGGGTAAATCAACTAACTAGCCGGGATAATCAAATATATTTGCGAGTACCCGTTCACCCGCCACATTTAGATTTAGATTCTTGCGCTTGAATCATTTCACTCTCAAGTGGAGAAACACTTTTCGCAACACGTAAAATTATGCAAATTCCGAGGCTCGGTTTTACCAATATTCTCATTTGCATATTACGGCCGCATTGTTTACCGCAGTTTGTGGTCCATATTGAGGTCATAGTCGTGGATCGGGGTTACCGGTTACCAGTAACAAGTATGAGTATGAGTATTTCTTGAGCCCACTGTTTGCCTTATTATGCAAGGCACACACAGCGCAGCCAACGGGCCCAAGTTATGCGTTGATCCGTGTAATTTTTCCATCTCTCTCTCTTTCTCTCACTTGTTCAGTCAGTCAGTCAGTCAGTCAGTGAGTCAGTCAATCAGTCAACCATGGTTTGACTTATAAATGCCTGGCATATCAAAGGCTTAACTCTTTTTCCCTTTCCCCTTTCGAGTGGACTAAAGTGTAAAAAGTGGCAGCTGTTTTGTTTGCTGCATCTATCGAATCTCCGTCGCTCTCTTCCTCTCTCTTTAAAGTCCAGCATAACTTGGCTCTATTGTTAAAAGCAGCTAGTCTGTTGGGTGCTCAGTTGGCTAAATGGATGGCGCTTGTCTGTTTACTTGGGCAACCTGTGCGTGTTTGCGACTCAAAGTGTTTCTGCCACACACACCCACACACACACTCCCAAACACACACACACATAATAGATCACTTAGCCGTTAAATTTATGTGCATGTTGGGACTCAGGCATCCGAAAGATGATTTCAGCTATTGGCCTGGGGTCATTCACGTGACTGGGGATAGTCACACCTGTTCTGGGCACGCTTAATCTGAGCAAATGAACATTTCTATTAGGCTAAATGGGCTCCAAAGTATTTGAAAAGCGGATAAAACTAATAAACAGAAAGATACTACTAGTTTCTAGATATAAATAAAAATAAATAAATAAATAAATAAATAAATAACTCTCAGTAAGTTTTTGTATCAACATCTTAATTTGTAAAAGTAAATCAATTTATCTTAATTAATTTAATTTGGTTACTTAAATAAGTATAACAATTAAAACACTTAAACAATGGTGCTGGTTATTCAAAATAATTTAAGAATACTTCTGACTTGTGAAGTAAACTCAAGCAGTGAATCGAGTTTAATATCAAAATCTTAAAATTGACGAAAATAAGTCAAGTTGCCAATATAGCTCCAAATTTCTATTTTACATTTTGAATAATATTTTTGTGTATTTCTGAAATTATTAATAATGTTTTTTAATTTCCTAAGTTAAATTTATTTTTAAAGATTTTTATTGTATTTCTGTATATATATCTATATTTTATATTGCTAAAACCGATGTAGTCAACTAATGAATATGCAATATTTCTATATGAATCTCTGTTACGTCTCGGGTACTCGTATTGTTAGTTCAACAGCGCCAACCTCCAATTTGTGTTCAGTTTTTGAATTAAATGCAAAATCACAAGCTGAAAATGCCAATATACTATAGTTGCGTTTTATTGCTATTTCGGCAATGGTTGGCAACAGTCCATGGCCATAGCCATAACCACTTAGTGTATTCCGTATTCCGGGCCAAAAGCTGTCGTCAGGGCAACGCTTAGTTAGTTAGCCGTCTCCAATTGTAGTTTATGCGGTTTGTCGAGGGATGGAAGCGTTGGAAGCGAATTGCGTCTGATGCGGTTGACCAACTGCAAAAATAATTACTCAATTTGAGCGTAGAACATGGTACAAATTATCAAATAAATTGGTTGCAAAAATATGCTGTAAGCTACGCAAATGCATTGTGTGAATTGTGTGCAAGGTCGAATTGCTCATACGCCCCGTCAGCTACTGCAAGACCCACAAAGCAATTAGTCTGTTGGCTGGAACCACATAAATTTCCATAAACATAGAAACTACATAAAGCCCCAAATTTATAGGGAGAGAGACGAGATAGAGATAGAAAGTAAGAGAGAGAAGCCTGTTAATTTGGGATGGATTCGCTGAAGCTGTCAGCCTTCAGCTGCCTTCAGTTTGGCAGGACAATAGCGTCAATGGATGGAGGGATCCTTGAATCGCCTTTGTAGTATGTGTGAGCATCTCGATTGCAATCTCATTAGTGCAGACTTCAGTTTAAAGTTGAAGCAGCATTTTATACATTTTCTTTTATTAGCGCATTTGATGAACTTAATTAGTTGATGTCTGAAGTTTTTCATTTTCTACACATCCAACGGTCAGCTAATTAAGCAATTTAAGTATACTTAATTCGAAGATGGATATTGAATATTTAATTCCTCTCTCTTTTTCTATCTCTCTCTGAATTATAAATGCCGGCAGCGTTTTTCCTGGCTCTTTTCAAGTTCAAGTTTATCAATAGGGGACGCTTCATGCTTTCGAGTATGTACAAATTTAAATATCTCTGCCCAGTTGGCTTTAAGCATCTGAAGCAACAACAACAAAAAGAAGAAGAATAAGAAGCATCTGCTAAAGCAGCTGCAAAGCAATTTGTTTTGCCACCGAGTAATTTGTCTTCAAAAGCAAATGTTTTCCAATTTGTTAACAAGAAAATTTCTTTGCGTTTCAACATCTTGGCCTTGTTTGCAGTCGCTTGGTTTTTCTGCCCCAAACACTTGTTTACATTGTTTGTGCTTCTGTTTCGTTGTCTCACTGTGTCTCTTCCCTCTCTTCCTTCTCTTCTCTCTCTTCCCTCTCTTCTGTTCTCCTGTCTCAGTCTCTGGTATCTTTTTTGCAAATGAAAATTGTACACGAATGCTGCCTAAGTGATAAGCGGCGAATGTCTACGAGGGTGTCGTGTGTTTGCTCATTGTGGCTATCTGCGTGTGTGTGTGTGTATGGGTGTGTGTGGCATCTGAGTTGGTCTTTGCTTTTGGATATAATAAATGATTTTTTAGTCCAAAATTGAAAGTAAATACATATTGATAGGCTAACAAGGAAAAAAGTGCAGAAGTCAGAAGAGCGAAGAGATACCCTTTTATTCAAAGAAGGAATTTTAATTCAATATACACTAGTCGGCATATTTATTTTGACAACATTTAAAATTAATTCTACTCATAATTTGAACCTACTTCACGTACATTTTGGCATCAATGGAAAGGTTATTTTAATTCCGTTTGAATGATACAAAACTTTTCTTAACCCATTAAGTACCCATTGAAAATTTTGAATTTAAAAAAACGTTAATTTTAAAACTTTTTTCCTCGATTTTTTTCAAAAAGTTTTTTGATGCAAAAAAATTCTTCATACAATTTTAATAGTGACTTCTAAAACAATTTTTCAAAAATCTCTTTGCTAGTATTTTTTATAATTTTTTGAAAACTGCAAAAAATTACTCTTTTAACCCCTTTTTCCTACTTTTCATACAAAAGGTGTCATTTTTGCAGTTTTCAAAAAATTATAAAAAATACTAGCAAAGAGATTTTTGAAAAATTGTTTTTGCAGTCACTATTAGAATTGTTTGAAGAATTTTTTTGCATCAAAAAACTTTTTGAAAAAAATCGAGGAAAAAAGTTTTAAAATTAACGTTTTTTTAAATTCAAAATTTTCAATGGGTACTTAATGGGTTAAGAAAAGTTTTGTATTATTCAAACGGAATTGAAATGACCTTTCCATTGATGCCAAAATGTACATGAAGTAGGATCAAATTATGGATATATTTACCTTTAAATGTTGTCAAAATAAATATGCCGACTAGTGTATTTGATTATAATCTGTAACATTCATAAATCTAACAAAAATAAAGCGACGCAACTAAAAGATCCGAGAGATAAGAAATAACTCTATATTCAGAGAAGCTAAAAAAATAAGATAAGGAGTCAGACATCTTTGATTAATATAAAATTTGTGTGAGTTTTATTTGGCAATTAAAGTGAATAAAACTTGATTTACAAAATAAACAACACACGTTACATATTCTTTTCAAAACCGATATACTCCATTTAACTCACACGCTCCTAGGATATATGTATGTACATAAAGAATAACGTGTTGTCTGCTTTCAGGGGCAGCCAAAAACATGTGTAATCTCCAGATACTTTAAGCCAGCAACTAGCATGGTTTTTGCTGCACAGCCACGCCCATTTAAAGGGCAGTTACAAAGTGCTAAGAGTCTTAACATGTGTTTGACGCGTAAATTTTCATCGTCAGACCCAAAAAAAGTGAACAAGAAAGTTTTTGACTTGTTGAACAAGGTCGGAAAAAGAAATCGTGAAAAGCCCTTCCAAAATAAATTGCAAAAATTGAATATCAGTTGCAGTTCTGTCACTATTTGTATTTTTAAATATAAATATATAAATGTATATGTGTATATTCATGGATAAGTCATGTGAGTTCATGTGAATAAATTCAATTAACTTTATGACGGGACACGTTAATTGGCCTTTAATACATAACAAACACATCTGAAATGTAAGCTTACATTTAAATATATTTTATATATATTTAATATTAAATAAAACATATACATATGTACATATGTAAGTATTCATATTTGTGTGACCAACTGAAACAGCATGCGAGTATGTTAAATTTTATACAGCAAAAATATAACTTTTGAAAACTTACAAGCTGATCAAAAATAACAAGCAAGCAAGCTAAAAGCAAGCATGTACGACTATCAGCTACCCTAGAGAGGTGCAATTTGAAATGATGTAAGAGTTTTAAAATTTAAAAATTTTAGTTGGAGTAAAATGATTGATTTAGTTTCGTAATTATAATGTCTTGTACACTTTTAAACAATCTATATCACCAGTCTATTTCTTACTTCTTCAGTAATTTTTGAGTTAAGTAACATTTGTTAGGTTTTCTAGCTCATAATGCTTTTATTTCTTCTACAGTTTATTGCCTTTATTATCATTGGAACAGTACATTTCATTTTTGGAATAATTTGCTTGATCAATAATTTCTTAATTTTTTTCTTCTTCAGTATGTTATCGTCATTATCACTGACTTTTCAGCATAATAAGAGCAGATGATGATTTACATATGAGCAAGTATCAAATTTGCATCTGTAACCAGGCTTAATATGTTTTCCAATTTTACGGAAAAGTCTGCATTCATTGTCTTTTTACAGGATATCAAAGATAAAAACCTGTTTTTGTCAGTTTGAGCTTGTTGAATATGCTGAGTTTTGTTGGCTTTATTGCAGTTGTAGCATTTGATAAAATCCAGGAGAACCGCAGTCCTAATGGACGTGTATTCAGTTTATTCGAATCGAGTTGTTGTGTGTTGTGAGTTTTGTGGATTTTGTGCATTGCTTTCAAATCGATTGCAACACTGATTTGAGGTTGCAGGTTTTAAAACATATACTATACAACATGATTCAAAGTCCTTACAGTTGAGTCCTTTGTGTGTGTAGAGCTTTAAGCCTCATAACGTGTTGTCAGCTGAATAAATTTTGCACATAAAAAAAACTATTTTGCATGCGAGACTTAAGTATTAAAGGTCTGAATAACTTGAATTGCTTTGTGTTTAGTAGTCATGATGCACACGTTAAAGAGAAAGAGACAGGGAGTGACAGAGAGGGAGAGATAGATAAAGACGCACACATAAAACGACACAATTTGAACTTTAACACCTTCAATGACAGCTACCGAGAAATGACCCCAGGCGCAATTTTGTGTAAATAACATGAAAATAAGAAAAACAACCTCGGGCCAAACAGAAAAGAGAAGAGAAGAGACGACGACGGGTCGTCAGTCTTGTGATGTGGTGATGTGGTGCGGGCAAGAAACCACCAAGCCACCCAAAAACCACTCACGACTAACATTTTGCTTTGCCTTTTTATGACTGTGTGCTACTGTAGTTGTTCTTGCGACAACAGCAACAACTGTAGTTGTTTCTATTGTTGTTGTAGTTGGCCATTATGCGCATAAAATATAAGAGGGTTGTTCATATCCAAGACACAATAGAAACAGCGTCTGATGCACACACAACTCGAGCATAAATCTGAGCTGCTTTACAACCCACGAAACAGAGACAGCAACATTGCGATAGATAGAGAAAGAAATATAGAGACAGAGGAGGATAAGCGAACATGCAAGAGCAAGAAATTGAAACTTCACTTCAGCATCAGCGCCAGCGCCTGAATGAAAGAATGACTGTGTGAAAGAATGAAAGAGAAGAAAGAAAGCAGAAGGAAGAAAGCCAAAAAGATTTATTTTAACATTTTTATTATTAGTTTCTCGTCGTAAGTTTTGTGGTCATGCGGCATTAGCTTTTGCCTCCCATCAACATCAACGCAAATTGCTGCAAAATCACATTGCAAATTATGTTAAATTTAAGGCACTTCATTTCAGACTTGATTGCCTGAAAATTGTAAGCATTCACTCTTGTTTTAAGCACACACATTTTTCACACTGAAAGCTTAAATGTCACTAGCTGAAAATCATGTAAAATATATTTAGAGAAATTTAGTATCTTAATTTAGAGCAGATAAATAATTTTAGACGACATTATATATTGATTGAAATTTGAATTTTAATATATCTTTTAACTTTTAATTATTATTTAAAATATTTAAAAATAATTTTCTGAATTTATTAAACATTTTTTTGAAAAATTTTGTTCATGGTCTAATCAACAGATTTTCTCTTACTTTCAGCTAGTGTCATGCAATATGGGGTTTAAACTACATATACTCAGCACACACTATAAAGTTACTATTTAAATTGCCGTGTCAAGGCTTATGAATTGACTTTTCCATGTGAATGGCCCCGTTTTTTGTGCATGAACCAAATGTCAGCTGTCAGTGGCCATAAGTTCGGTTTATTGTTTGCTGCTAAGCTGCCAAAATAGCCGAAATATGTAGCTGCCTGACGGTTAGCCACCCAGTTGGCCCAGTTGCCTGTTAGCCAAGTTGCCTGCCTGTTTGCCCGTTGGCCTTCATGCTGTGTCCCTTTTGTCTTGCCTTCGGACCGATTTTATGCCTGACAATTTCATTTGCCAACTACGAAATGGCCTGAAATTGAACAGTTTTATTGGTAATTGAATAGCTGGCTTCAACTTGTTGCCACTGAGCTTTTGTTTAAGTCTCCTTTATATTGAGTATACGCAATGTATGTGTGTGTGCGTGAGTATATTTAATGCGCATGAAAATCCTTTTTACCCGAGAGCACAAAATCCATAAAAATCTGACCCTCAACCATACATTTGTAAGTCTTGTAAATTTTCAATTTGGTGGGATTCTTCCATTGAGTTTTTTCCCAACATTTTTTTTCGCTTGATGTTTTACAGCATTTTCTTTTCATTTCTGATTTTCTTTTTGCCACACGCTTTTCTGCTGACTCGTGCGCCTAATTGTCAGTAACAAGCAAACAATTTTCAGCACAGCAAATGGCAATGAAAATGGAAATGAGAATGGAAATGCTCTATTCCAAGACAAGATGAAAAAAAAAAAATAAATGACGGTGCAAAATTCTCAGCAAACGCTGCTTTTCACGCCTGATTAATTTCCGTTGCAAGGCCGCGTTTTTCCATTTTATTTTTTATTATATTACCATTCATTTTTAATAGCAAAGTGTTAAGTTTGACAGTTGGCCAAAAGCCCATTATGCACACTTGATTAAATATGGCCCAAAAGTCTGAACCAAAAACTCTTCGAAAAGTGCCAAACATGCACAAGACTGCTGACAAGCTACTGATTATTAATTCAGTTTAAGTTAAAGTTCAGAGTTCAAGAGTTAAAGTTCTTTAGAAAAGTGTTTGGAGCATATGTCAAAGCTCTCATAGAGTCATTAGGCAATTGCAGTTTGAATTTTGGTTCTAATCTGTTGCCAATTGTGAAACGCGGTCAGTGAGCACATCATTAAGCTCAACTGATTCCCTCTCTATTCCTTATTTAAGTCTTTCTCTCTTTCTCTATTTCTTCCTGTGTCTATAAGGTAAACGGCAAAGTTCAAGTGGCATTCAGGTTCTGTGCCTGATTTGATTGAATGGTGAGTGAGCTGAAAAGCTTCAGCAACTCGTTTACTTAACTTAATGTCTAGCTACACACACACACACAGATATATACAGATAGATATATACATTTATGTGTGTGTGTATGTGGGTATTTATGTTAGTGTCTTGACTGCACGCATACAAATTGTTGTTGTTCTACTCGTCTACATAATGCCAACGTACTTTGCTTTCAATTTACTAATGCACCACTGCTGCCATGCCAAAAGTCAAAGGTTGACTAGCTGCCAGAGCACACTCATAGATGAAGATGTTTTTCAAACCACCCTTACCTCACCACCTCTTTACCCCTTTTACCCCACCGTAGCCATCCTTATTTTATACCCTGCAGCCATAAAAAAATGCTTTAGCAGAAAGTACAAGACATCTTTAAATCCGACCATATCATTTAAATTTTTGCTATAGTATAACATACATAGTCAGAAGCAAGAATCGAGTGAATCTATCTCATAATTAGATCTCTGAGATGGAGAATCTATTGAAATATCTCTATTTGGTTTTAAAGTAATCTGCATTATTCCTCAAGTCACAATTGCTTTCAAAATTCTTAGAATTCTAATCATCAAATCAAATTTATAAATCAAACTTCCTAACTTTGCCAAAACTGATCCGGTTTGTCCTTTAAATTGATGCAGCATTCAAATTAAATTAATTACGTTTTTGTTGTTTATTTTGCCTCAAATTATAGATTTTTTTATTCAGTTAAGTTACTTAAAAATAGTTTGATCGATATATTTTTGCATCATCATCCCAGTTGCTAGAGGGTATCTCCCAGTCGCTTATGCTCACTCTGCAGCATGGCATATTATGTATTTTGTTGTTTTTCTTATTCTTATTTGAAAAACACAATGTTATTGTTGCATGCATGTTATTGTCGAGCGCATTGAAGTGTAGCATGCATATCGCTTCTGCATTGTAATCAGAGCTTTGCATTGTGCCCAGATATTTGCAACTCTTAAAAGTGTACAGAATACAATAGATAAAATGAGATGCTGTATAAAAGTGAGAGACAGGTAGTTGCTTGAAATATAATTGCAAATTTGTGCAGTATAAATAAAAAATCAATTGAACAGCCACAACATCCAATAAAGCGTAAAAGTATTTCTCTTTAATTTTTATCTACATATTTTTCTCCTTTTTTTCCTTTAATAACAAACATTTGTGGTTATTAGCTGTGTTGCACAGATTTTTCTCGAGTATTATTATAATTAATTTCTGCACAAAATGCATAATACGTGCCTGTTTCAATTGATGGGCTTATGTGGCGTATGAGTAATTGTTTTTATGCAGAGTAAGGGTACATTGATATTTTGATTTATATAACAAGCAGGAAAATAACTCGATAAATTAAATCTAATTGTCTGCTGCCATTTTTATTGTTAGTCTTAACCTAACCAGTTAAACTTAATTGTTATAAAAATATTTTAAATTGAATTAGGTTAAATTTCGCAGTTGCATTTCAAATTCTGTTCCTTCATTCAATTCATTTAAATAATATACACACACAACGCACCAGGGCAATGAAAATAAATGAGATCTCATCAAAATAAAACGTTGAAAATTAAGAAAAATGCGCGTAGCCAACAGTCGGACAGCTGAGCAGGAGGACAGCTCAAAAAGTAAAAAAAAATAAAACGCGTAAAATATAATAAAAGATAAAAAAGAGAAGTGAAAGCTGGTTCTACTCGAATGTGCTCGACTAGCTGTTACCCAACTCTAGTTTTAAGATATGACTTTTCTTTATAATTCTTTGCTCTTTCCCCATTTTCTTGGAGACACTCTTGTACTTATTTTCAACAATTTCTTTTATTCTCTAACATCAGTTTGTTATGCCCTTTTAAACAATTGGTGGCATACAGGGTATCATTAAATGAAAATGAATTTAAAGCGAGTAGCAGGTGCGGACATTAAGTCGCTCAGTCAAACAAATTGGTTTACGTATTTAAATATTTCCGGCAACAGTTGCCAGTTTGCTTTAAGTCCTCAACTGAACCACAGCTGCCGGCTTAGAGACCTAAAATCGAAAATCTCAGTTTTTTTTGCTGTTGTATGTATTTTGAGAAACGTGAAAGAAATGTTCGCTGGCAAGAGCAACAACAATAATCCAAGGCTGTGCTACAAGGATGTGTCACGTTTTGCACTCTTTTGCCATGTGTATGCGACTTTTCCTTTTTGTATTTGTGCAACGTGGCATGAATGTTAGCCTGGCACTCTCACACACACACACTTACACACACACACACACACCCATCAGCTGGCTGTCAAGCTGGTTGGCCTGCAGTTGAAGTGCAAATGTGCAGTGTAATTAAAAGTGTGTGTGCAGGTTGCATACAACAATTTCAGCAGCAGCAGCAGCAATTGAAAGCATAAATGACAAAAAACGCAGAAATAGAATGAGAGAACTAAAAAGAGAAACAGAGAAAGTGAGAGAGAGAGAGAGAGCGATCTGCTAATACCCTGATTGTAAGCTCGTAAAATTTATGTCCTTGTCGATAGATGACTTAACTACTTTACTTTACAATCTAACGACATTTGAAACTGATGTTTCTTTAAGTTTGTAAACACTTTGAGTTTTATAAAAAAATATTTAATGATTCTTCGCTGTTTTAAAAAATAGCTCAAAATGACGAATAGTTTGAGTCTGAAGCACAACATTTGATATTTTTTATATGTTTGATATTTATTTTGTGTTCATTTTATGTGCTTTATGTTATTTAATATATTTCCCAATAAATATAAAAAAATTCACAGATATCAGAATTTCTACAATTTTGTATATAAAAATGTTCATCTTATTTTTTAAGAATCTTTTAATACGTGGTTATTATTTTTATATTATTTGTTTAAAGTTTGAGTCCAATGATAATTTTTTCTGAAGCACAAGATATTTGATATATATTTATTTTGTATTCACTTTATGTGCTATATGTAATTTAATATAATTCCTAATAAGCATAAGAAAATTCACAGATATCAGAATATTCACAATTTTGTTTATAAAAATGTTCAATCTTTTTTTTAAAGACTCAAAAAATACATATGGTTTCTATTTATAGTGTATTTATTTAAACCTTAAAGCATTTTTTACCAACTAAGCGCGTTTTCACTTTGCTGCTTTGGTGTCTTTTTTAATCCCTTAAAATTTTTGCTGTATAGAGTATATTAAATAGAAATTTTATAATAACAATTTTATACTTACATGTAAGTTTCAATTTAAAAAAGCTATGACATTTATAATAATAAAGAAAGCTGCTCAATAACATTCACGGTAAGTGCATTGAATCTTCGTCGCCATAAAATAAAAACAATTCTTTTCTCTTGTCAGTGTCTTTCTTTTATTTTACTTTTTTAACCTGCCTCCTGCTGTTTTGGCATGTGGGTAATTTTCAGAAATATGAACTCTTTACTCTAGCTGGCTTTCTGATTGCTGGCGGCTTTTCCCTCTGACTCCGACTCTGAGTATGCGGCCTATTTAAGCGCCATAAGCCGGACATTGAACTGGCATTGCTTTGAACCTGGTTATCTTTGATAAAACGGAAAACGGGAAAGGGTCAGGCAAAGTAAAAATAATAGAATGGGGCTAGCCATAATGTGTCCTCAGTGTTCCATGTTCCATGCTCAGGTTGACTTCAGGCAGACATATCGTCAGGCATATTGCTGGTCTTTTTAATTAACATTTGGCCAACATAAACTGAAAGCAGGCCAAAAGCAGTCAACTTTTCATATAGTTACGTCCCTTTCAATTGCAGAGCGATGTAAATTTGTTTGAGCAGGTTAAGCCCACTTGGCCAGAATATGTGATAATTGAGTTTTTGGCTATTCAATAAACTCAGAAAGGCCGAAACTTCACAGACTAATTGCACTGCCAAAAAGCTGAATAAGGCATAACAAAAATGCATAAAATTTCAATAATTTATAAAAATTGTTAGACAAATATTTGGCTATTGAAATAAATGAAACAAAATATATAAAAGGCAATTTTGATACAAAAATTTAAACTTGTATTTATCCATGGAATATATTTAAATTTATTGCAATTTTTATGGTCATGCTTTAATTTCAACAAATGAATTCAAAGCCCCATTGTGCATTGTCTGTGCTCTGAAATGAATCGCAATAGAAATTGCACACGAGTTCGACGTGGTTTTGAAAACGGAGTCTGGTGAAAGTGCGAATTCAAGTATAAATCTTTGGCCAAAACACACAATGGGCCAACGGAGAGAGAGACGACGATGTTTGGAGCTGGAGCTGGAGACAAAACGACAGGAATCGTATCAGGAATCGGAGTCCAAACACCGAAGCACTTAGCCATGGCTGTGAAGCCACCTAATTTATGGGCTTGGCTGAAAGCGCTGGCCCAGACAGGCCTCCGACAGAGAAAGATAGATAGAGAGAGATAGATAGAGAGATAGAGATAGATAGAGAGACAGAGAGAGAAAGAGAGAGAGAGGAACAGATTAGCCACAGACGATTGCACTGAAACAATGCACAATGCAGGATGCGAGAGGGGAAATGGAAATCGAGAGGGGAAACGGAGTGGAAACAAGAACTCTTGGGATATGTGAGCATTTTGAAGCTATTAGGCCGTGTTATACATTCCACGCATTCATCCCATTTCAAATCGATTTGTGGCTGCTCAACACTTTTCAATATTTTTATATTCATGTGTTTGTGAATTGTCACAAAACTGCAAATTGAGATATTTGAATTGAATAGAGCCAAAGTGCTAGTGGTTAAATGAGACGAGCTGAAAATAAAATCATGGCAAATAAGTGCTCAGAATGAGATGAGTTTAAAAGCATAATCCAGTAATAGGTAAATTAAATGTGCAGTTGAAGCTCTTGTTATTATATATATTTAAGCGAACACTTACATAAATTCAATTTAAGGTGATCATATTAACTTATTTTATAAATGATATATGCTTTCGAAATATCAATATTAACTTTGAACTTACTTGGATTAAGCCTAGACTTAAGTTCAATTTGAAGGTAATGTCATTTGTGTAATTTTAATAGAAATAGAAATGACACAAGTTTTTTTTATTGTTATGGTTATTACGTTTATTTGGCTAACTCGACTGACATTTATTGCAAAAAGTAAATGTTTGATGATAGTCACGTAGTTGCTACTAAACAACGACAGTCAACCAGAAAAAAACAACATGTCAAAAAAAAATACAACAACAACAAAACAGAGCAGAATTTGTGGAGAGTTCAAAGTTGGCGGCACATGACATGCAAAAACAAAATCCCAAAACACTGAAACGTGCCTTTTTGACATTTAGCCATATGTGTGAGTCCCACACATGTGTAGAGTGAGTGTGTGTGAGTGAGTGTGTGTATGTGTCTGTTAACAAATTGAATTTTGCTGCCAAAATTTGTTGTATTGATTTAAAGGCAAGTTTCGAGAAAGAGAAGAAGAGAGGAGAGAAGAGAAGATAAGGAGGAAAAGCGACATTAGGGTCAATTACCGCTGCAAAGTGAATTGAGAGTTTGAAAATCAAAAGCTGGCAGCAAACTGTTAACAGTGTGAATGCCACAAGGCCACTGCCAACTATCTGTATATACTATGCATATGTATATAGTTGTAGTGCTATTGTATTACTTTCATTATCTGTGCAAATATTTACCAGGAGTGACAGTTGCCAGTTGGCTCAGTTGCCAGCTCAACAGTTTTGGGCAAGTTTTTAAGCCGCTTAGAGAGGCCCCAAAGTGAAAGTTATTGTGTGTGTTAACAACAACATCACAGACACACACACACATAGTCAACTGGTGCACATTTCATAAATGTGGTAAAAGACAAACTATTTTTTGTATATCATCATCATCATCGTTGTTGTTATTTTTGTTGCTTGCGCTTATGATGAAGTTTCCTGCCCGTTTAAAGCGCGCTGTTGTTTGTCACCCGCTCTCTGATTCGAACTTTTTCTCATATGCCTGCCAGCGCCAAAAACTATGCACACGAGTCCCACAAACTTGTGCCTCCCCAGAGGAAGCTGCCCCAATGTCTGTCTGCTTGTCTGCCTGCCTTCCCAGCTGCCTGGCTGGCTGCAGTAAATATTTGCCTTTGTGCCAACGCATCGCCGGCGGAGTAAATATCTCAGACCACGCCCCCACCCCCAACACCCCCGCTCTTTTCCGGCGTATTTTTGAGTTGAAAGACACACGTAACGTTTAGCTATTACTTCCACCTAAACTGAAGGAAGCATCGTTGAGCAAAAGCCAAACAAGAAAGTCAATTTATGCGCTGGCCAAAAAGTTTTTGACATGGACATGGACAACAACAACAATCACGTGGCACACGTGGCGTATGAGCAATAAACTGTGCACAATTTTCAATTTGCGTGGCATGCAACGTATTGGAAAATGCAAACAGAAAACCACATTTTATGCTTGAGAAAGCTAATTAACATCATTTTTATGAGGCATCATCAACTTGACGACAGTAAAACGCATTTATTTTCGGCAGCAAAATAAACAAAGGAAATTTCAAGCAACTTTCTTTATATACAAAAGAAAAATACGACATTTCACACACAGAGGGAGAAAAGCGCGTATAATTTTACGACACACTCGGCAAGGGCGTTAGGGGGAGTGGCAGGAGGCAGGAGACAAGACAGACATACTGACAGACTGACAGAGAGACAGTCTGCTGGTACTTAACAACTTGGCGTATTTATTTAGCACGTGTTTTAGGGGCTTCAAGTTTAGTTCGGGGGCATATTTGTTTGCTGCCTGCTTTTAATTAACAAAATGCCTTGAATTTCATTTTTGTAATCATTGCGCTGCTTAATTGGACATAAAAGTCTAGCATCTAAATTAGTGGACAGGTTTTTACGAGCGCCAAACTGAAAATCTTGCCAACAATTTTTAATTTGCAATCAACGATTTTTCTTATCAACATCTATGTATATCTCTCTTTTGCTCTCTCGCTCTCCTTCTGCTACGCTCTCACTCGCTGTTAAGTTGAGACCGGCAAAAATCTGTTAAAATCTTCTCAGCTGCTGTTACTTATTAACATACTCTGTTAATGCAGTGAACTTTTAAAGTAGGACAATTAAATGCAACCGCAAGAGATAAAAACAATTAAATTATATTAGTTTGTACTTAGCTGCACTTAATTAAAATGTCAAAATCAATGAAATTCAACATTTAATTACATTTTCGGCTTAGCAGAGTGCACAAATTACAATTATGGCCCGGTAAGCCATTGATATGTGAATTTACCCGCATATACCATACAATATATGTTGACAAAGCCTGTTTAGCCTTAAATTAAATGCATTTGCATAATCAATTAAAATGCACACGTAAAATCACAGCAACAAAAACAACAGCTCGCTGACAATTTGTTTGTGCTAATTGGATTATGGGGAACATCAGTTAAACTGTAATAAAATATTTAAACAATTGAAACTTGATAATTGAAAACTAAATTGAATTGATTTGAACAGAAAAACTGCCATTTACGAACTTTGACCAGATACAGTTAATTGTCCTTAAATTGGCCTCTTTTGGATGCACTCATTCACTCACTCACTCATTCATTCATTCACTGACTAGTTGCTGTGTCGAGTGCAGCTTTCAGCACTTAAAAAGTGCTTCTTCACGCGCAGACTTCACTATAAATTTGTAATGAGTACCAGTAATTGTAGTTAAGTATTTGCACGACGCGTGCTTCATAAGAATTCTGAGCATCATCTTATCTAATCAATAGCTGTGACTTATATCATAACCTGAACCGGTTTTAAAGTTTTATATTAATTAAAGTTTAAGCTCAAAACCAAGTATACTTTAGTTTGCAGTGGCACAAATTGTCTAAAATATAAAGTTGAGTGAGTCAAATATCAGAAAATCATATACGAATACCTTTCAAAATACGTAATTATCATAGAATAACTAAAGCATAGTCAACAATAATAATAATATAATAATAATAATTAGGGTATTCAGAAACTATGATATTTGTGTTATGTGGCAAAGTGATAACACTGTAGCTAGTGAGTGACCTTTTTAAGTTTCTGTTGTCGTATTTATGATATCATTGAGTTAAAGTTCAATGAACAGCTGTTTTGTACAAAGCAAGCATTCTCTTTATTTCGTTTTAGCTCATGCGTTTGGTTTCATCCTCTCTACTCTTGTGTTTTTAATGCTTTTGCAACTGTAAAAAATCAATTTAATGATTTAAAAAAAATTGCATCTCTATATTTAAATTTAAAATCTGTCCAAGGAACAATCAGTAAAATTTTAATTTGTGGGATTCGAACCCTAGTTATTTAGCTGAAAATTCGAATTCTGACAAGTCGGCGACTCTAACCGTAGAGCCACAGGACCAAGAAAAATTATTTACTTTTACAACCAATACCAATACCAACCTCAGTGTGACCTTATTTCGTTAGATACTTTTAACAGTCTGGCAACCTTTCTCCTTTTGAAATTTTGTCTAAATACGACGAATTTTGTATACATACCCCAGGGCATGTTTGATGTGATATACTTTTTTCTGTGTGTTTGTTGTCATTACAACATATAACACTTTGCCACATAACACAAATATTAGAGTTTCTGAATACCCTAAATATAATAATCATAGGAAAACTATAAATAAAGTAGAACTAATCTAAAAGTTAATCAGCTATTATATAAATTGAATCAATTAATTAAAACAAATTCAATTTTAGAATAAACAAATCAAAAAAGAATAAAATTTATTGTTACTTAACTAAATCATCTTTCAATCTTACACAAAATAATATGATATACTATGAAGTAATCAATAGAATTGTCTGTTGTAATACAATTGAAGTGTCTCTTTATTCAAAGTTCAATTGTTGATGATGTGTCGTCTGCTTTGTGGTAGGTTAAGTGTTGACTAGACAAAAAGAGACTGACAAAGAGAGAGTGAGAGAGAGAAAGAGAAGGAGAAGGACACACAGATAAGGATAAGAAAGTGGCATAGACACATGTCAATGCACAGTACTATTCACAAGAATAACAAATGATTGATCAAAAGTTGCCCCTATCAATAACTTATTAGATAACACATTGTCGTCTCCGTCTCCGTCGTTGTCGCTGCACTTTCAGGCTTTTGGAGCATACACTTCAAAGCTAATCGACACAAGAGCCAAGTGCTCCATATAAAAGGCCGTGTCTTGCCAGTGTCCATGGTACAGTGAACATTCGCACGTTGCACAAAGCAAACACGCAAAGTAAAGTAAGGGCAAAGGCAAAGGATGAAAGTGTCAGTAATTGTGGTAGCTTTGCTATCCATGGTCCTTTTGGCCATGTCCAGAAAGCCAATGGCCACGCGCTATGACAACTTTAAAGTGTACAAAGCTTTTATCAAGGATAACGAACAGCTGGACGAGTTTAAGAAAATCCATCAGCACATGGAAGTGGGTGAAAAACACTCTTGAATAAAAGGAGTTAAATGACATTTGTTATTTTCCTATTTTATAGATTCATATGCTGAACGATATTGGAGGTGCCAATCGCAGTTATGATGTCATTGTGGGTCCTGCCTACCAGGATATTTTCGAGAAAACCCTCAACTTGTTGGATATCGAATTCGACGTAATGATTGAGGATTTGCAGGCGTGAGTTTAGACTTTATTTAACTTAAACAAAGTGCTGAAAACATTCTGTTTAGGTTGCTGGACGAGTCAGCCTATGATCCGAATGCAGACATGGACTGGGAGACGTATCATCCGTTGGATAAAATCTACGATTGGCTGGACGAACAGTGCGCAGCTCACGATTATCTCGACTGCCAGGTCATAGGCCATTCCTACGAGGGGCGACCCATTCGAAGCGTGCGACTGTCGAAGCGCGAGGGCAACAAAGCCATTCTAATTGAGGGCAACATTCATGCCATGGAATGGATTTCATCCGCCACAGTCACCTTCATTTTGAATCAGCTTATCAACTCCAAAGATGAGAAATTGCAGCGACTAACTGAGGAATACGATTGGATTATTCTGCCGATGATGAATCCCGATGGATTCGTCTACACGCACGAGGTGGAGCGCCTATGGCGTAAGAATCGTAGACCCAATGGATTTACGAACACAACGGGTCCTTGTATTGGCATCGACATGAATCGCAACTTTGACTTTCACTGGAACGGCGCTGGCTGGAATCTTGAGGACCCCTGTGATCATTGGTTTGGCGGCGAGGAGCCCAACACGGAGATTGAGATACTGGCTCTGCAGGACTTCGTTAGCTCCTTCGATGATGGCTACATTCGGGCCTACATGGCATTCCATGCCTATGGCCAGTATGTCCTGCTGCCCTACGGACACTCAAACACAGAGTTTCCGCCCAACTATGACCAAATGATGCGAATTGCTGAAGCCTTTGCCGACGGGGCACTCGATGCATATGGCTCTGTTTTTACATACGGCGCCAGCGGGTTATTGAACTGTAAGTACTTGAACTCAGTCGGCTTAAGTTCTTAAATCAGCGCAATGTTATTGACCCCCATTTTTATTCATTTTGCAGATGTTGTCTCTGGCGCTGCCAAGGACTGGGCATATGGTGTTAAAAATATACCATTCACCTGCACCGTGGAGCTGCGTGATAAGGGCACATTTGGCTTCTTCCTGCCATCCAATCAAATTACGGAAGTCGGCGTTGAGGTCACCGAGGGTCTCAAATCTCTCGTTGTCAAGGCAGCCGAAGAGGGTATCTTCGATTGAAATCATTGCCACACACTGCTTATCGCATTTAGAATCAAAATGCAACATTTGGATTACATTCAAAATAATTAGAAAATGAATAAATATATTTTTATAGAACGAGCATTGTATATTACACGGCGTATGCGTAATATTTGATTTTACAGCGCAAGCAGTAAATGTTGCAGATTGACTCGCAAAAGCAAGCAGTTAATGCTGCTAGCTGCTTTCGGATAACAGCGTGCAAGCAGTTGCACTGCTGCTCTGCTCCTCAGCTGTGAAGCAAGCAGTGTCAAATACAGCCGCTTGCTGGTGCGTGTCCTAGCTAAAAGCTGTGCAGTCAACGGTTAACAGAGACTGTTAAGACAGTGCGAAATGCATATAAATTTTAAAACATCAAATTAATGTTATCGCATTGAAAATCGAAATTGAAATATTAATAAATATGTGAAAGTATTAATAAAACAGTGGCTCCCACAATTGGCGTTTGGCAATGGAGCTTTTTTTTCGATTGTTATTTTGTCGAAGTCAGTCAGCTTTAGGGTAACAGTTGCGGTCTGTAAATAACATAGCAGCTGATTTCCAATTTGTGCGCGAAAATTTGAAATAAAAAATTTGAAATTTTCAAAAACTAATTAAAAAAAATTTAGATACAATTTAAAAAAAAAACAAAATGCAATTTTTTGTAAAATTTTAAAGTTTATTTGTAAGTTGGTTTGCTGCATTTCGCTCTTCGCGTGCCAAAGTTGAGAAAAAAACTAAAAAAAATCCAGAAACAAAAAATTATAAATTCCAAAAAAATTCTACACAAATTTTGGTACAATTTTTAAAATTCTAGCTTCAAAATTGGAAAAGTTGACTTTTTAATCGCGGAAAAACTTGTGTCCAAAATTATTAATTATTATTATTACTATACAGTCGAACTTCCCTAACTCGAATTCTCTCTATCTCGAACAAAATCGAGTGGCAATAGCGAGCAAATTTCATACAATTCTGCTTCCCTAACTCGAAGTCTCCCTAACTCGAACTTTTTTCTCGGATAATGGCGATTCGAGTTAGGGAAGTTCGACTGTAATTATTTAGACTTTGAAAGAAACGGGCCTTAAACTAATAAAAACTCATTCACAACTTTAATAAAACAGTGTTATAAAATTCACAACAATTAAGGGTCCTCTTTAACCCTCTGACACCCACTTTGGTAATCGAAAACCTGCCATTAAGTCACAAGCTCAAGTGTTCGGCTTGTCTAAATTACGTGTACTTATGTATATCACTTGGGTCAAGCAACTCGAAACGACTTGAAGCTATCGGCACACAATTAAGTCTAAAGTGTGGCCTCTTATCAGCTTCTTATCAGGCTCATTAGCATTAAGGCCTAAGCTGAGCAAGTCACGTCATTGATTTCAACAGCAGCAACAAAAAAGAAAACAATAGTAAAATAAGAGGCAAATTATGCATAAAAATCACACTAAATATGATGGGGCCATAAGCATAAAAACAGTTGCACGCTCCTCCTGCTCAAGAGGTTTTCTTTTATTTTATGTTAATTTCTAGGGGGCAAACACATGTAGAAAATTGCTGACCTTTTATTGGCAATAACCTGCGCCATTTCATTCACATTTTGCTGTTGTTCTACCTGTTCTGCCTGGCATGGAAAAGTATTTGCCTCGCAGCCAAAGTTAATTGCAAATTTGTCGGTTAAAGGCAGTTAAAGGGAAACTCAAACTCAAACTTGGCTTAGAAGCGATAAGTTAATGCCTACACATTTTTTCATAACATTTTCCCTAAATGTAATATGCATGCATGTATTTATGTATATTTTGTTGATGTCCTTTTAGAGCTTTATTTGCTTTGCATATTTGATTACAAGCATCAGAATGGCAGGTATTTGACTGGCACACCTTTGAGAGCAACACTTATCGGGTGTCAAAGACAGAACAGAACAGAACAGGACGACAGGTCGACTAACAGGACGACTGACGACTCGACTGAATGCAGCCTTAGAGCCAACAGCCAGCAGCCAACAGCCTTACGGATACAGCATTTCTTTGGCGCCAGGACATTTAATAGAGTTCCCACCAGAAAGCACTCTCTCTATCCTGTTTGTCACAAAAAATCTCACAGAGATGAGCACGTGTCGTGACAGGAATTAGAGAAACAAAATATGAATTTAAACTACTGTTAAGGATATTTATAAAGCTAGCAATATAATCATTAAATTTAATATTTGTCAATTTTAATAATTTAATTTCTGGACTGTATTAATGTATTGTAATGCTATCTACTTATGGTATGTTTATTTAAATAAATAAATAAATAAATAACTCACTTTAATTTCTTTTCCTTCTTTCGTGCTGATTAAAGAATTATTTAAACTACAGAAAGGTATATGTATGTAATAGCTGGCAATATAATATTTAAATGTAATATTCTACACAGAAAAAAAAATGCCATTCTAAAATCAAGTTTAAAATTCTTGATTCAAGCCTGCATTTTTTAAGTATGTTTCCAGGATTAAGCTGAACAATCAAGCCTGAATCGGGATTAAAATGGGAAAATAAGCCCAAATTACTTGATTCTCTCTCAGCCTCTTTCCTTTCAACTAGTCAGGTGGCTCAGTGGTTAGAGTCGCCGACTTGTTTGAAAAAGGCCTGGGTTCGATTCCCACCAGTCAATTGCTTTCAAACATTTTCTTCACTAAAAAAAAAATGTTAAAAAAAACAATAAAAAAAATAAAATAAAAAATATTAAAAAAAAATTAAAAAAAAAAATTAAAAAAAATATTTAAAAAAAAATTAAAAAAAAAATTAAAAACAAAAAAGTAAAAAAAAATTAAAAAAAAAGAAATAAAAGCAAAAAAGTTAAAAAAAAATCTTAAAAAAAAATTTAAAATAGAATTTAAATGTAACAAAAAACATTATTTTTTTTTAGCCTGAATTTAAGAATTTCAGGATTGAATTCGGGATTGAAAAAATCAAGTATTTCATACTTGGTTTAAGTAAATCCGAGATTACCCCACTTTTGACATCGTTTCGGATTGAATCCGGGCTAAATATCCCGGATTTTTTTTCTGTGTAAATATTTATATATTATTGTTATCTACGAACGACTTTTAATTTCTATTACTTTTCTCGTGCTGCACTCAACTCACGCTGCCATCTCTAACGGTTGCCTCGTCTATGTATTTGCAGTATTTACATGTCAAAGCTTTAGCAGAAATCAGTGAGATGTGAATGATGTGATGCCGATATTAAAGAGGATCGATTCGTTCGATATATACCGTATACTGTGTGCTAGCTCCTCTCATTATAAGTTGAGTTGAGTTCAGTTGAGATGTGGCAGCATCAGAAGGAAATGTGCTTTCCGAGAACCTTTTCAAGTGCACGGTGCATGCTGCATGCTGCACATGCCACTCTATCATAAATAGCGCAACACGGCAGCCAGGATATATTTCAGGATAAACATACAAACTCGTACACCGATGGAAGGTTGAGGTTGACGAGGCTCAGGAAAGATGCAACGAGTCGCGTTCTCGCATCTCGTTCGTATCTCGTATCTGTGTTGGACACGTGAAACCATCATCAATCTACTTGGCAACGACAGTTTTAACGACTTCTTGCGGATTACTTCAAACAAAATAACCACTTTGTAGTCGGTGCAAAATTTTATGTTTGCCCCGGTTGCTGTTGATGGCTTTCCTCTGGACTTGGACTTCTTCCTTCCTGGTTAAGTCTACGGCTTTAGCCTCCGTCTCCGTCTCTTTATCCTACTTTGGATTCGAGCATTTGCTGCATTTGGATAAAGTTTTCGCTGCATGCCTCAAAAAGTTGCCGCTAAAAGTGCGAACGTTCGCAAAAATCACACCACACACACATGCAAAAGTCAAACATAAATATTTATTATTGCAACCTGGTTGCAACTTGGCAACAGTTTCAATGTGTCAGAAGAATCGATTGCACGCAAAATAAAGCTAAAGTTTGACAAAATGATAATTTGAAGAATTAAATATTATTTGAGACTTGAGATAATTGATGTATTTTTAGCTACACAGAAAATAAATCATTCTAAAATTCAAGTTTAAAATTCTTAATTTTAACATTTATTTTTGTAGAGTATTGTTGTTAAATTAAAAAAAACTTGCGGCTATTAAAATAGTCAAAAGAGTTTCAGACATTTGATTTAACTGGAAAAATTCTTATAGATTCTCAAATTATTTACTGCGAAGGAATTGATAAATCTTACTAGAATCAAATATTTAGTTTCATTAGAAAAATACCAAAAATAATTTTGACATTTACTTTTATTTACTTTTAAACAAGCTCAAATCGACTGTTTGTTTTCAGTAGCTTAATTGGCCAACATCGGCAACATCGAAATAATGATCTACCTTTGGGCCAGATATTTTTTAATTTAATTTAAAAGCTAGTTGAAATAATGCCTGTGGCAATGGTTAAGAAAAACACACAGAGAAACAACCCTTAAAGCAAGAGAGCGAGAATAGCAGCTGTTGCAACTGTTGTTGTTGTTGGCTTTTGCCATTGCATTGCTTTTGGCCAAGAGTCGAGGAGGATGATGATGATGATGATAAGGTGAGGTGTGCAGTGAAGCGCAGCGCATGAAAACCAAAACGTTGAATCCCTACAAACGTTGTTTTGGCCAACGGCTGTGGTCAGCTTGTAGTTTTTTTCAGCCTGCCTCTCTCTCTCTCTCTTTCTCTCCCTTCTTTCAGTTTCTGTTACCCCTTTTATCTTTAGGCAGCAGCAGATGCGACAAAGCTTCATTAAAATTAACAAAACTTAATTGCAGCTTACGTGGCACGTAGCATGTTGCAAATGTTGCAAATGCGTGTGTTGCAATCTGTTTGATGGCCCCTACAATCGTTTGTATCGCTCAGTTGGGGAGCCAAAAACAGAGACAGAGACGGAGACAGCGACGCACCTGCCACTTGCCACTGGGCAATGTGGCAATGTGGCAAGATCGCGACAGGATCGCAGTCTGCCAAATTTGATGTATTGCAGTCGAGGATTCGCTGATCCTGTTCCTCTTTCTGATCCTGTGAATTCAAGATTGCAGATTGCAGATTGCAGCTGCACCAAATGGATTAGTGAACGCGTGCAACGTGCACCGTGCAACAGGTAAGAGTCAACAGTTTTGGAGTATTTGCAGCCTTGCGTGCAACTGTAACTGACTATTGACAGCTGCCTCCTTCGAGCCCTCCCCTCTTCTGCCCCCTCCACCCCACTTATTGGCTCCTTTTGTCGCTGCTGCTGCGGGCATAGAACTTTCCTCAACTCAGCGTTAACCCATTTGGCCTGTCAATGGCTTGTAACTGGCTAACTGTTTAGTCGAACTGGCAACTGGCAACTTGGAGCCAAAGTTGGCATGTCTGAAAATTACGTTAAGCGCTTTAGTGCCTTTGACATTTGCATGCAATGGTACGAGGAACTGCCAGGAGGATATTGGCTTGCTTGAGCCAAACAGAACAATATCCAGCCCCAACTGCAATTACTCCTGCCCAAAATGTGTAGCAAAAGGTCGTTGAGCCCATCAATTGGCCCAAAGTGGGCAGCAGGTGTGGGAGGAGGCGAAGGAGGGAGGGAATTCAATTGCAATTTGAAATTGCAGTCACCTGTCAGACAGATAGACAGACGGACAGACGGACACAAGCAGCCAATTTGCTTTCAACATATTTTCTCACACTGCATACATCAATTTTTCAGGCCAAAAACTCAACGCAATTAATTGCAGGCGGTCGGTAAAACGAGGCGAGAGTGTCATATTCATAAATTGTGGCCTCAAACTGAGGCTTGTGGCCAAACTATTTGACCATATGGGCCAACAGGGCCAACAGCACTGCGTGTGGTCACAGGACGAGGACAATTACGAGGACGAGAGCGAGTCGTGTGGCGTCAGTTGTTTGAAGTGTGCCCCAATAAATGACGAGCAGTTGGCCAATGGGATCTGGTTTCAAAACAAAAGGTTTTCGATTACACAATTTAAAGCGCAATGCGTTAAATATTCGAACTCATTCATGTGCATGACGACGATTAAAATGCCACACACAAGGCACGTCTGAATATTGAATAATAACAGCATGACTGCAAATATGAGTATGAATATGAGTGTGAGTGCACTCAGAAATATATGTCATCCTAAATGTAAGTATGTTCCTACTTGAAGCTATAACACTTTGTCAATAAATTATTAAATTGTATTTAATTTGATTCAAGTATATTTTAAGATAAAAATTAACCTAATGAGATTTATTTGTATAAGTTCAAGACTTATGTGTAGTTAAACTAGAATGATTCCTTTTTTTTAGAACTTAAATTAATACCAAAACGTAATCAAAGTATCTGAGAAATATCTTATTTTAAAATTTCCGGGATTGCGAAAAGCGAAATGGAAGTAAGAAAAAAGAAATAAGAACTCAGACAGCTTTTGCGATCATTTTTACTTGAATATCCCCTGTTTAAGTACCGAAATCTTGATATTTTTTTGAGTAAGCGAGTATGAGTAATGGAATGTGTACGAGTTTGAGTGCGAGTTTGAGTACGAAATTTGGCCAGCATTTAATGCTCGAGTGCTCGAATTGCCTGGCATTTATATGCACAACAAGTCAAACAAGATAAAGATAATATCAAAAGATAGCTCATACGCCCCGTTTCGTTATCCCGGCCTGGCCAAAAAGCAGCTGCACTCAAAGTTGTCCTATCCTGTTATCCTGTTGCAAGCGGCGTAACCACTTTTAAGTGCCTCAAGTGCCTCGGACTTGCAGTGTCGACGAGTCCATTATATAAATGCGCTTTTAATAATAGCACACAGCTCTCCCTCTCTCTCTCTTTCTCTTTCAATTTCTCTCTCTGTCTCTGTCTGTCTATCTTTGCCTCTATATATGTATGTCCAGAGTATATTTGCATTGGCAGTAATTGCGAATGCCTTCCCGCATAAAATTGTGCGTTAAGCCAATGTAATTTAGATAACAGCTCACAGATACGCGCTCCACTTGCAGATACAGATACAATGGTGGGTTAACTTTTTTGCAATATTCATCTGTTTTATTGTTGTGAAATTTTGTGGGCTTTATTGAACAACAATCAATGCTGCAGCGACTTCAATTAATGGCCATTAAATTGGCATTAATCATTTAACCATTTAACATTTCATATGTTCAGAAAAAATACTAGTATGGAAACCCTTTGTAAACCTCTACATAAAATACGTTACGATGGCTACTTTTTAGACCCTGTGCTTAAGAGGTTTGAAGGGTATATTCCAAACGAATAATACGAGCAATTCAAAAGAAACCTACTATTAGTTTTATCTCGCAGATATATAAAAATAATTTTTCGTGTCATTTATTTTTTGAATATAACTTTAATTTTTAATATGAATTTATTTACAAAATATGTATGTACAAGGTCTCTCACAGTTGAGTTTGCTTAAGTGACAAACAATATTATGCTAAATGTAAATGAAACTTGAATGAATGAAAATCTATACTATTATTATTTAAAATAATAGTTTTGTCTTACTTTTACTTTCAAATTTAATTAGCTTTTATTTACAGAACAAGTACAGCGTCTCTTCTAGCTGAGCTTGCTCGACTGCAGAACTTTCAACTATTTTGTTGTTGTTTTATTAATTAAATTCCAATGCACGTTGACGCTGATGTTGACGATGTTGCGATTCCGCTCTGACGATTTCATGTAAATGCAATATAAATATTTAAGTATTTGCCACATGCTCATTTTTAACCGAACCTGCAGCTGCCTCAAACGGCTGTCTCTCTCTCTTTCTCTACCTCTCTCTCTCTGTCTGTCTCTCTGGCGTGTTGCAAATCAAACAGCAACAAGAAGAGTACTCTCCCTCCCCGCATTTATCCTCTGTCTGTTCTTTTGCATAAGCAAATAACGCGCTTGGTCACAAACACGTGAGTTTTCAGTTTCTGTTTCTGTTTCAGTTGCACGTTGCCAGTTGCCAGTTGTCGGTTGCCAGTTGTCTCTGCATGAGTAACGACTGCCCTTCAGTTGCTGAGCTGCTGATGAATTTTCCACTTCCACAGCGACTGCCATTTCCAGTTCCCTCTTGGCCCCCTCGTGCACAGTTCATAGTTCAACGACAAGCAGCTTTGGCTGGACACACACTGAGCTGAGTAGCCGTTATTGGCCCTTGGCTGTTAACTTGGCTGTTAACTGTTACCTGGTGCCAGCTATTTGTCTGCGGTTTGGCGCTCTCGGCCCACACACCCAGAAACACACACACACACACAATTGCTACTCCCACGTCAACAGTTTTATGTGCAACGTTTAATTATTCAGAATTTGTGACTGGCCATCAAATGTGACAAACGGACTAACAGTCAGCAAAAAGAGAGTTCACTTATTTTTGAAAGTGTCCTTCAATTAATTTATTTAGTACTTGTCGATATGTTAAAGGCGTGTGAAAAAAATACACATTATTTCTTATAATTGTCAAATTAATATTGTTATAAAGACAAGTCATAAATTAATTAAAGCAGACATTTTTAAAAAATTCAAAAATTTAATTAAGAAATATTTTCTATCATGAAATTTAATAAAAATTTGCAACAACACAATGCAAAGAAATATGAGTAAAACAAAGTATTGCAAATTCCAACAGATTAAAAACATTTTTAATTCATTTAATTATAACACAAATGATTTCGATGGCATTAAAAAATGTATTCAACAATTTGAAATATAAGCAACTCTATAAAATCTGTATTTACATTTGCAATAACTCAATGCTTGTTGAAATTCTCGATTGTTTATTTATATTTATATTGTTTATTTAATGCGAGAAAAAACAACAGACAATAGTCACTGGAAAAAAATATGCCAACAATAGCAATAATAAAATAAATATTGTTGCAATAATAAGCACATGCCAAAAAAAAAAATGACATAGATTACAAATGATTTCATAGTTTGTTTAACACATTAAACAATTAAATACCAAATGGACTTTCATTTATTCATATTTAATGTATAAGCATTTATTCTACTTTAAAAAAACTGCCTTTTTTCTTGTTATTCTTTTATGATATATTTTTAGTCAGCGTTTTTCTTTAGACCCTCTCCCCGTGCAAGTTCTTGTCCGGGTTTCGTTTTCGGTTTATACTTTATTTGCTGAGCTGATACTCAAGTCCTTTGGCACCCCAATAAAATTTTCGCTTGGCCGTTTTTTTGTTTAACGAAGTGGAACTTGCGTGCGGCAAGTCATAAAATAAAACAACAAGTAAGCGTAGTCCAAGCGAGCGTGCTCGACTAGCAGATACTCTTTGGCCTTTTCTAGTTACATTCGAAACACAGACAGCGCTGCTGCAGAGCTATACACTTGCATGTCCGGCAAGCAGTGCACTTTTTGTCAAGTAATTGCACTGCTTTCCTTCTTCACTGATCGTAGTTCTGGTTTTACTTTCATTTTCAATTTGTTTTACTTTAATTTTCATACAACCATTATAAAAATAATGCGAATCTGATTACCAAATACCCAACTCTAGTTATTCAAGCATTTTGTAATAACGCAACCAACCTTAAAAAAAATATAATAACATTGCTAAGAAGTTTATCTTATTTACTAATTTTAGTAGTATTTTTCAACTGTTCAATACCCAGCGTAAATTATAAATTAATAATTATTTAATTGTTGATGTTATATATTTATTACTGATAGAATTAAATTTTTTTTATTATTCTTGCGGAATCGAAGAGTATATAATTCATTTAAGAGTCGGCAATGAGTTCCTTTGTCTGTTGCATGCGCATATTAAACCTATCAAGAGTATAATGATGTTAATAGGGCGTATTCGATTGTACTCGACTCAGAAGTGCCTCATCCGAAGCACCCTTCACATATTTATTTGCTGTTTTAATTGCATTTATATGAATACACATGCTTTCTATTCATGATTGTCCATTAATTAAAGACAGTCCTGAATCTGGATCTGAGATTCTATATGCCTTCATCCTGCTAACCAAATTACGACAACCTTTTAATAACCTTTTCTATTATGCATTCTATTGTAGGGTATGAAATTCACGTTTGGCTTGAATTCTATGTTCGTTTGACAATGGGGATTACTCTGAATACAAGCTGTAAAGCCGGCCAGAATTGGAGAAAGGGCAGAGAGAAGGAGACGAGGCGAAATGACTTTGAGTCTGGCGAGGACGTACACGTAAATGACTAGTTAATTTCATGGAATTTGGCCAAAAAGTCTAAACTCATTAAACCATTTCGTATGGCGACAGTCAGAAATTAAATGGCAGAGCTTACAACAGATTTGCAAAAGGGCCATAAAACGTAGCCAGCAGTTGAACAGTTGACCATAATTTACCCATTGTGTGTGTCTGTGGGTGTGTGTGTGTAGGTGTGTGTGTGTGGGCGTGGCAATGCCTGTCAACGTTTAAATTGCGGTTGCAACGACAAAAATGAATAAGTGGGGCAACTGCATTTCGGATGCAACATTTTAAATGATTTCCATGTAGCATGCAGCAACAACAACAACAAAAACAACAAAATGCAACAGACCACCGCATGCAATTTGCCGTGCATCAGCAGGAGGACAGACTGTAGACTGTGTGTGTGCGTGCGCGTGTGTGTGGGCCACATTGACCAATCCGGCAAATGAACAACGTGCAGTGGCCAACAACGTTCAATGTCCACACTTTTCACATTTGTGCTGTTCATATTTCATTCTCAATGACGCTGACAGGACAATGCGGTAACCGAGCCGTATGCGACGACGACGACGACGACGACGAGTCCTGTTCCTGTCCGTGTGCGCCCTTCTATATGTAAGTGTCTGTGAGTTGATTTGCATGTTGCAGCTGTGTCTGTGTGAGTGTGGGTGTGTGTGTGGGTGTCGCATGCTTACACTGATTCCAACTGATGAAGTTGGCATTTTATGTGCGGTCGCTCGACCCGCACCCACACACACACTCACACTCACACACACGCCGCATTGTTTATCGCCAACAGCGCAGACACCAAACAACTGCTGACCAGCCCCCTTCCCCCCGCCATCACTCTCTCTCTCTCTCACTCCACTGCTTGCACTGCTTGCTGCTGTTGCAAGCTGCATTAATCAAAAGTTCAACCGTCAACAAAAGTGATTTTTCGTTTGCACAAAAATTTCGTTCATAATTAAAAATAAATAAATAAAAATCAAAGAACTGCAACGTGAGCAAGTGAGCAACAAAAACAACAACAACAGCAGCAAGTAGCAGCCGCCGTACAATGAGTGGAATGAATAAATAAATGACTGAATGAATGACTGAATGCAAAAAGGATAACGCTGACGACGACGCATATGTTATTGGCAAACGGAAACAAGACTCCTTTTTGTACATACATATGTGCTCAGCCTGCTGGCAGCTGACAGTTCTTATCCTCAGACATTTCTTTTTCCTTTCCATTGAACGGATATGCGCAGGAAACCTCAAACACACACACACACACACACACAGTCGCCCTCGAACTTCGATTCATCTTTTGGGCTTGGCATTTGTTTCCTTTCAGCCTGTAACTGAGATAGAGCGAGAGAGAGAGAGGCAGCAGGTGATATAAACCTAACGATTTCCGGCTTATGATTTGACTTTATTCCTGAAGTGCTCCCCTCATCAATTATAACAGGATTTTGCATCTGCTTTCTGCTAACTCTGTTTCATATTTGAAAGCCAATCATCAGACTCAAGGGTTATTAATTGAACCCATTGACCTGACCCGCACCTTTCCTCCTCTCCCCCTCTCCCTTCACATTGTTTTCTCTTGTTATTTATGTGATACGCCGTTTAATAACTCTAATGGCACTTGAGCTTGCAGTTCAAGTCCCCAAAGCGGACTTGTAAAGGTAATAAGAAAAGTTTAACTTTATGATTTCTTACTGAGCAATGAAAGAACAACAGCAACAACAACAACAACAACTGGCTAACACGGCGCATACTTGTTGTTCTTATTCTTGGGTTTTGGGCACAATAAAAGCATAAAGTGACAACAAAGCGGCAAACAACAAAATAAATAAATCACAACAAAAGCAGACAGACAGTAGAGAGAGAGAGAGACACACAAATAGCACGCACAGCAAAAGTATGACAAAAAAAAAACAGTAAGAAAATATGAAAAAATAAGAAAATTATAAAGCAATTTCTTAGCTAGGAAATACCCTGCAAAGCTCTAATCATACAAGTAAGATAATAAATAAATTTAAATTAAAACTTGTTTGATTTCTTTTAGTTTTTGAAAATATTCCAAATTAATAGTTTTGCTAATTCAAGAGATTGCCAAAGATATATACCATATATACTTATAGTTATCATGTAGTGCCCATTTTTGTATTGGAAAGGGTATGAGTAGCACCAAGAATAACAAACAAGTACAGCACAAAAAAACTTTAAGTTGTCCGTGCGCCTTTTGTTCTTGCTCGTCCTTTAGCCTTAACACGCGATTCATATTTTTCGAAGGCGAAAGCGCCTTCTTCATATGCTAGACTGCTTATTGTTACCGTATATTCTTTAGTCCTGATTGTTGTTGCTGCTATTGTTGTTGTTCTTGCTGTTGGCATTTATTGTACGCCAGTTGACACAATGCACAACAAGGTGGGCGTAGACAGGACCTCAACTCAACTTGGGTTTACTCCAAAAAAAAAAACAAAAATAAAAGAAATAGAAAAGAGAAAACTGAAATGAAAGAACAGAAAAGAAAGCGGAAACTTTGTCATTGTTAGGTTGTTTGTGGGTCTCTGCCTCTGCTGTATCTCCTGCTCCTGCTCCATTTGATCCTACTGCTGTTAAGCATTTCCGGCTTTTATTGTTCTTGAGCTTGGGCCACCACTAAGCGCTTCATCATTGCGCAGTTTTCATTTCCTTCTTTTTGCTTTGCTTTTCTTTTCCCCCATTTTCGGGTTCGAATTGGTGTCGTTGCACGTTGAAATATTTATGTTGCGCCTTGTTAATTTATAATGTGCTTACTTCCCCAGCTCAATAGCATTTTGGCTTTAAGCATTGGCCACTTCTGCATGTCCTGCTCATTATAGTCGCCTTCTCTTCTCCCTTTGCTTGGTTGGCATTTTTGCATGTCTCAGTGCCAAATCACCTTAGGACCAAAACCATCACGAATTTCTCACAAAAGTTTTGCATAAATTTTCGTGAAAATTTACGAGCTTCGAGCTGTGTGAAGTTTTTTGCTCCCCTTTATTTTTATTTTTATTTTCCCTCTTTTACATATACAATATATTTTTATTTTATTTTCTTTTTTTTTTGTGTAGCGTCTTCTGTTATTTGAAATTTACGATACAATAAATTTTGTCAAACATTTGAAGTTTGCAAAAGCGGCCAAAGCCCAAAGGAGTTTGTTTGCCTTTGACTTTCTTTTCTTTTGTTTTGTTTTACTTTGTTTGATAAGCCATTAGTCAAAATGACAAACGTTTAGGTTGATTTAAATTGCAAAGATTTACAGCGCACACGTTTAAGGATATTGAGATTGAAAACAAACGCAAAAATAACTACGAAAACAAGTACAATCCCAAGAACACGAGTACTCGAATGCTTCAAATTGAGCTCAAGGCTCAGGAAAGTAATCGAACTGTGTTTTTGGGTTAGAGTAATCGATTTGCCGAATATTTCCTTGTAATATGTTATTTAGAATTATGCAAATTGAAAAATTATGCACTGCAGAGAATTGGAAGTGAGTTCTGATTAGTTTCCACAGAAGTCTCGATTAAACTCAACAAATTCATGGTAAATTATGTAAATTTCGTTAAGATCAGTCTAGTAATGTAAATCAAAACTAAATATAGTATTATATATATATATATATTAGGACTTAGTGTATTAACTATACCATAATTTCTTTTCACACAATTCTCTTTAATTCCATTTTCTAGTTTTTTTTTAGAACTTTAACAAATCATTTGAAAACTCTCACAGCTCGTGTGCAAATAAAATCTGAATATTGATTACCTTCGCCTGCAGTTATTTGATAGGCAACTTTTAATATCCATAAAATTTCCATTTACAGCAAACAAGAAGAGAGAATACTGTAGTTATTCTTCTACACATATCAATTGCCATAACATTTTTTGGAGAACGCTTTCAGCTCGCTCGTCCATAAAAAATGCAAAAGCCGCTTCGGTGTATATTTTGTCCTAAAGCGTTTGTCTCTCGCCCCTCCTCTCTCCTCACTCCTCTCTCTCTCCTTTCTCTCAACGGAATCGGATTTTGGGCATTTCGTAGGGCCGCCAGAAATATTCGCATCCTTTTTTTTATTCGCATTCAATGTTTGCTCCTGACATTTTTCACTTTTTCCTATATTTTTTTTGCATCACGTTTTCTGTTGCTTTCGGCCGGGCCTGCAGTTGCAGGCAACAAATTTTGCACTAGCCCATTTAGTTTCATTTTGCTCCATTTTTTTGTTGTTTTGTTTTCTGGGAGGATTTTGGTGTTGTTGCATGTGCAACGGTTTCATATCCTGTACTGGGGCAATTAAGTTCGTAATCTGAGCGACATCTGTGCAGCATTCGGTTGTGCCACTGCCAACAACAACGACAACAACAAAATCAACAACAACTTTGGAGATTTTTCTGTGTGCAACGTTTTCAATATTTCGTCGACAATTTCATTTCGAGTTCTTCTTTTTTTTTAGGAGGTGGACACAAAGAATGTGTGGGGCAAATGGCAAGTGGCAGAGGGCTAGGCTCATGGGGCAAATGGTAGCGTTGTTTACAGCTTGTTATTAACTCTTTCGAATGCGAATGCGAATGAAGTTTTTGGCAAAATGCAGCTGTCGCCTGCCACGTGATTTAAACGGCGAGCTGTAAATTCGCAAATAGCACAACTCGCATTTGTTCTGCACATTTGGTCGGGGAAGTTGGTCAATTACGAGTGAATGCAGCAGGCCTAGCTGAATATTTCAAGCGAATTCCTTAACAATAGATTTTTTCTGGACCAGGACTTCAGTGAAAATTGAACACATTTCACAGTGTTTTTCTGGTCCTTGGATTCTTGCTTAAATTATCGACGTGTAACTGCAAAGCCCAGCAGGATAGCTACTAAAAATGTCTACAAATAAAATCTAAGATAAAAGACAAACTGATTTCAACTAAATTGGACATACTATACCTAAATGCATTAAAATAAAAAAAAAATTCAAAGTTTTGAGAAGATCTAAATAAAATGTGTATTAAAAGTGAAGTTAAATAAATATTTTAAAACCTATATTTCTTCTTTGTATTGTAAAAGTTTAGAAAATCTTGAGAAAACATTAATTATTCTTTGGTACTTGTAAATTTAGAGTTAGTTGTTGATTTAGAATTGTGGGTAAAAAATTACAAAAAGTGTGCAAAGATGAATATTGTAAATGCGTTGTTAGCTTAATGAATTTTCAGGCAATCTCTGTCAGTTCTTTGACAATGACTGAGGATTTTTGCAATCTTCAGCTCGAGGGCTGCCAACTCATTTGACTTTGACTGGAGATCAAATGGAGTTCGACTGCAGCTGGAGTCCTAGAGATTGAAATTCCATGCAGCTGCAATACAATCAGCAAGTTGCTTGGCATTTGCATTGTTAAATACCGGTCTATACACACGCATACACACGCACGCAGTGTGTGTTAACAAAAGTCGTCCTGCTGTTGGTCTACCTTCATAGCTGTCTTTCACCTTGTCCATTAACTGGCAACTCCTGCTGCTGAAAATCTGATGGCCTGTTGGCCGAAATGCCGTATGGGGCGAGAGCTCGACAGCTGCTTGGATTTTGTATTTTGAAGGGAGCCGCATTGAAAGAAACATCCTTTTCAAAATACCCTGTGGCCATAAAAAGTGGCTCACAAGGGTAGCATAACCAATTGACATGCAGGTATTAAGCTAGGAAAAATATTGTCAAAGCGATAAATCGGTATGATCATGAGCTGCGCACAAATTATTTTTAAAATATACAAAAAAGAATATGATGCAAAAAATGTTGATTAATATAAAAAATTAAGGAATAAATTAACAAGCATAAAAAAATTGTAGTATTTCAAATTATAAATACAGAGTAAAATAGTTAATTTAAAATATAATTATCACTGCGGACGGCAGTCCGCGCTAGTGACGAAAGCAGCACGAAGGGTGCGAAGGCGACTAGCATATATACACAGGAAGAATGGAAAATTTGCTATGACTGTCCGATCAGGTCGAGTTATATACCGATCGAAAGGTATCAATTTAACTTACAAATGTGCATACTAAGACTTTTGAAAACTCACCTGGTTCGTGAGATAAACAGGTGTAAGTGGGAGGGCAAAATTTAAATGATTGGAGCTAATGGGGCCGTTGGAGCCTTTTTGATTTTTTTTTTAATTTTTAACTATTCTAATCAAAAATACGCGTCGAATGACACCTTGATCTTCAAAATCCGATCACTGGTTCAGAAGATAATTAATTTTGAAATTTTTGGTGCCCTTCTCAAAACGAGATGAAAAGTCAGTTTGTCTGTTTGTTTGTTTGTCTGTTTGTCTGTTTGTCTGTTTGTTTGTTTGTAAGGATCAAATCGTTGATTTAGCTTAAAAGTTTGAATGAGGACTTGTTCCCGATCAAAAATCTAGAAACGTTTGTTCTACGACTTTTTCGAAAAAAAGCTAGTTTAGCGGGAAATCGCTAAAAACCGCTAAAATTAAAACCCTTATAGCAGTCAAACGATAAAAGCTACAGATGCGATCTATATATCGTTGAAAAGGTATTTTGAAGGGCTGTTATGCATACCTTTTAACTTTTTTTCTAAAGTACATAGGTAAATTGCTACAGGTGACATAAGGTATTTTCCCCCACGTTTTGGCGGTTTTTGAGAAAACGACGCTAACGATTTTTTTTAAATTTCAATATGTTTTAGTTTGTAAAATTTCGCGTTTTTTGATATATGACACAAAAATTTTACCGATAGGTTTGGAAGATATAACCTATTAGCTGAATATATACGTTTTACTTTGAATTGAATAGGGCAGCAGCAACAAAGTGTCATAGCAGCCAGTTTGATTGTTTGGATAGCTTAAATGTTTGAATGAGGACTTGTTCCTGTTCAAAAATCTAGAAACGTTTGCTCTACGACTTTTGCGAAAAATCGCTAGTTTAGCGGGAAATCGCTAAAAACCGCTAAAATTGAAACCACCATAACATCCAAACGATAGAAGCTACAGATGCGATCTATATATCGTTGAAAAGGTATTTCGAAAGGCTTTTTGCACTGCTTGCAGCGTAATGCGGAAATTACCTGTTAGCTGAATACATACATTTTACTTAGAATGGGAATAGGATAGCAGCAGCAAAGTGTCATAGCACCCAGAGTTTAAGAGTGCTGATAGCTTTTGCGTCTGGGCATGTGTGTTTGTAAAGGGGACCAGTGTTGCCAGACAATTTGCTTTAGCTTGTACAAACAATAATCAAAGTTGACAAAGCTATACTGTCAAAAAATATTGCAATTTCAAAATTTCTGAGGTCTTATTCAAAAATTTCTGATATCCCACAAAAAAAACCTCTTTTACGAGGTAAAAGTCTAGTGATTAAAACATTTTCATGCCCTCAAAATTTTGATATCCAATTTTGTGACGAATAATATTAAGTTTTACATATAAATTATTTTAAGCAAAATTTTGCATTCGGCACTGCGCAAAACTGAGGAGGAGTTTTATTTGGTATGAAGAATTGATACATTTTAGCGCAATGTGCCGAGTGCCAAAATTTTGCTTAAAATAATTTATATGTAAAACTTAATATTATTCGTCACAAAATTGGATATCAGAAATTTTGGGGCATGAAAATGTTTTCGTCACTAGACTTTTACCTCGTAAAGAGGTTTTTTTTGTGTAAAATAGTTCGGCAAATTTACAATCAAATGTTTAGAAATATAAGTTAGTTAAGGAATATGTTAAATGGTAATACGTATATTTAGTTTGACTAAATGATGAAAAAATACGTTTATAATATTTGGTATAAATTAATGCGTGATTAGCACATTTCATAGTTCTTGGTCAAGAAGACAGGATATCAGTTAGTCGAGCACTTCCAGCTAGAGCATGCCTCTTATTTCTCAATGTTTTTTCATTCCTTTTATTCTCTTCATACGACATACGTGAATACGCCTAGGATATTCGCTGTAGTTGCAGCTGTCGTTCCGGCAGGCTCTGAATACGCACGCACACTTGCACTGTCACACACCCTCACTCACACACACTCACACAGACACATAGAGTGTGAGACGATGGCCACACATATTCGTAGCTGAAGTCAGTGCCATCGGTAAAGGATTTTTATGGTTTTTCAATTGGTTCACGTTGTTGTTTTTATTCTTCTCGCTGTTGTTGTTGTTGTTTTTGATGTTTTCTTTTTTTTCTCTCATTTCTTTTATTTTATCAGCGCGAAGGCAGCTGTCAGGCGTTCGCTGAGCTGCTTCTTCTTCTTCTTCTGCTTCGCGTGGGGCATTCATTAGGGGAACGCAGCATGAAATTCTGGCTAAGAGCAGCCTGCTGCCTGCTGCATTGGTAAGAGTATTGGTGTTGGCAAGTAGACAAAAACAAGAGCAAGAGAAAGAAGCAAAAGCTCAAAAACAAATACGAGTACACGCATTGGAAGCAGCCATGCAGCAACAACAGCCTTGAGTGATAACATCATCATGTGCTCTATGTGTGTGTGCTGGTGTGTGTGAGTGAGTGTGTGTGTGTCTGTGTGTGAAAGCAGCGAAGCATGCTGGCAACATGCCATGCTGCCAAAAAGGAACAGCAGTCGATGAAACCCAGAAACTGCAGCAACAGCCGCGACAACAGCAACAACAACAACAGCAACAGCAGCAACAACAGCAACAACAACAACAGCAAGATGCCGAAAACCTTGGCAACTAAAAACCCGTAGACAAGAACAAGGCAACAGCTCTCGACAATGGGCCAGAAACAGAAGGCACCGGCAAAAAAAAGCAAAAATGAAAACAGAACAAAAGCAGGCAAAAAAAAAGATTAAATCAGGTAAGAAATTTTCGTTTGTGCTGTAAGTTTTTTGGTTGCACCTGCCGTTAGCTGGCAGCCGGTTTGTTTGTAGCCTCTGTTCCAGCTCAGCTGTTGTTGTTCTTCTAGCTGTTGTTGTTGCTGCTGTTGTTGTTGTTGTCATTCAGATGATTAGTGCGCAGCCTTCAAGCTGCGTCTGCGCAGCGTTTCACAATCTGCTTTTTTGTTGTTTTTTTTTTGTTGTTGGTCCTTTTCGATTAACTGTTGCCGCTTTTGGCATCGCGTGCGTCGCCTGATCTGAAAACCAGAAACCTGTCCACGCATTGCAGCTTGTTTCAAGGCGTCGCCGCTCGCAAATTGGTCAACAAACTGTGTGAAAGTGTGCGTGTGTGTATGTGGTGTGTGGTGTATGTGTGTGTCAGCATGTTAATGCCAAGAATCAACAGCCTTTGGGCGTGTTTGCCCTCATCGAAACACGCTCACTAAACAGTTGAAAACACCTGCGCTAATTTACGCGCCGCTTTTCAGGCATTGATTATTATTTTCTTTTATTTTTTGCTTAATTGGAACTCAAGTAAATATTCTTAATTAAAAATGTTGATACCAACAGAATTCTTATAAGTCATAAAGTTGTACAACTCATACAATTTATTAACCTTGCCTATACCAATTTTAATTTTTTTTGATTTAAATACTTACGGACTTTTAAGAAATATATTTCCAGGCATTCCTGAATTAAAAACTCAGATTACTAAATTTTTATGAATTTAAAAACATTTTTTTTTAATTTAATGACATATTTATATGTTTATTTAAGCTTTAAAGTACATTTTTGTAATACTTACAAAATAATAACTTAGTTAAATTCGGAGTTAGGAGTTAAAATCTTTCAGTAGTTAACTTGAAGTTAAAAAAGCCGATCCTAGTGTATTATTTACTATAAAATAAAATGAAACGAGAATCACGTTGAAAGGTGTTTTTATAATAAAAAGTAACATCTGCCGATTCTGTGATAAAATGTATAAAATTCTAAACTGAAACGGAAACGTGAAAGTAACCACGAAGTGAGAGTTAATGGCTTAAATGCAGCGACAATAACAGCAGCCAAGGTTTACTTCCAGGCCATTAGCTTAATATGGTCTGACCATAACGAGAACCGCATAGGGCAAAGAGACAACACCATAAAAAGCACCAGCAATAACAATAACAATATTAACAGACAGCAACAGCAGCAACAACCATGACAACAACAGGCGACAATGAAATGGAAATTGTAAAAAAAAAGAAAAATAAAAAGGGAAAAGAACATGCAGAGCAATGCAAATGGAAGCAGTTGCAATTTGCCGAGTTGAAAGGGCAGAGAGACAGAAACGAGAACTGAGAATGGAGAACTGAGAACGGAACCAGCATGTGAATGTGTAGTAAGGAGTGTGGGGGGAGGAGATGGATGGAGATGGAGGGGGAATTGCCGGATGCGCTGTTAGCCGCACGAGTTGGCTGCATTAATGTTGCAATGTGCAGTGTGCAACAAGCTAGAACACCGCGCCACAAATTGACAACAAACAAAAGGCAACAGAAATTAAAAACTAAACAGCATGCAACGCTCAAAATATGCAAACAACAACAGCAACAACAACAACAGAAACTGGCAATGGCAGTTGATTATAAGCCCATTGATGTTGCTGGTCAGTGCTGACCCTCGGCTCAACTTTGGCCCCCTCTTCTTGCCACCCTTCACTCCATTAAAAAAATGAAAAATAAAAACGTACGAAAATATTGCAAATTGCAATACAACGCAGACAAAATGGCAACAAAGGCCACAGAGCATGAGTTAGGGAAGGTGAGAGACAAAGAGAGAGAGTGACAGTGAGGGAGAATAGAAGCAAACTGTTGCAGGCAACGTACAACATATAACGTATAGAACTTGCCTCCCCCTCGTGTGTGGCATGTGCAACGAAGCGCAGTCCGAATGGGTTGCATGCCTTCCTGCTCCTTGGTGGTTTATAGGTGCGCACACGGGAACACGGCAAAAAGCGCCATTTTTGGCATATTCCTCCACCTCTTTGAGCTGATGCCACGGCAATTGTTGAAAATTTAACACCAACGCTCAAAACGGCAACAATGCCGCTAAAATAAACTTCAGTTCAGTTCGACGAATTTCTATTTCTATTTTTCGTATTTTTTTGGGTATTTGTTTTTAGTTGTTGTTAGCTTTTAGCTTTAGCCAAAATGACTTTATGCTTTGCGCTGCATTCAAAGTAGCACTTTAAAACACTCGAAAGCATTCAAACAATAACCATGAATTTATGCGCTTTCCACATGCCACAAACGCGTTGCAGTTTCCAAGCTCGTGAGTGCAAATGGTCAACAGTCAGAACTCATAAAATAAGTCAAATAGTGGATCAATTATGCGCTGAGAGCAAGTTTGTTATTTATTTTTGACAATCATTGTACACATAGTTAACCGCATAAAAATACTTTTTTTTAGCACTGTAGCGGCTGCTTATAAGATCCACCATCTGCTGTTGTTGTTGGCTTACCGCAGGACACACCATGTGCCAGAAGGATATCATTTACACTGAAATTTACAAGACAATTAACATGTGCTCAAATTTAAAAAATAAATATATTCAAATTAATTCTGTTTACTTGCATAATTGATAACAATTGTAGCTATCAATTATAAGTAGTTATGCTGTAACTAAGAATCACCTACATTCAATTTAAGCAGACTTTGAATTAAGAGCGAATTGTGTTCTTAAGAGCGCGCTCTCTGGCACAGTCTCTCTCTCTCTTTTTATTTCGCTCCCACACACGTGTGGAGTAGACTCTCTCTTAGTTTGGCTTCAGTTGAGTTGAGGTTTCAACCTGTTTAAGGGCCAAACGGCTGCTTGTTGCATGCTCTTCAACCTCAACTCCAACGCAATAACGACTCGCTTTCATTCGCTCTCTCTCTCTCTCCTTCGTTCGGACTGAGAGACGAAGCAACGGACATGGTCGGCTTCGGGCTCGTGTATAAAAAGGACGATGCTGGTGCGCGCCGCTTTAGTCCTACGACGAACGCCGCGTCGACAACTTCGTTTGCTTCCAACAGCAGCCAACAAAGTGAATGTCAGACAATCTCAATCTATATTGAGTTGAGTTTTCCCTTTTTAAAAGCGAGTTTCAAGTGCGTTCTCTGCCTCTGTCTCTCTCTCCAACACTCGCTCCGTGCTCGTCGTGTCGTTGTGTTGAAAGCCGCTTAAAAGGCCAGTCCTCGAGTGGCAAATAACAAACAGCTGAAAGTGCTAAACAAAGTGCGTCAAAGTGTGGCAAGGAGTCCGCGTATAATTGTAATACTGTTAGCCTCGCTTTTTATAAGGTGTTTAGCTTTGGGCCGTCATGAAACGTGGCCAACATTTGCATAAATACCCGACTCCCCAGCTTGATTAATTTTTGGTCACAAAGCAACCAAAAAAAAAGTTATAACTTAAAAAAAAAGCAAAGAAAACAAAGAAACCAAAACTTGACTTCAATTATGGCGGTTTTAAATATTTTGCGGTTTATTTTGCTGCTGATCGTTGCGGTGGCAAGTGCGCGTGGCGCCACCGGAATCATCAGCGATGTGAACAACATGTTGCGCGACACGCAGTCAACCAGTTCAATGCCAGCAGCGACTACTGTACCATCCTCCAGCGTGGAGTTGCTGCGTTTCGTCAACGACGACGACGACAATGATGATAATGATGCTGATGATAATTCCGATGATGAGCTGGAAATGTTATCAAATGGCGCCAAGCCACAAACTAATAATAATAATAACCTGAAGCTGGGCGATCAGGTGCGTCTGCTGACCAAGCAATTGAATGCTCTGATGACACGGCGCCGTGAGGATTACGAACTGCTCGAGCATAATCTACGCAAATCCCTGAGGCTGACGACAAACGCGGCCAGCGTCGATGCCGCTATGCGCAGCGAGTTGGATCAATTGAGGTGAGTGGAGTAAATTTCAAGGTGATTTGCACACCAAATTGATGGCTTAATTAGATGCAACTAGATGCCACTTGAGTTGCAAGTTGCCAAAACTTTGAAGGCCCGAAAAGTTTTCCAACTGTCGCAAGGCGGCAAAGATAGCTTAATTAAGTGGGCGTGTTAGCCACTAATTTTTATGGCTCCCATACATATAAAACAGACACACAATCAGAATCACAATCGCATACTCGCACACTCACAGACTTCAACTTGTCTAAGCCAATTAAGCAACGCCTTAAAGTAGGCAACACTTTTATGGTTCGCTGAATTTTGACTGTCGTATTTGCTTTATTTATATGCATGTGTGTGTGCATGTGTGTATGTTTACTTTGTGCTTGTTATTGTAGCGCAAAAGTCAAGTTAATTTAAACAAATAAGAAACTGTCTAAGCCAGGCCCTCGAATCAGCTGATAAGAAAATCGCTGGCCGGAAACACGTAGCTGATATTTTGGCAACAGTAGGAGAGAGGGAGAGATAGAAGAGAGGGGGAAAGAGAGAGGGCCAAGCCTGCGTTTTGTGATTTGTTTGTAGTCTTGCCAGACAGGCTGACTAATAATGATTGTCTCATCGACACACACACATACGCACATACACACACATGTGAACTGTTGTTGTTGATCTAGAGCAAAGGACAACGAAAATGGCGCACTCTTAATTTACTGTACAAATAGCTTTGGTTAGTTTTGCTTTTGCTTTCCTTGTCGTAGTCGTTGTCGTGAACGTCGTAAACTTTGTCACTGACACCGTAAATAATTCAGCACACGCGTGTGTCACACACACACACACACACATGGACAGCGACAGAGACAGAGACAGGAACTCGCCAGGGCCAGTCAAACGTCATGTCAACTGTGGTTTATTGTGACCCCGCCAAGTCGTTATCTGATTGCGGCACGATGTCAGGCGACAAACCGCATATCTAGAGAGAGGGATAGAGAAAGAGAGTGAAAGAGCAAGCAACTGGCAGCATTTGATCCATTAAACTGGCAGCCATTTGTCGCTACTGATTTGAGTATTAAATTTGATGGCGCATTGAACGCATTCAACGCATTTCGTGTTGCAACAGCCTCCAGACTCCATTTGATAATTAAAATGTGTGAGATAACATCTCAAAATCCCATCACATCGCATCGAATCACATCTCGGAGTATCGTCAAACTGTCAGACGCTTCGCGCTCGTCGTTCGTTTTGCATTTTGCGTATTTTCAATTTGCTTCATGTCATTGACAGCATTTCCAATTTTTGCTTGAATGACATTTACAGATTTTCTCATTTTTTTTATTTTGGCTTTCTTTTACTGCTTACAAAAAAAGATGGGGGAAAAAAAACTGTTGCAGCCATGCGAAAAATTGCAAATTTTTGTAGTTGATTTTGTGTTTGTATATGTGCCTGGTATAAAAAATACAATAGTGTACATTGCACATTTTCTACTATTTTTGTTGTTGATCAAATGTTTAGATTAATTGAGAGCAGACATGTCAGAGGCCATTGAATGGCCAATGAATGCATTCATTTTATTTTATGTTATTCAATTGAAAGCCAAAGCGACTCATGTGAAATACTAATTACATTTCGAAAAGCGACGTTTTTCTGTTATTACTGAAAGTACATTTTAAAATTAATTAAAAAGTGTTACATACAATTGAAAACTAATTTTAACAAGCTAGAAAGGCATTAACAGATTAAAAATAGACAGAGGTGTGATAAAAAAACATCCTTTTATGTTATGTTAAATTATTTCACATTCAACAATTATTTAATAATTGTATTGATAAAATAATAATAGATTTTTAAAATTTTATTCAAAATATATGTTAATTTTCCCTCTTTTAACCTTTCATCCGAATGATTTTGCCAACTTTTTCACTTATCACACATTAAATTTGCTTAATTAATTTAAGAGCCAAAGAACTTTGCACTTGCTGAGCACAAGTAAGGGCAGCTTTCAGATCTTTTACAAAACTTTTCGAGTCATCCAAATTTACAACTCACAAATGCACACGTGCATCAGTCACCCGCAAGCAAATTGAAATATTACGTATACGCAACGCACACACACCCGCAAAAAGAGATCCGAGTAGCAGTCGGAGAAAAAATGAAAGTTTTTTATGAAAATTTCGTGTAGCTTTGCTCTTTTGACAGTGAAAAATAAACCAGCAGTTGGAACAGCAGCAGCTGCAGAGAAACCACAGCAACCAGCACAGCCACCACAAGCAACGCAATGAAGTCGGAGTTGTAGACGAAGTCAAAAGAAAGTTTCTTTTTTTTGTGATGGGAATAGAAGTTGAAAGATCCTCCCCTTCCCTGTCTGTCGTTCTGTCGCTCTGTCTGCCTTCAGCTCTTCCGACTGACTACTTTAATTGTCTGAAATGCCACAAAAATGCGCTCAAGTTTTGAGGCTGGTGGCGCCTGCCAACTGCCAACTGCCACAAGTGCTACAACATTTTCATTTTCATTTTATGTTCTGCAAAAAGCTAAACAAAATTTATTTTTGCCACACTTAAACAATAATTTCTCTGCTTTCCATGTTATTTTGTTCTTGTTGCTGTTCGCTCTTGTTTGCGGCTGCAAAGTTTTTGGCCATTTTCGGCATTGTTTTCCTCTTAGTGAATTGCAGTTGACTGCGATTTCTATGTGTGTGTGTGTGTGAAGGTGTGAAATTATTTTGGCTTTTGTTGTGCCGCGTTTGTGAGTAATTTTATTTTTGGGAGGCACTGTCAGAACTTAATTGAAAAACTGCATGAAAATGACGATGCTTTTTCATGTAAACCAAACGCGCAAATCCCATTAACGCGCTGCTTTTGGCCACACAGGCAATTAAGCCATCCGCTAGTCTGAAAATGTCAATTTAAATTAGATTCGGGCTGGGCTATGCCACGGCTCTGCCACGTTGCCACACGTTGCCCGTTTCAAAGTCAATTAAAATGTTACGCATACGCCGTGTGCGCTGCATATTGAAGCTATCCCTCAACCTGGCTAATTAAACAAGCCAGCTACAAACATATAGAGTACGTAATTGTACAAGCTGAGTAACAAAATGTTAATTTTCACATTCATTTTCACATTGCAGACGCGAGGTGCAAATGCTGCGTGCCACACACAGCGGCAACAAGGAACGCCTCACCGTCGAGTGGCTGCAACAGTCCATTTCGGAGATACGCAAACAGCTGGTGGAACTGCAACGCACCGCCGGCAATGTGGCCAAGGATGTGAGGCACGGTGACGGTGCTGCCTACGAGGACTTGGCCACCATTCGCAACGACTACCAACAACTGAAGCTCGAGTTGGCCGCTCAACGCGAGCGACAGCAACAAACGGAGGTCATTGTGCAGGAAATGCGAGAGGAACTGATGCAACAGGAGCAGGAATTCAAGCACCAATTGAATAAGCAACTGAATGCGAATGCGAATTCCAAGACGAACACAATTCCCAAACAGCAGACAGTTGGCGAACAGTCGGCGAGCATTGAGGAATATAGCGCGAGTCAGGAAGTCAGTCAAGAGGTGAGTGAAAAGTCAAGTCCTTGTTTGTCAGTGCTGCCGTTTTGGCGGAATTTTTAGCTTGTTAGTGGCTAAAAGCTGGTAGCTATATAAAAGCTGGATGCTATTTTTATGATGAATAGAAACATCTTGTTTAAGTAAAGTGAAGTTCGATAATGGATTACATTTTTATTGAAACTATTAATTTCATCAATCATTGAATATAAAATAATTACATTTCTTGAGTTTTGTTTTTCCCGAGAATTCTGGTAATTTTCTGTTATGAAAACAAAGGACAACACTGGTCCTTGCTGTCAGGTAACTTTATGCTAATGATCAGATAAGCACGCACACTCGCACACACACATACACGCGCTCTCAGGTGGAGTGCTTCAGTTTTTATGATTTTGAAATTTATTCCTGTTGTTCTTGTTGTTGCTGCTGCTGCTATTTAAGTGCGCTCATAAAGCGACCGACCACATTCCCTCTGCCTCTCCCTGCCCCACTCTCTCCCACCATCATTGCCATTATCTGCCCATTTTATGCCTTATTTTATACCAAGACGCGGTCTGGGCATTGTTTTTTAAGGGGGGGAGACGCCATCTGAGGCACGATGTGCTAACGAGCCGAGTGCCCAACGATACTCAGCCGAGTGTCAAAATGTGTGTGTGTGTGTATTTGTTATGTCTTTCTCCTCTTTAATGGCGTCTCATATATGCTGGTTAAATTACTCATACGCACCGCAGGACGTCAACATATTTAATATTTAATGCCAACTCCTCGCCCCGGGCAGCCACTTAGCCCAGTCTTGATTCCATGACCCATCTCCATCTCCAGCCAGCTCCTGTCTGCTCCCGTTGACGGCCTAACTGAATCATTAACATTAAGGTCAGGCAAATCGCAGACAACGGCGCAGACTGAGCGACAACATGCTAACAACTTTTAATTATAATTAAAGTCAATAAACGGAAGGAAAGCTAAAGTAAAAGTAAAAGTTGAATAAAGCTGTCAAGGGCATGCTGCACTTGAAAATACCCTAGAACTTCAATTGAACTTTCAATTAATCTAGAAACGAGATTATTAATAGAAAAAAATAATTTAGAAAAGAGATCTTTAATTGGAAAAATAATTATAAGAAAATAAAACTACAAGTTTACAAAATTCGTTAAGTCTGAAATAAGAAAACTTTTAAAAAACTTGAAAAACATGTTTTAGATCTAATTAATATAATATATATCGATTTAGGAAAGCATCAACTCTTCAAAGCTGTTAGTGAATTACAATCTATGTATACTTCAAGTAACAAAATCTCTAAGCTTAGGGTTCTCCTCTCTGTTTCAACATGTGAGGGATTTTTTAAAAGAGCTTTAAGAATGTTGAGCATTGAGATATGAGTGTATCTGACAGGTTGTTTAGTTTTCCATTGACTGCAGTGCTGGACAAGCATATCAATTTTGCATGCTCAATCCAAACCCTTTTATCCCTGACATAGAGACTTTACAGAAACCAACAGGTAAAGTCACAGTACAAAAGCTGAAAAAAGGATAAAGAGGGGGAGCAAAATTTGTGATGAAGCAACTTGAAAAAGAAGAAAAAATGTTAATGGTACGTTGTGCTTCATTAAAAGGATTATGCGACGCTCATATGCATGCGGTTGCCACAGAAAATATGTCAGTGGGATATCCAAAAACTGGTTTACAGCCACCTGTTTTCAGCTATTCCCTCCTGTTTCCCCTCTCTTTTTAGTGCTCTGGTCTTTGGTTGATGTTTTATGAGAGCAGGTTCCCTTTTTCACTTTGAAGTATTTGTATTTTGGATGCGAATAAAAAGACGCTTAGCTGAAATTTGCTTGCTTAGGGACGACGATGTGGAGGGGTTAGAGAGAGGAATAAGGGGTAGGGAGGTGAGTTTGCTGCCCCCTTTTGCCCGGCTGATTGAAAAGTGAACCTCGTTGAGCAACACTAACACACACACACAAAGCAATTACTCTCTCGACAAGCAGCCACTAAAAATTTTTTGACCACAAATTGCTTTAAAAAAGGCAAACAAAACCAATAAAACCGATGAAAGCGATAAAACGTGCAGTCAGGCGGTTTAAGCGGCTTTCACAACAGACGCAGTTTGAATCTGTTTGCAGTGCAGGACAGGATAATACACACACACTCGCACACGCACACACACATAGAAATTTATGTAATGTTAAAGGGCATGCCTTTGCCGAATCCCCTTTTTGCGAATACTTGAACAAAACACGTACGTTTTGTATGTATATAGAATGAAATTGCTGAAAATTGCAAACAAAAAGCAGGAAATCACCTTTTAATCGCCTCGAGCGTTCAGTCAGAGAGCGCGTGGAATGGGGAAAGTGAAGAGAAGGTAGTGTAGGTAGAGAGAGCGGTAAGGAGGGGAAAAGCAGAAATTGGTAACCAGCGCCAGCTGCTGATGTCAGAGAACAGAGTGACGGCTGCTGTCTTTTGTCTTTTGTCTTGCCAACATTTGGCAAGTCCCCCTTGGCCGGCAAAAGCAACAACCAAAAGCAGCAGATGCTCTTGAGTGCCTTGATAATCAGTTTTGTATATATATACTTATGTATTATATATATGTATATATATTTGTGTTTATTTTTCTTTTTTTGGGTGTATGTCTGCGTTTATGATGCGCGCGATGCTTCAGCACAATTTTGATCCTTTTCATTATTTCTTTCTCATTCATTCGCTTTTCTCCCACCAAAGGACCAACAAAAAACAGTTATCAGTGAACCGAACTGTTTTAACCAAAAAAAAAAAGAAAAAGTAGAAAAGAAAGTAAAAATGCCAAAAAGCAATTTCTAAAAATTGTTATTATAAAAGCGCAGCAAAGCAGAAATTAGGTTAAATTAGAACAAAGCGGAGGGAGGCAAAAATAAAAAAATTAAAAATAACAATAAAACTTTCACAGGTGGCTCGAAAAAAATATATAAATATATATGTACACACCAAATATAATTTCAAACCGCTTTGTCTCTCTATGTTTGTGTCTGTGCGTGTGGTTAAATAAAATCCATCTTTATTTGATTAAAATTTATAATAATAAATATAAAAAAACGCAAATGGCAAAAGAAATTTTGCGCATAACCCCAAGGGTAACTACAAAAAAAGAGCAAGCGAATTTTATTTCAATTGTGCTTCTTCTATAAATGGCAAAAAAAATATTTAAATTTGTTGAATAAAAAGCTTTTGTGGCGTATAACAAAAAATGTCATATACTGGATCAAAAATATTTGAAAAGAGTTTTAATATTAATAGAGATGCGAGAGAAACAATGAATTTAAAGAGCAGTTAGATTGAAAAAGCTAAAAGCGCTTTAAAAGCACTTAAAGTATTTTAAATATGATGATAATAAGAGCAGTAGCTATAACTAGGAGAATCAAACACTAAAGAGAACTTTAAGATGACTATTTTAAATTAAAAATCTCCGAAATTTAATAAATAATATTCGCCTTTTAAATAAATTTTAGAATTGAAGTACATTTTAGTCATTTGCTTATTTAAAATTTTACAAAGACCACTTTTATTGACTTTATTATTGCTTACACAGTATGTCAAATAAATATTTTGACAATGGAAAATTCTTCAATTTTTCAATAATGTAAATATTTTCTTTGTCAAAACAATTATTTGACTTGCTGTATGTGTACATTGAAATAAAAATAATGCTTTAGGCAAATGAATGTCTAATTGACAACTTTCATCAGATTGTGAAAGCCTTTTGCCGACCCTTTTTTCGTTATACTATATTTGATGTTGGCACTTAGTTGAATTGCCCATACTAATTGAACTGAAATTGATGGCAAGACCTTTCGACTGTTGGCCCGAAACGAAGCCAAGTCACAGCTGCTACTGACAAGTTAGCCCCCTTCAGAAATACGAGTAACTGATGCTCTAATTGCAATGTGTGCAGATTTATAACAAAAGTCAATCCTGGACAGGACAGACAGAACAGAACAGAACAGACAGACAGACAACAACACACAAGACAAAACAAATCGCATGATGGAAGCTGTCAGTAGCAACAGTTAAACGCAAATGTTTATCATTGGTTATTGATGCGATTGCCAGGAAAAGAGGAGCAAAAAGATACGAAAGCAAGGCTACCAAACAGTAGAATAAGGAAATAAATGCGAGTAGAGAGATACTCGTATTGTATTTCTCATATGAGAAACTTGCTCTTAAATTAGCCAGGCAAACAAATGCGGGGCACACAGACAGAGAAAGAGACAGAGATAGAGGCCCAGATTCAGGTCTGGACTGAGAAAAGCATCCAGTTTCAGGCGTAACAGAAATTTTGTTTTGTTTCTGGTTTTTTTTTTGTATTGTTGCTGGTTTCTTGTATTGTGTGTGCTCGAGTGGGCCCAGCATTTTACCTTATTTATGTTGATATTTGTGCTGCCTTTTGTTTTATGTTGCCTTCCTCCCCTGCCTCCAGCATTGTGGCTGGCAATTTGTTTGATTGTTGGAGTGCTTGTATTTTTTTCTTTACTTTTTTCCTGTGTATGTACATAAGTCGCAGACAGACAGACAGACAATGAGTGGGAGGCTGTTATTTGCATACATATGTATGTGCATATATATATAGATACATACTATACACATATAGTGTACTTGTAGTTGATATATTTATTTTATGAGTCAAATTACCTTTATTGAAATTCGGCATACACTTGAGATTCATGTGTACAACGTCATGTTTCTATCAATCGTTCTTGTATCTTGCCTTGAGATTTGATGCCTCCTGTTTCTTTTCTCTCCTTTCCACATTGGCAAAGGATTGTGAACATGTTGCCTTTAACTTTCCTAGTGCTTCAACCAAAAATATGCATATATTTCTTTGAATATTTGCCTCTCAACTTTCGTCTCAAGTTTTATTCCTTTGACTTGAAAAAAAAGGAAAAAAAAAGGATTTCGTTTTGCAATTTTTCTTAAGCAGCATGCGAAATATTCAAGTGCGCATTTTATTAAAAATTCGCAACACTTTGTTGCAATATTTGCGCATATTTAGTTTCAAATTATGCACACGTTTGCCATTTAGCCTTGACGGCTTTTAGCGGCCAAAATGGCAGCTCCCAATGGCGGGCACCTAAATGCGCATTAACTTAATGGCAACGCACACACACCAATACACACCATCACACACCCACACACACACACACTCGTTTTTACAGTTTTTAGCTACTGTGTGTAACTTTTTGAGCGGCACACAAAAGTCCTATTAAATTTTTACGACAATTCAGCGCGAAGTTGCCACAGCAGCAGTAGAAGTAGATTTTATTTTCTATTTTCACTGCACACACACTCGTACACACACTGTGTTACACCTATACATAAACATATTCCCTGGTTGTTCGTTGCATAGCTGACGCTAATAGCAAATCCTTGTTAGCCTTCACATCAGCACAACATGTAAAATTTCACTTGAATCCAAGCGGTTTATGTCTTTGATGTGTGTGCGTGTGTAAGTGTGTGAGTGTGTGCTTTGGATTTGCAAATTAATTAATCTTTCGACTGCTCTTTGTGCCTGATTAGCGTTGCTTAATTACGCACACACAGACACAAGGATACACACACACATATATATTTAAATTGTCACATGCACAATCGTAAAATATTTATGCAGCGATTTCGATTTCAATTAGCGTCGCTGTCACTTGCCACAAAATGTCTTTAAAATTGTTTTCAGTTTGCAGCCTGTTCAACTGTTAATTGGTATAACGGTATTTGTGACTGGGCCAACAACGCATAAATCACATTTAATTATATTGTTGACGTCGCCTGCTGCCTGCAAATCGTATATATCACCTTGGCCATTTTTGATAGCCTCAACGTCTGCCCTGCAGCGTTTAGTAGCACCCGCAAACACACACACTTATAAATTGTATATATATGTGTGTGTGTGTGTGTGTTTGCTGTCGAACGTGGCGTATTAGCAACGTTCGTGACCTTTCGCATAAAACAGCAACGACGCTTCCTTTTTTTTTTTGGCAATGTCCTTGCCAAGTGCCCCACCCACCCATCGGGCCGCCCCTCGCGAAACGTGCGTTGGGGGCAAAGCAAACACAAACAGAAGCAGCAGCAGCAGGAAATACCGTTAAGTTTCGCTTCGATTGGCAGCACAAGTTTCGCGTAAATATTCGTGCATTTCCTTTTTTAGCTGCGACATAAATAATTAAATTTAGAAGAAAAAAATACAGCTTAAAAAGTGAAAAATATGAAGAACAATTACGCAATAAATATGTGCAGATTTTTTAAGACATTTTATTTATATTCTTTCTGCTTTGATCCGTTGTATCCTAAATTAAAAACAATTTTCAAACATTTTCAATAAGCACAGAATAATTAATTACCAAGTGCGCAAAAGAGAAACTTTAATTTGAAGCATAAACAACTACTGTTCTCGTGTAAAAAGTAAATTATCTATCATTTATATTTTCAACTTCGTTTTTATTCATTCGAGTAACTGAAAAACTTTTGATTTAAATGCTGGCAATATGACTTTTTTTGGTCCATCTAGTTTCTATGGCAAATACTGTGTAGTAAAGTTCATTTGAGTATTGCTTAATTAAAAAGGCAGCATCAATTTTTCTGTCGTTGCTTTTCAGTTGCTCTTTTCATTCATTAGCAGCACATTTCTTGTTGCTTTAGAGATACTATTTCCGAGATACTTTATTAGTCAATTATGGAGGGACATCTGCCGGAGACAAAAGCGTAGATGAAACGTACAGTATACAGTATATATTCGTAATGAATGGGAAGCAAAGCAAACTGAATATCTGTGAATATGCAGTGGGAGATTGTGGCTGTAAATGTAGCTGTATTGTGTGTATGTTTGTGTGTGTGTGAGCTGTGAGCATATTCATTACATTTCCATTCACAAATCACAACTGTGACCCAAATGACATTACCTTGGTTAACGCTTGTCACTCAGTGATATTATACTTACTATTCGCATCTGCTCTTCCTCTTCCTATTCCTTCTCTCTTTCTATCTCTAATTCTATCTCTTTCTCATTTTATGATATAAGAAAAATGGCATAAATAAACTTGTGTGTGTTGCTTACACACATAGCTGCCAAGTTGCCATAACTAAATATCCAAGTATGTGTGTGTGTGAGGTGTGTGTGTGTGGTTGTGCGGGTGTGTGTATGTGTGCGTGTCTACTCACTCTGCGCCAGGGATTTAAACGCGTTGCTGTCGTTGGCATTATTGTTGCACACGCCTTTTATACACACGCCTTGCATGTTCTTCCACATCTGTCTGTGCGGTTGTCTTTTTATACCCTGTGCCAAAGGTAACATAAGTTTGTGCGAATGTATGTAACACGCAGAAGAAGACTTGGCAGGCATCATAGGATATATATTTATAAAAATTAATGGAAGGAGTAAATTTGGTATTGCTATTTAACTGGCATTTTAAAAATGTAGTGCTTATTAAATTCATATTATAAATGCTAATTTAATAAATTTTCTGTATAAATAATTAATTAAGAACAAAACATAAAAATTTATTTCAATTGAGAATTTGTTTTAATTAAAAATACATTTCATTTAAAATATATTTTTTAATTCAATTGAAATTTTATTATATTTTGGATACTTATTTTTTTAGAAATCACAAATTATGTGATAATGCTTTTAGTTAGTCTTGGGTTTAGAAAACATACATGCAGGGTATCTCTTGGCCACATCCTTTCAACTAAAGCGTTCTTACTTTTTCCCAGTGCGTGTGTTTGCTTTGTGTTTGTGTGCGTGACAAAGTTGCTTGGCACTGCTGCGCTGCGGTATGAAATGCATTTATAATAAATGGATTTAGGATTCAATTCCCTGCACATAATCCTGAGCACATGCATATTACAAGTGCGCTAAGACAACGCACAAAACAAACAGAAAGCTCTTAAGTAAAGCAGCTTTAAAGCTCAAGTTGATTTTTAGTTAAAGCTCCTTACTCAATCTCTATCTTTAATCTATTTACAGACACCATCGCAGCTGATGTCGAGTAGCGAACTCGCCGATCATCGACGTCGCCATTGCCGCTTCCAGCAACAGCAAATTCACAATTTGCAGATGTCGCAACGGAATCTGCGGCGACAGATGAACGAGCTGAAGTTTCATCACATTGACGAACGTGTGCGCAGCATCGAGTTGGAGCAACATCGCATCGCAAATGCCAATTTCAATTTGAGCCGTCAGATTGCGACACTGGACAAGCTGCACACTTCAATGCTGGAGCTGCTCGAGGACGTCGAGGGTCTGCAAAGCAAAATGGACAAGAACATTCCCGAGCTGCGACACGAAATCTCCAAGCTCGAGTTCGCCAATGCACAAATCAGCTCCGAACAGAATTTGGTACGCGAAGAGGGCAAAAACTCTGCCCGTTCCCTGCAGGCGATGGCCGTTAGTGTTAGCGCGTTGCAGGAGGAGCGCGACGGGGTCAAGAAAATGGTCAAAACCGTCGAGCAGCTGCAGACGAATGTGGATCGCGTGCAAACACTTGTCAACACTGAACTGCACAATAAGGTAAGTTGCTCTTAGAAAGCACAATTCTCAATTATTTCCTTTTCAGAAAAAAATATTTTTAGTTAAGTACTACTCGAAATACTTATGTACAACAAATTTTTTTTTTTTTTTAATTTTCAATTTTTTTCAATTATCTTCTTTTAATACTTCATAGCTTTTTCAAATCTTAAGCACTTTTATTATGCTTGACCTTTAAATTAATTTTGCACTTAAATTTTGTTAAATTTGTTTCCAACATTTTATTTTTTTCCAACATTTTAATTGTATTTTTCCAAAATTTTAATTTTTTTTATACCTACCCCTTAACATATTTTCAAAAGCTTTGAATACTCGTAGCTTGGTCAAAACTTAACCGATTTCCATGCGGAATTTCATCAATGCTGGACATTTTTATTAATTCCGCAACTGAATTTCACGCAATTGTAAATTTTAAATTTTATCCAATATTTTCGATTTGTTTGACAACACCAAAATAACATATTTAACAAACTTTTCCGTTTTCTCCTCCACAGCTCTCGCACTTGAATAAACCACACAAGCGTCCACATAATCAGAAGCAGCCAGAACTCCAGTTAACGGACATTCAAGGGGACAGCGACTTGGCCGAAACTCTGGTGGCCGAATTGGAGAACGTTGAGGCGCAGTATGAGGCGATTGTAAATAAACTGCCGCAGGACTGCAGCGAGCTGTCGACTCAGGTGGACGGACTTCATCTAATCGCGCCCGCTGGACAGCATCATCCACTGATGACGCATTGCAACGCCGATGGCTGGACGACAGTGCAGCGTCGCTTTGACGGCAGCGCCGACTTTAATCGCTCGTGGGCGGACTATGCCCAGGGCTTTGGCACCCCAGGTGGGGAATATTGGATTGGCAACGAGCAACTGCATCATCTGACGCTGAACAATTGCACACAGCTGCGAGTGCAGATGCAGGATATCTATGACAACAATTGGGTTGCCGAATACAAGCATTTCTATATATCATCGAGGGCCGATGGCTATAGGCTGCACATTGGCGAGTACAGTGGGAATGCATCGGATGCATTGAACTACCAACAGGGCATGCAGTTCTCGGCCATCGACGATGATCGCGACATATCACAGACGCACTGTGCTGCTAACTATGAGGGTGGCTGGTGGTTCTCCCATTGCCAGCACGCCAATCTCAATGGGCGCTACAATCTTGGCCTCACTTGGTTTGATGCCGGCCGCAACGAATGGATTGCGGTCAGGTCAAGCCAAATGCTGGTCAAGCGGCTGCCCAGCGACGAGTGTGCGCCAAGCATTGGCAATGGGGCGCCTTCATCAATGACAACAACATCTACAACGAAATCCACGACAACAACTGTGGTCGAGTCCAGCACACGGCCAACCACTGTGGTGCAGTTCGTTGCCGCTGCGCAGGCGTAAGCAACCAGCTATTAAAATCACAATTTAATAGCCGACAGCTTCAGTGAACCACCAGAGCCATGCCTACTATAGTTTGGAGTGCGTGCGTGTGAAACGCGCAAAAAACAAAACAGAAAACAAAAATATATATGTATAGAAATGTGTAAAGCAGAGTCATAGAAGGATTCGAAGAAGGATCCTGTGTAAATAGTTAGCTTCTTGTCTAAGTTGTAGGTAATACTAATTTCAATGGAGCTTATTAGCCTCGTCAAACAAAAAAGAAAAACTAAATAAAAAAGTGCTTAACAATAGAGAGTACACGTACACTAGGCGTATGCGTAATCTAGTTAAATCTAACCTCTAGTTTATTGAACCAACTTGTCCATGGAAATGTATGCAAACAAGCGTACATATTTGTTTTGTCTTTCAGCAGATCTCATAGAGACATAAGTTCACGCAGCTCAAACGAAAACATTCCGAAAACAAATTCTCATTAATTCCAAAAACAAATTGTATTTAAATTGAACTCTATCTTAAAATCGATTTTGGGTCATATCATGAGCAGAACAAATAAGTGCGTGCATGTCTGCAGTTATTTCCATAATAACTACGAGTAATCCTAGTTGATAAGTGAAAGCCAGTCTCTAGTGTAGGCATCTCAGACAAATAATAAATATACATACAAGTACTTAAAAACAAACAAACTTATTCAATGCATTGAATAATTTTGGGTGCTTCTGTGTAGAGAATTAGTCTTAAATTATATTTAAAGCGTCCATATCAAGATTGAACGGTCATTTAAGTCATTAAGTACTATAATATATATAGTCCTAACGTTGGTATTTGTCATTGTTGTATTATACTTAAATATGAACAGCATTCGATTCTTATCCCACATACACTTCAATTTCAAGCTTAACTACAAGCATCGTTTTATTTTGTTCTTTATGCAACAACCAACAATTTACATGTACGCCAAAGACACACACACATACACATACATACTTATTATAATAATTTATGAAACTCGAGAAACAACCAACAAACTATTTTCTGCAGTTTTGCATATACCAAAAAATACAAATAAATATAAAATACAAAAATTGTTGGCTAAAATTGCAGCTAACTTTAGTCAATAAATGGTATACATAATATATATATATATAAATATATGTAAAGTAAAGTATATACTTGTATACATTAATTTTATGTACGTTACGTATTAAGTGACTTGAAAAAAAAAAATGAAATACTGGCCATAGCCAGCGTATTTTACAATAAATGAATTGATGTGAATTTTCTCAGCAAGATTTTTCTCTCTCTCTCTCTCTCTCTTTACAATACAACAACAGTAGCTGCATCAATATCTTATAGTGCATACAGTGATTGGCAAAATTCTGTTCAACTTCGACATACGAGGAATGAATATCAAAGAAAAACTGGAGAATATTTCAAGCCGAGAGTTGACGAAGCTTTAATACCCTAATACGTATATTGTTTCTTCAAAAATTAAAAATGCTTGATGAACACTTAAATTTCATAATCGGATCTACACATATACACATTTATGTATAATATACATTTACACATATTATGTTGGGTGGGTTTATGGTTTTTCCATTGTTGATTTTAAAATCCGATGTCTAAATATGCAACAGCTGTTCCAGTTTCCTACTAAGTCTATCAGTTTGCTCTGATAAGCAAGAAAAAATCACAATGCCCTGAAGATTATAAAGCATAGTTAATCTTTGCATATGAACAACATGACAACGCACTATGGCGGCTCCCAGAGTGTTGTCAATGACAACAGTAACAACAACAACAACAACAACAGCAACGACAACAACAGGACGAACCACGCTGAACGCGCAGATTTATGGCTGCATTTTCACACACAGACACATAAAAGAAACGGATTCGCTTCAAGCGAAGCATAAAAAATGCGAGAATGAGAAATCTCGAAAAACAAAAGGAAAAAAGTCAACCTAAAAGAACAGTGCCACAGCTGCTCTGGGATGCTTTTGTTTCTTTTGGCTGTTGAGATTGGCACTATTGTTTTAGCCAGATTACAGACTGTTGGTCTGCGTCAATGCAAGTTCAGGCAATCAATGCTGGCCAAGCAATTTGAAGCTCAAATGTCATAATATAAACTTCATACGATTAGCTGCGCCAGAAAGTATACTACACTTTTTATTAGAATTTTTACTTTATCAATAGGGGTGAAAAAGAGGTAAAAATTGTTGAGCTAAGAGCTATATCAGTGCTGGGAATTTTCATTTGAAAATACCAGCTGTCTGTCTGTCGGTGTGTCTATCTTATATCAATGGCAGCCGAAGCATAAGACATTTTCACACCAGAGAAGCTGCAACAGAGGCAAAAGCTCAGCTGCAATTTATCAGGCATGAGAGCACACGCCTTAATAATGGAAGAGTGCACATTTTTTACTATTGAATATTTTACGGCATTGACTTGTGACTTAGCTGGGGGTTTTTGACTTGCCCCTAATGTCATTGTGGATTGACGCACTGATCCTTATTTATGCATTTATTTTGTTGACAGTTTTCGCACTCAAAAAATGCTTCTAGCCAAAATGAAAGTGCCACAAGTCACAAACCAACTACAAGCTTGTTTTTTTATTTAGTTTTTATTATTTTTTATTATTTCTGAGCAGAGAAGTAAATAGAAGTTGTCATTTTTTGTTGGTTTGGACTCTCGACACAGCCGACACACAGATACATTGAAATTGCGACATTTGAATATATTTTTAGCTTTACTTAGGTCAGTCAACAATCAACAGAACGTTTTCTGCACCATTAAACCTAAGAACATCTTTCACAACCAACTCAAATTTAGTGTGAACTGAATAAAATACGGCCGAAAATGAAAAATAAAAAAGGAAATTACGAACCCCAACTTACCTTCAGGTTGTTTCCTTTTCTTTTCTTTTATTTTTTTTGGTATTTTTGTATATAAAAGTATTTACAAAGGCCACCGCTTAAATAAAAAGGGGCACAAATAAAAGCGAAAAGCTGCTGCACGCATTTAAAATGCAAATCTATTCATGGTTGTGTGGTCGTAAGCGGAAATGGAGTCTCCATCCCGTTGGCTCGCACTTCCGGCAATTAACAATGAGCCCACGAGAAGGAAAACCAATTCAAGTGAATGATGGCTGCTTTAAATGTGAAAGTCATAGAGAAGTGGTAAGAATAAAAAGAAGAAATGGATCAATCTCTTGGCGAAAATGTGGTGTTCAATGTCAATTTAGATTTAAATAGAAGAACTCTGAATGGAAAAAGATTAGTTAAAAGGAAATTCCATTAAAAATATTATAAAAATTCAAAAGAGTTATAAGCTAAATATTCTTTCTTAACCCGTTCAATACATTTTTTTTTAATAAATCCAATTTAAATTTCAACCATAAATATGTTCCGAAAATTTGAAAATTGTTTCACAAAATTACGTTTCAGAGAACAAACAATTAAATATACATATTTCTACGTAGGCATTGTTGTACGCATGGAAAACCAAAAAGCGAACTTAAACCAAACCACGAGCTATCCACGTCCAACAATTCAAGTGAACTGAGTCAAAAACAGCTGAAAATATCTGAGTATATAAATTTTTGAATATGTGTGTATGCGTGTGTGTGCACATGCACAATTTCCGCCAAATTATTTATGCGCTTTCAGCATTTTATGCATTTTATCCAACAGGGCGTATGCGCAATTAATATGCTACCATAATTATCATAATTACGCGATGCTTTGCTATCGATTCGTCTTAAAGCTTAAGTTTTCATTTTGTAGCAAGTAAAATTTAAAAAGGTTTCAACTAAATTCATGTAAAATGAACATACATGTGTCTGAGCGTTGGGCAATAAAAAGCAGCCAACAATTTAATTAAAAAGCATAATGCCCCCAGCTTAAGCAGACTCAAAGCGCACACTAACAACGCCAGCAATACCAACAACAAATAAAAGATAAAAAACAAAAAACAAATGCGAACAAAAAAACAATAAACTTTTACGATTCTAATGTGTGTGTGGCGCAGAAATGACACGAAGCCGCCGGCAAAGAGCAAACGCTTGTTAGCTTTCCCTTTTAATCAGCTGGCAAGGCGTAGTTCTTTTTTGAATACCCTGTAAACTTTTAGGAATGGGCATAAGGGGGTATTTTTTGTTTGGTTTGTATGAATGTAACTGGCAGATTTTTATAATTTTCTAATTTTATTTTAGAGTCATTCTAAGTTTCAACAGTAATTCTATCTATTTGATTTGAGAATAATTCCTATGATAATATATCTTTTAATATTTTTTCTTCATTAATATTATGATATTCTTTATTTACGACTAATCTAGAAATGTCAACCATTTTTTTAACAAAGCTTCCAGCTAATTTCGAATTTAAAAATCAATTTCAAAGATATTTTATAAAATTGTCGTACGCATTTATTTTACCATCTTCGATCTATCCAAGTCATGGTAAGATCCTTTCATAGGGTATCTATTAGCGATGCACACTCAACTGCTGCACTTTATCTCTACTTTTTTTGTACTTTTATCCTAAGTCCCACTGACAGCTAATGTGGTTGTGGCCAGACCAAGCCCAAATCCTCGCCAGGCGACCAGCTGTGTGAGCTTCAGCTGAAGGGAATATGCTAATTATAATTAGCGGAAAATTTACATATGCTACGCACACTACTCACTGTTCAGAGATACGCTTCTAAGTCCTTAAGTAAATATCCAGTCCTGCTGCCATTTGACAGCATAAGCATAAAGTTTTTGGCCATGTCACAGCAATTAGGCCAATTATAAATGTTATTGCCAGCAGAGTGCGCGAACTATTTTAATAATTCACGAAAAACTATTGGTCTAAATCCCACAACCAAATGAATTTACATTTTAAGCACCACAATAATTAATTCAGTAGATTTTGACCTAGGTTTTTTGGTGTAAATTGAATTAAATATTTGTCGGATTGATTAACAAAATCAAACGATCAGGTCAAATAATAATTATTTTCCTGGTGTTAATTGTTACAATTTAGTTGGCATTATTCGCAAATTTAATATACTTAATAACACAAGGGAAAATTGTTTTGTAATTTAAATGACACAATATTCAAAACACATAATAAATATGCTAAATTTTTATTGCTGTAGATTTAAATTTCTGTATACCAAGTGCAGTTGCATTTTCCCTACTTAGATTATTCTAATGATTATGTCATTTGGTTCTTTTCTTTTCCTTTCCCACACTCAATTTAAGCTGTCAAATAGCCGTCCTTGACTTGGCTGACTTGTATAAAAAAAAAACAAAGCAAACTTCCTAACAATGTACATAGGTCTATACTACTTAAAAAAAATCAAACGTGTACATATTCGTATTACTGGGTCACATTATATGGTCCCAACGTTCTTTTGATCACAAAAAGCCGCCAAAATAAGCCAGCTTATACAAAAAGCTAAAGTAATCACGACTCTAAATCTGAAGAGACCTTCTGCCCCAAAACTAAAAATGCACAATTTTCTTTTATACTCTTACCACGAGATGGCACTAGACTGAAGAGAAGAAGGCTTTCAAGCTCAGCCTGCCGGTTGTGTGTTTTCTCTTTTTGGCCTGAGCCCCTGTGTAAATGCTGCTAAAAGTCACATTGCATTCAAATGCACAGAAAGAACACCCTGTTCCCTTCTCTGTCCCTTCTTCTGTGAGAGCCTTATTGTTTTCTGGTTTTTATCTACTGCGAGCTGCTATTTCACTTTTCTCCCTGCAACTGCGAATACAAAACTGTGAAAGGCGATTATTGTTGCAAAGTTGGTTGACAACTTGCGTCAGGCTGAAGGCAAAAACTTGCCTTGACTCTTTCTCCCTCTTTTTGATAAGGGGCAAGTCCAGAGCCCAGAGTCCAGTGCCCAGAGAGTTGGGATTGTAGCTGGCCCCAAGTTTGTAGCCAGCATCATAATAAGGCACCAAGTAAAAAGTCTACTGAAAATAAACAAATGCAAAAGATAGTTAGATAGTTGGATGGGGTATTTTATGTCTTGGCCAAGCTGAAAGTTTTCTTTTTTACTATATTTTATATAGACTTTGAATTCAAAATTAATCTTGTATTTTACTTGCCAGCCATTGTTGCGGTTTTATTTTTGTCTTTAATGTCTGGGCCTTGCCTAAGGGGGTCAATGGCAGCAAAGTTGGTAAGTAGCAAAGGCTGCCGTCGAAAGGAAATTGAATATCCGCTAGAAAATTATCAATTTATGGTAAAATGAGCACTGATTGCAATGCCACGATACGAATTGAATGCGCCACGATGCTTTGTGGCATATTGGCTAAATTGAAAATGTATCGAAATGAAAACCAAAAACCCAACAACGAACAACGAGCAACGAAAAGAAGGCAACAGTCAACAAGCAGCCGGCAAACGGCATTGCCAACAGGGCCATAATGAGCAAGTCAATACCATGGACAGCACATATACTATAAAATATACACACCCACACACACAGACAGACTGGCAATCGATGTGCAGAGCAATGAGACAGTGCTGAGAGGTCCTGCGACATTGCGATAAAAAGCAGATTGCAATTTGTTTTACTGATTTCCATGCTTTTGGCTTTATATTTGCACGACGGAAACTTTCATTAACATCAAACAGATACTGTGGCAAAGGGAAACAGACAGTCGGACAGAGAGACAGACAGACGGAAGACAAGGAAGTCGACAGCCGCATATAATATAAAACATACACTTTCAGTAATGAGCTGTGCATGTATTTTATGTGATAGTACTTGTACTTGTTCTTACGCAAATGGCATGATTAAGTGGCATGTGCATTGTTCATTTATGCCATTATTTGCGATTAATAATGTAATGGAACAACTGAAGCACAGGGAAGAAAATACCTATTTAAGGCTTAAGCTGCTTACCAAGCTTATTTTAAAGAAAGCTCCTCGAGTACATTTAACAAGTCGACACTTCGATGTTTAGCTGAGCTTTAAGCTGTTGGCTGAATTAATTTTAGGTTGTTTCTGCAATTAAAAAGAAATGCATATGTTTAATGGTAAGCAGATTAAACAAAATCTATTATTGTAAGTCAAGTCTTCAATTTTAAAAAATATATTTGAAAGGAAATCTGAATTCCGTTTGAATGATGTATAACTTTTCTTTACCCATTAAGTACCCATTGAAATATATGAAGGAGTGACTGCAAAACAAAACTTTCAAAAATCTTTTCGCTTATATTTTTTATAATTTTTTGAAAATTACTTAAAAGGCACTTATTTGTCATTTTCATACAATAAGTGCCTTTTAAGCAAAATTATAATAAATATAAGCGAAAAGATTTTTAATTTAGATGACCTTTCCAAATATATATTTTAAATTTGAAGACTTGACTTACAATAGCTGTTATAGTAAAAGAAAGAGTGTACTTATTAATTTGGCCATTAGTGTATATCTCAATAGTATTTCTTCGCAAATGCTTAAGCTTTAATCTTTCATAGCTTCACAAGAATGTTGAGTTTTAATTGCAATTTAAAATTTAATATATAAAATATGCATTTTAAATCTTTTATTTAACTTTCTGTCATTTCATAAATGACAGTAGCTCTGGCCCAAAACACGCCTAATTGGCCGCAAGTTGAAGTGCAAACATTCACCACCAAAGAGAAGCATCTCAACAATTTCATAAAACATGCCGGAGAGTGCAACCAATTACATTGGCAAATAATGGCCACAAATGAGTTTTGAGTACAAACACTCCAACCTACACTCACATTAACATTCACATTCACACTCGCATTCACATTTAAATTCTCTTAGTTTGGACAGAAACCGCAGGCAGTTTTATTCACAGACAGATGGAGTTTTGAGCCTAACAAAAGTCCTGGGCACAAAACTAAATTTATGTGTGCATTAACTTCCCCTGACCTACGACCCCTGACCCCTGACTTTTGTCTGCTTTCTCATGAAAGAAAGATGTCGAAATTGTGTAACTTTGTTGTGTAAGTAATTTTAACAAATTTGCGAGACATTTGTGGCCTTTTGTACAAATATTTAACCTATTTTTGGAGACCCGTTAAGGCCCGCTTTATCATTTCCCTTTGCCTTTAATTGTTGTAGCGTCTACTGTTGACTTTTTGCGGTCAAAGAGGCCAATTAAGTTAAATAATTAGCCAAAGTTTGTGGCATTCAGATAAAGTTGTTGTCGAAATTGGACCTGGTTACGGTCGAGGTAGCATTTCAACACTAATGCCAACAAATTTCAATAAAATCCCATTGTTTGCCATGCTGAGTTATTATGTCCGAAAAGTGTTGGCAATTTGAGGACCAAAGTAAACATTGAAGTTCGTTTTAAAATTCCTCAACTCAATTTGTAACAACAATAACAATCCCAAATTGAATATGGATCGGAACACAGAAATACGAACATCTAAAAAAAGACCGACAGCGTACATACAAAATACAAGATTGTCGAAAAGAACATTTTATCGTTCTCTTTATTGGATTTCTGTGTTCATTATCCTCGGCTTAATCTGTGTCGGCCTACATTATACTTTCAAATCCGACTTCGGACAATGCAATCTCCATGATGTCAAATGCAATTGATATGGTAAGTAAACATTTTCTTGCTATCTGAAATGAACTATAACTTAACTTTAGCCATCGACATTATGGAGAGTGTGACTTGCGAAACGAAATATAATTTACATCGCTGCATCTACTGGACATTAGTTTGTGTATTGATTATTGTCCCTGTGCTTTTAATATTCTTCTTCATGGATGTTCCTCGGCATTACTGCACAGATTATGAAGTTGTCTGCATTGATGTAAGTACAAGTCTGAAATAGTTATTGATAATAACAGCAATTATACTCTACAGCCAGATAAAAAGGAAGTTTTATGAAAATCTGTTAACATTGGTAAGCTTAGTACACTTCTTGAGTCAATTGACTTCCAATAATTCTTTTTCCGCCTTCAGCTATCTGGACTGAATACCTTTGACTTTCAAACTCTCAAGGTATTCTGATATTTAAACCCAATTATTTGGTGTTACGTATACGTAATATTACTGCAGCTGATTTCAGATGTTTTCCTTTAATAATCTATTAAATTATAAATTTGAAAAGTTCTAAAGAACAAAATGCAAATGTGCACAAATGTTTGCTTATAATTAAGAATTTTGCTGAATGCTGAATGGGGAAAAGTTTGCACACGAATCAACTTAAGCAGATAGCAAATGTTTTCCTTGCTTGACGGCATTTCAATAAATTGCAAGAGACTAAACAATTTGCATGTCTGTGCCAGAAACTCGAATGTGGATTTCCATTCAACCGATATGTATACAGTGCCTGTCAGCAGTCTACAGTCAGCTGCCTGGCAAATTTATTGACATCAACTAAAACATGACCTGACTGTTGCTCTTGATATACATGATATTGCATATCTGATGGATTTGCTTAACTGAATTTAAAAAGGAAGGCATAAAAAAAAAACAGGAAATGCTGTTGACCTACTGCCAGCATACATACGAGTATCGAGATGCTTTTCAAATTTATTGAAGCGCTTTTACTCACACACTCTCTCTCTTTCTCTCTCTCTCACTCACTCAGTGAATTTTCAATGAATACACCCGCAGAATAAGTGCACTTTGCAATTGAATGCATATGAAGAAAGCGCAACGAGTCTATGAGCACTTTATGGCTATAGATTTTATGTGGATTATTTAAAACCATAACAAACTGCAGTTTCCCCACATATTAATTAGTGGTCTTTGTTCTGGAGATTTCACGAGTATAGTTTGTTTTTTTCTATTCCTTTGCTAAACCATTACAGTTCTCCAGCCAGCGCGTAAGTCACTTGTGGCCAAAAAGTTCATCCACACACGCCCATAAAGTTGTAAATACAAACAACAAACTGCATACTAATGATGTCTCTGTTGTGGTCTGCACTTTTGCGCTCTAAGCCCGCATAATTGGGCCATGGGGTATCCGTTAGTGTGTGTATGTATGTATATGGGAGTGTGTGTGTGTGTGTTGTTTTTGCTGTTTATCTTTCGTTGGGGCTATGATTTAATATGCAATACACAATAAAATGCAAACACAAGTACATTTACTTATTAGCTCAAATATGCATTTAACTGATAACCTTAACTTGCATTAAACAAAAATTAATTTAAGCCTATGATACAGCAAATTATAATAGCATAAAGTAAACGTAATTACTTACAATCAATAAAATTTAATATTTAGCTTATTTCAATTAAAAGTGCCTTAATTTAACTAATTGTTATTAAAATAATATATTATAATAATAATTTTGATAGCTCTCCATGATTCTTATACTCATTCTTTTTGAACTTCTGACTTAGCAGATTTATCTTCTTAAAAGCTAGCGTCATTGGATGTCAAGCAACTTGTTGTCAAGGTCGACTCAAGCCAAAACTGATGAAAATAAATGTGAGCTCTTACAACAAACTCTCAAATGTTATTTTCTGACTGCGGCTGACACTTTTGCGCACAGCAGGTGAAAAATAAATAAACTTTTAAATTTACAACAAGGATTTATTGCCAACTTCTGACCAAAAAAATATAAAGTTTGATTTTATTTGATTTCAAAAAGCCTTAAAGCGTTTAACTTGGAAATTGACTAAAAATATGAGTGTCAATAAAATGTTAAAGTAAATATTTTTGTAGATAGTAATAAAATTTTATTATTATTGATTGGCTTTAATTGAATGTATATTGAAACTATATTAGAATTTGTTTTGCTGACTATCTTTAATTCTGTGCAGAAATTTTGCAATATTAAATTGCTGTCAATCACAAAACTTGTCTGCAAATACTATAATTGCAGGAAATTGTGATTTCCTTCTGTTTCTGCAAGTAATGTTAGTTGTAATTAAAACAAGCAATGCAGTTAACGAGTTTATAAACATCGCGCACACGCTGCGTATGCGTAATATTAAGATATCAGCATTTACATAATTAAGATTATGTTTCCGCTACAGAGAGCTGAAAATTAATCTGGAATATTAATACGTAGACTTGTAGCAAATAAATTACTTTGTATGCCGTTAATATGTATAGTGCTAAAGTGACATAGTGAGAGTTACTAAGAGGCTTTATTTTGTCTGTTTGTGTGTGGAGACTGAGGAAGTCTGTTCGTATTGTTCCCTTATATTATCAACACTGGATGCTAATTAACAATTAGCCTGGGAAAAAAGCATCCTGAGACTGTATCCTGAAATTGTGTCAAGTTTTGAGTCAAACATGCAGCTGCATTGTAGTTAAAACTTGAGCTTCTTACTATCCGGACATTGCTTTGTCTTGTTCTCGGACCACACACTGCACATCGAACTGCCCTGGGCTACGAATACTTTCTTTATCCCTTTTTAAGTTTTTTTTTTTTGTTTCTCAAACAATTTAACAGTGTATTGACCTAATTGTGTGCTGTTGCTTGCAGCTATCTCCTTTCTCTCTCTCTTTCTCTCTTTCTTCATTTTACCGATTTTGCCTGGCACGCAAAACTTATCCACGACTTGAGTCCATTTTGGCAAGTTAAGCCAAGGACACTTTGGAATTTAAAGCGACCCCGAAAAGCAGCTGAAGCTGAAGCAAAAACTGCTGACTATCGGATTTAGTTAACTTTGTAGCCAAGTCGAGCTAAGCCCTTGATTTGGGTTTAATTCTCGAGCTCAATTGCCAGCTTTATACCCTTTCTATTGAACAGCAAACACGTGTCTTTAGTCTCGTGATTACTTGTCTCTTCAGTACACTGCAAATTGTATTTAAAATCAACACATTTAAGTACAAAAGGCGTTGACATGCGCCCAAAGATAAACAAAACATTTGACATTATTTGCGATTGTTTGTTTTTTATTCGTTTTTATACAGTTGCAGCGAAGGTATTATAATTAAATCAGCATTTTTGTAACGCATTTTGGTGCAAATTGTGATGTTTTTCTGTACACTGCCTTAAAAATGCCCTATGAGTTTTAAGGAGTATGATATATATTCTCTTGATCAGGCTGACAAACTGAATTAATAAGATCGTATCTCCTTCTAAGATTTCCAATCAACTATTGCTTTTATTACAGGCGTGAAGAGTAAAAAAACCCCTTGCTTTATAGGGTATTTTATCTTTATGCATGTAATTGTAATTTATTTTACTAATTTTGAACCAATTTGTTTTAAAATGAGCTAAAATAGAATACGTTGAATCGTGTTTTGTATGTTTCTACTCACAAAAAATCGAAGTGTGTTTAAATTGCGGCTAACCGAATATTTTCTTTCTTTTCTTGTCATTTTATATATTGTGATGAAAATGTAGCAACACGTGATGTGGTATGTAAATAAAGCGCACTCTCTTTCACACTGATACAAACACATACACACACACACGTGTACACTTTGTATGTGTGTTTGTGTGTGTTTACATTTGTGTCTGTTTGCGCTTCCGTCTGTCAGAAACAAATGTTCATGTTGTTGTTTATGTTCATAGCCGTCGTAATGATTGTCACCCACCACTCCCCCTTTTGTACGCCCTAAAAACTTAACCCCCACCACCACATCCCCTCAGCACGTGTTTCCTCTTCGATATTTGCATTGGCATTGCATTGTTTCGGTTGCTCTGCTTTCTGCATATGAATGAAAATGCTTTAAGCGCCTTTTAATACGTAAAACAAAAAACAGAATTTCATTGAGAGAATTAAGTTTAACGTGTGCAATTTTTTGTGTGTGAAATTTTATGGAATACTTGGAAAAAATATACAGAAAGCTGCTAAAATTTGTAAATAATATAAGGCTTATGTGACAAAGATTCTTTTTACCTGTGAAAAAAATCATAAAGGAAAGAAAGGAAATGCTTAATAATAAAATATGTTGGATATAATTAGGGAATTATAAGAATACACTCAGACCAACATTTATTCGTACACACTGTTTTTTACTACTTATAACAGCTATGTAAGTCAAGTCTTTACAGTAAAAAAAATATATTTTAAAGGTCGTTTAAATTTCGTTTGATTGATGGAAAACTTTCCTTGACCCATTAAGTACCCATTGAAAATTTTGAGTTTTAAAAATTATTAAAAATATTAACAAAAAGATTTTTGAAAATTTTTGCTAAGTATTGTTTGAAGAATTTTATTGCATCAAAATATTTTTTGTAAAAAATCAAGGAAAAAAGTTTTAAATTTTTTTTTTTTTTTTCAACTCAAACTTTTTAATGGGTACTTAATGGGTAAAGAAAAGTTATCCATCAATCAAACGGGATTTAAACGACCTTTAAAGTATATTTTGTTAATGTGAGAGCTTAAATTACATAGCTGTTGCAGTAAAAAAAAATTGTGTACGCATAAATTTTGGTCTGAGTGTATATGCAATACAATTTATATCTTAACTCTTAGGGATTCTTTGAAAAAGTTAACCTTCCTTTTGTTATGAAATACTATATATCTAATAATTTTATACAACAACATGGGTAGGGGTTAATCTTGCTGGCAACAGGATAAACATAACTCAGCACACACATGGTGAAGAAGTTGACCAACTATTGAGTTTAGTCTATCAAAGCAACATCAAATTTCGAGCACTCATAACTCATAAGGCGAAAACTTTCCTCAGAGTATTGGAGAGGGGAGACTGGAGAAAGGAGTAGAACACGAAGATAGATAAATTAAAGTCCACTCAAGCACAAATGCAACTGCTTCAAAACAGATGACTGCACATGTTGCTGTGGCTGCTGTGGTCAGCATGCCCCCAACTGAGGCATGTGGAGTGAAAAGGAGGGAGGCCTTTGCCTTGCAGCCAATTGTGGCATGCAACAGCAACAGCAACAGCAAACGGAAACTAGAAATTTGCAAAGTGCATGAATACAAAATGAGCTGTGTGACTACATTAAATTCATTTTTATCGCACTCACAAGTGATTCAAACACTTTAAGGACTCACCCACAGAAAATAATAGTTGAAACTAAGCGAAAGCCCGCAGATGCCAGCACAGATACAGATAAAGATACTCATGCAGTTATAGATATATGTAGATACATTAACATATATTGTTTGTCTGCGCGTGCTGCGGTTACTCCGATTTCCGCATACACACAAATATTTGGTATCATATTTTATTTTCTTTACTTTATGCGCTTTTATCGACCACAAATTGAGCCATTAATTGAATTGATTGAAATTGATGTCACGCAAACAGTTTGCTTTGCCAACGCATTTGATAAAGATACAACAGAAACGGTTAAGCTAAGCACTCTCATTTATTAAACTTATATTGTAAGTCTTTCTAACTTATTGTTTCCAATACTACAATTTAAAAGCTTTATTAAAGTGTTTAAGCTTCAGCTTTATGAAAAACTGCCGATGGCAGCTTTTAAAGCCGCTACAAAGTGAATAAAATTAAATCTTATTCAATTGTAATAAAAAAAATTAATAATTTTGAAAAGATAAATGCTCTAATATTCTTAACAAATTAAGGAAATTAAGGAGAGCAATATTAAAATAATGTTTATAAATAACTTTAAAGTTGGGAATAATCTAAAAGTTAAATGAAAAAACCGTAACAAACTGTTTAATATTTACCACAATTCTAAACTTTTACTAAAACTTAAAGAATACTTAAAGATACCATTAATTTATTTACTTACCTTCTCCATTAGTTTTAATCTTTCATAATTACCAAAAACTTCAATCAATATTTAATGTAAATTCCTAAATCCATGAAAATCCTTCTATCTATCGTCATTCTCATTGGTGGCAACTTGGCCGTGCTCAAGTGTGCCCGAAAGGATTCAGTCGCTGGCAACTAATTTTCCCCATACTCGTAAGCATAAAAAAGTTGATTCTATTGTTGAAATTTTGGCAATCCTGCACTTGGTGCTCTTCAGGCTATAGTTTCATAAAATTGATACCGCAAAACTTTTTGGTGGAGAGACCGAAAAGCACTAGAAATGTTTCTCATATTTCGATTATTTACAAAACGATACAAAATTTTTGGCCCCTCAGCTTCCGCCAGATGTTGGTGAGGTGGAGGGGCGTTAAGCAAAAGTGGGCGTGGCAAGCTATAGCTGCTATTGACAATGATTATATGCGTTCTCTGTGTGTGTGTGTGTGGCTTGTCGATTGAGCAGCGAACTTTGATATTGTATTGTTCTCGTGGCAAAGTTAATCGAGAGCCTAATTAGTTGACTGGCCCTCAGACCCGTAATTTGAACGGTACTTGGAGTTGGACTCCTCTGCCCTCTCCGGCAATTGGCAGGCAAGTTGATTGGGCAGCTGAGATCCAAGCAAATACAATTAAGCGGCTGCTGTTAAATTAGCAGCATAATAAGTACCAAAATGTAGTTAAGCCGTAAACAAGCACAAAAGCAAAGCCCGAGAAATTAAGCGCTGACATTGAACAAAAGTTTGCTTTATTTGATTGTTGTACTGGAGACGGAAAGCAGAAATAAGCTAAAGAGTGTGGAGTGTGGAGGAAGAGGGCATTACTTCAAGTCAATCGCACAGAACTTGGATAGATAAAATAGCATTGCGAACAAATTGTGCGAAATTGCATGGGCAAACAGGGAATAGGGACAACTACAACAACAACTTCAACAAAGCCAATCAAGGCCAAAGTAAAAGCCAAAAGTTCACAAATACTTTACCTTGGAAATGTACTTTATTTCTTATTTTTTTCTATTGCTCTTCACCATCGACAGATGTATAAAGATTTGCTGCATATTATGCTGAATAAAGACGAGTTGCTTTTTCCTTTAACAAAAGAATATTTTATCCAGGTAAAGAGCTTTAAAAGCGCATTAAAGCTTCAGCCAGGATAATTCTCTATGTAAAAGCAGTAAAAGTGTATGAATTTTTAATCTGGAATATCTTTGTTATGAATTATCTTGAGGTTCGATTTTACAATGCAATAAAATTAAACCACGCAATGGCTGTTACTTTCAGCTAGTGTCATTGCAACTTGATACAGTTGGAAGCTAAATCGTAGAGCGTAGACAAAAGACGTTTGTAATGAGATATAGTATATGAATACATATTCAACCGCATTTTCTCCACATTCTTTGACATTACATAAAAATGTGTGCATGTATATTTTATGCATGACATGGCTTTAACTTACACACACACACACATCGACACACACACATGCATAGCGAGACAAATATATTATGTTCACATCCAGATAGATTTGTGGGCGTCTTGGCCGTATATTAAAATGGCTGACACGTTTTCGAGAACGACAGCTGCACATCACGTTTCTGCAGTCCTCGTCTATCATACGCGACGTTCCCTCTGCTTAATATTACGTAATTACTTAAATATGTTATAGCCATAAAGCTACCAAATAACGTGAGTACATACAGAATGCATACGTCTTTTGCTTAATCCATTTGAAAAGAATGCAGGGCAAAGAAAGTTTGCAACTCTATTAAACTTGTGCTCCTAACTGGGCCAAGAAATAATTTGCGAGATGAATAAGTTGAATAAGTGAGAATTGTAAAGTATAAAATGCGATATTTGTCTGAATAATTAATCGTATTTCAATTGCAGCTCACTTTAAGCATTATTTAATTTAATACCCCTAATCTAATAAGAAGTAAATATTTAAGCCTTGTCACTTGACTACAATTTCAATAATCCATTGACCAACTCTTGTTTAATGGATAAATAAGGCTCCATATTAAAATTTCTTTACTTTTCTATCAGTTTCATAATAATCAGTTAATAAATGTTCAACTTAGCCAAGAATTATCTGCAGCTTTGGCACTAATATTTTCTGTTTTATCCTAATTAAAGACTTTTCTATAGTATCTTCCTACTGATCACTCGAATATCCGCTAAGTGAATTTTATTCAAATCCCATTTATTTGACTAATAATGTCACCAGCCAATAAATTCGCTGTAATACGTGAGAAATTTTTGTAAAAGTACTTACAGCTTAAATGAAAAATCATCTCACGCACAACTAATTACATATACATATATATTTGCTTGTGTGTGTGTGTATGTGTGTGAATACATTCCCTTTAACTTTTTTTGACAGTAGAATTTTATTTTCATGTTGTGCAAACACATTTGCGAAACGTGCAAGCATTTGCGATGCTTTTAACACTTTAATGACATTAATTTAAATGAATGCCAACCACACAGAGAGAGAAAGAAAGAGAAATAGAGAGAGAAAAAGACAAAAGTACACGCAGGCAGACACAACAAACAGCTGCATAGATAAAGCAAAAATAAAAGCAGCAGCAAAAAAAATAAACTTGAAATAGCAGCCAACTGCCAGTGCAAATCAAAAGCAATTTGTTGCTCTCCATGGGAACTCATTCGGATTGGACGAGTATACATGGAAAGGAGTATGAGTGTACGAGAATATATAGGACTGAGACTTGGTATAAATGTAAGTCAAGCTGCCTCAGGTTCGATTTTAATGCGGTAACGGATAGAAAACCATTGGCATTAGCAGAAGAACAGCTGAAATACCCTTTATGCTGTTGAAACTTATAGTAAGAAAATTGTGCAACGTTTAAATAAGAAGTGGGATCTTTTATTAAAAATACTTATCTGAATTTTACTTCATTTTATCATTCTGTGCAATGTTAAAAAAAGAACTAAGATCAGTCATATAAAAGAATTATATTGTTTGTAAATTTTAAAATAAAATTTATTATAGTACATAATATATGGTCTGGTTTTGATGTTTTAGCTGCTTAGCTTTTCTCTAATTAACTAAACCTATCTTAAATCTTAGACTCTACTTCGTTATTATAATAATAACACAAAATTTCCGACAAATCGAGAGTACTTTTTGTTAGTGTAATGAATTGTGTCTTGTGTATGGAAGTATTAAGCACAGAGCAAAGGGCAGTCGGTGGCAACGGGAACTATAGAAATAGGAAACTGCAGCAAGGACTCTGACTGCATCTGACAAGGACGAGGACTAAGACGAGTAGCTGGCCAGTTGGCGGTTAGCTGTCTTTAAAGATTTTCAGTCGAGTAGAGCTGAATGCATTTTCCTGTGCCCAGTCAAAGGCAGTCAACAGATGCTACCATAATATGAAATTGCAAAAAAGAGGTTCAGCAAATTGACAGCTTTGACATGTTGACAAGGGAGAGAGAAATGCAGAGAGAGGTAGAGAAAGAGAGAACGGCTGAGAACGCTAGAGAGAGTGAGAGAGAAACAGCTGCTGTTTTGGACAGCAACTGGCAGCTTAGCAGCTTTGAATTACAATCAATATTTATTTATTTATTCTTGTAATTATGGAATTATGCGAATATAAGTGTCTGCATTTAATTAACGTGCACTGAGCACTTTTGTTGTGTATACATATTTATGATGTTTAGAGCCAAATTAAGTGTAAATATTTAAACCAATTTATAATTAAATGGCCAGACGACAATTTGTGCCATGCCCTTTTGAAATTCGACAAATTAACAACAATAAACAAATGGCGCTCATGCAAAAATATTCATGCAATTAGGCAATAAGTAAACAGGCGACGAGCCGAGTGACGACCCAAAACTTTGCAGTCAAAAGGCTTGACAACGTGGCGTATGCGCAATGACAATATGTAGGCATGACAATAATACACTATATACATAAATGGTATATTGATATTTGTATTTAATTTGTTAAAGCAAGATACATTTTTGATAAGCACAATTGATCATTATAATTCTATGATATATTTAAAATAAAATCTTCAATTTAAATTTGATGCTTTACATAGAGTGAATTGAGTCTCATTGCGGAATCTGTCTGCGCGTGGGCCATAATATAATACAGAATTTTGCGAAGAGTCAAATTAATGCGATTTCGCTCTCCATTGTTAAACTCAATGAAAAACATTGCGGGACGAAGTCAGTTGCAGTCGAAATTAAATTAAGCAGCAGCATGATTTGCCATTGTTAACTTGTTGTTATGCTGCACTCAAGGAACAGGCCAAGCTGCCCTACTTAAAAATAATAAATGTTCATGGTCAACATTCATTTGCGTATTTATGTATATTTGTTTTCTCCCCATGATGCGGCTTACTCGTAAATGCCCTCAGCAAACGTAGCAGAAAAGTGCACAATAATTGTAGGTATAATAAAATAAATACGACTACGAGTAGCAAAAGGAAAAATGTATATAAATATAAAAAAAAATCAGACGCATTGCAAATGCATTCATTGTAGCTAAAGCTGCCGGTTTTGCTGCGGCTCTCGTTTCCGCCAGCTGAAGCACAGGATGTGATTTTCATTTTTATTTCCGGCAATTAGCACTCGAATTGAGAGAGCAAACGAACTCTTAGCCCTTAACACAGCCACTGAAGTACGCTCCGTCTCTCCTCGAATTCCATTTGAATGATGGTATAAAACTGCGCTTCTCTAGATTCTACTCTCATACTCTCGCATAAGAAGGGTATAATCAACTAGTTGATGTGATAAATCAAATAGTTATTACAGAAGTCATGTAACTTCATGGGGTTATTAAAAATCAAATTTGTTAACTCGATTGATAGTCAAACTAATCATTGAAAAAATGTAATAACTAATGGCTTCGTGATAATCAAGTTATAGATTTTTATTTTTATTTTAACATCACTCATTATAGAAATCATTTATGCTACTTACGTATGAGTAATACTTTATACACATGCATACATCTCATATTGGCTTCAAATTTTTATATATTTTCTTACTTCTAGGGTATTTTATACGCTACACCTTTTGATATTGCTTGTTCTTTATAGATTTTTACATAATTTTAATGCACTTCTGGCACTTTATGGTCGCAAATGTAAACTCTTCAAATTTCAGTGCAATTTAAAGTTTCGGTCTGCATTTCCGCAAGCGGCGACAGAACAGAAATTGGAGGCGAAGAGATCGAGGACGAGGAGAGACCGAGGACCACTTTGTTGCTGCTTTGCCACTAACTGTCAGGGTTTTCGCAAACGAACCTGACCGAATTTATGTTTCTGGCGTGGTCCACAGCTGCTGCGATGTCTCTGTCTCTTTCCTGTCTCTGTTTCTGTCCCCGTCGCTTCCGTTGGCATTACTATTAGTTGGTTGCAGCTCAAAAGCAAATAGAGTTTGCTTTAAGCAAGACCCACCGTTCATTTGAGTAAGTAATTGCGACTGGCAACTGCCCAATTCACTTTCGCCGGCAAATCGCCAATAACTTACGACTTGTCGAACTAATTACTGACAGGCAAAGTTCGCAAGTAATTCGTAGTTCTTACTTTAGTTAAGATCTGGGCTGCAAAATGAAGATTAAACTGTCGTCTATAAGTTATTAATTCATTTTTAAAATTAAAAAAGTGAAAAATTATAGTAAAAACTTTTTTGACAGAAAGATGGATCTTTAATCAATTTCGGTAGATTTTTGATGACTCCGCACAATTGTCAGTAAGACATTCCTAACTCAATTTGACCCATTAAAATTATTTGAATGCCTTCTATAGTAATTTTGATACATTGAATTGTAATGGAATTGAATATGAGCCATAACAGTTTCCTACTTAAATTGCTGTAATTAAGTATATTATTGATTGTAAATGATTTCCCTTCGAGTCATTGCTGTGAAATTCAATTGCAGAACCAGCTGCCAGTTATTTGATGTGGCGCTGAAAATGTTATGCTCGTAAGCGTGGCCCAAACTCAAACTCACACTCGACATATTTATGCCGACCAAAATTGATGTTTGATGTCGCAGCAAAGTTCGTTATAATTAAGGCAACTGATATACCAAATATAGTAGTAGACCAGCATCATCTTGATGCTTGTCACAGGGTTTTGAGGATGAGCACGAGTATCTTCTGTGTAACAAGTCGAGTGTATATTTATCAACTGGCCGCAGACCGACAATTTGTTGCTTGTTGGCTGTGAACAGGCAACGAGTGGAGACTCAACTCAACTCAGTTAAGGAGCAAAAGCAGCTGACTGCCTGATTTATGAAGGCAGCACACAGCAGCCACAAAGGGGGAAATGGTATTGGGTCTGGGTCTGGGATCTGGCATAAAATATTAAAGGCTGTGGAAAATTAACAGTCAAATGCTATCGAGTTTTAAATAACTCAAGTCAAAGTCTGTGACTAGACATCACATAAAAAACTAACATCTAACCCGTCAAGATTCAAAACCAAATGCTGTCTGGCTTAATTGTTGAGACATGCGTTTTAAGCCGCAAAAAACCATTTCAGTTACGACTTTACACTTTTGCACTTCATTCAGTTTTCAGTTTAGTTTCTTGGCAGCATTCGAGGCCATCAAAATGAAAGTGAAGCACCAAAAGGATTTTGCTCACTTACATTGCTTCTACTGCTTCTTTTAAGTCTTTTGCTACGCTTTGCCTCTCACAGCTTACATAGATTTCGCTTGATGTTGTTTTTCTTCTTGTTGTTGCTATTGCAGTTGGTATTTCAAAGCATTTTACATGGCATTAGAGATGTTCGAGCTTCTGCTTTACGAGCAAAGCGTATCGTCTAAATGTGTGTGTGTGTGTGTGTGACTGTGTGTCTGTGCTACGAAAGCAACAAATATCTCTTGGGCAAACAGAGCGTATGTGTAATGCGCTTAGCGTATTGAGTGCCAAAGCAACAACATGCGATATATCTACTAATGCTTCTGGTCGTAAGCAAATTTATGTCAATTCAATTATATTTAAAGCATTATCAAGCCGATTAGATTATGATATAATAATTATATAAGCTGGCAAGTAAATTGGAAGACAAGAAAAGAGCCTTGGAACACATTCAAAGACAGAGAGAAAAAAAAGGAAAATAGTTAGGTATAGAATTCATTCCCGACAGCTGTCAACTTAATTTGATATATTTAAATTTGATTTGGAGATATGTGTTATAAGAGATCAATTTAATCTAATTAAAATGATATACAAGAAATTCTTAAGAATCTTTCAAGCATATTTTTTTTTAATAATGAAATGTTAATAAATAGAGCTAAACATTAAGTTCAACTGTAAACAGTATTTACATTTGCCAATCTGACGGATAAAGCATTTCTTAAGAATTTTGGAATGATTTGCAAATTTAACTTACTTTGTTAAATTCATGTACAACATTTAATTCTGAAGAATTTTGTAAGAATTTATAATTTGTATTTGCCTTGTTAAATTTACGAAAATACATTTATGGCAAAACACTTAAACAATGCATATTGTTTAAGCTAAACTGAGAAAATGCAAAAGAGAAAAATCGCTTTCAACTTTTGACATGTAAGAAATTTCAGTATGCATTAGTTGTGCCACAGTCTGTTGCCTTGTGAAACTGTAGATAGAGCCAACACACGTGTGTGCTCGAAATCCAAGTGACAATTGAATGAGGTGGTATTGGAGGGGGGTAACATTTTGTCGACGGAGGAAGGGAAGTAGATAGGTATGGAAAGGAGGATGAGGAGTTGCTGCTGATGCAGGAAACAGCCAGTGCAGTCTGACAGATTCTTGACAGAATTCAAGCTGGCATACCAAAATATTACTTATGGCCGGACAGTAAAATGTCCTTACTACACACAAATACAAATTTAGATAAACTGTGTGTGTGTGTCTGTGTATTCAGCTGAAGCACGAATCTGAGGCAAAAAGAAAAAAAAAATTGTCAATACGACAAAACATTGTACGTTGAACGCATTGTCAATAGAAACGTGCTCAAGCAAGTTATTGACATGAAAAATGCTCGTGTACATATTTTTGAGTTTTGATTTCAGATTTACGACTCTGCACACACACACACAGAAATACACAATAAATATGCACACACAAGCAAAGATTTACAATAATTTGGGCAATAATAAAATACAATTTGTTATCAAGTTATTTGATGTAGATAATTGCCAAAATCAAATGCCCTAAATCGGTCAAATCAATTCAATAATTTAAAGAGTGCATAAATATTAAGAAGGTTAAGATGAGAGTGTGCTCGTTGAGGAGATACCCTATAATAAGTGTCAATATTACTTAATAATTTAAATGGAGATTGTTGATTCAAGTGAGAAAAATTTAAATTACAATGCTCGACTGTCCAAATCTGAATCCTTTTTGACTTTGTTATACCCATTTGTGTTAAATCAAGGGTATTGTCTACCTATCTTGCGTCTATACGAAAATAATTGATTGATGTTGCATTTAAAGGGGAGAATTTGAAAAAGCTGTCAGATCTGTTCAACTGATTGATGATTTATGGATTGTTCTTGTACCACTTTGTGCATACCCTTTGTTTCAAGGAAAAGGGTATTTAAATCTAGTCTTTTTTTATTAAGACATAATTTCATTATTCTTTAAGTAACCGATCAATTTTATACCCCTTTTCAGTTGAAATTTTTGTAGATCTGCTTTGTTTAGAGTTCAACAAACGTCAACCGGTTGTACTTGTATTTTGTGGTTTTTCGACAATTGTTTTGCAAGTTCAATCTTAAAGCCAAATTTGACCCATTATTCCCCAGTGCGTTTTTCATCATATATTTCTTTTTTTGTGTGTTTGAAGTCGTCGCCAGACGAATATCAACAATAGAAGCGAAATACAAAAATAAAAAACAATCAAAAATGAAATGCCGAAATATTAAAATTGAAATTTGTTTTCTAAAAACGTAAAGCAACAACAACAACAACAGCAGCAACAGCAACAATAACAGGCAGCCAAAAAACAAATCCCCAAAGTGGTTTTTCCAGCAACGTCGCGACGCCGTCGACTGTCGACTCCTGTCTCTCTCATGAGTCGGGCAAACGGAATAATATTTACCCAACGTGATTTTGTTTACCTATCTTTTCAAGCCCAACTGCGTGCCCAAGCAGAGCTACCTGCAGAGCTGTTCTACCTTCCACTCTCTACCTACTCCCTCACTCTCTTTAACTTTCCCCGACGAATTTATATGGCCACAAATTGTTTGTATTTTGTTATTAGTTTTCTCTGTTTATTTCGTTTTTAACATATTTTTTTCATTTCGCATTTGTACTCATTGTACTTGGGACTTGTTGTGTATTTTTTTGATGAACTGAAGTTAATCCAGCTGTCGCTGCTTAAAGCCCACACAAAAAACGTATCTTTAAGGTACTTTCGTACAGCACACATTTAAATGAAGCACAACTAGAGATATAAGATATCTTTGGCTTAGAGATATTATAATACCCTTTGTAGTATATAAAATGTTGTACTTACTTTACGATTTGTTTGACTTTCGCCACAGTGATACATGGTTTTTTTATAACATTTTAATAAAATGTTTAGTAGAATAAGGAAGTCATACTTAGAGTTTATTTGAGCTTGGACCTATCTAGAGTGTCGAGAGAAACTGAGCAAAAATATGAATATGATATATCTTTTCAGCTTTTGACTTATTTTTTTTCTCAAACTTTCAATTAAACTTTTACAAACATAATTTTTAAAAATTAATAAAAAACTTCATTTTCTAATATCTATTTTTAAATAATAAAAATATTTTATGTAAATTAATATACTCGAGCCAGATCCAAAATATATACATATATATATAATATATCTAAGCCTTGACATGCTACACAAAACCCATGTCTAAGGTTGAACTCCCTAAACAAAGAGTATGGACGAAGTAGTTGCAACTTTAAGTTTCTTGACTTAATTTTAGTTGCACGAAGTTTTACAGCTGCACAAAGAGAGCAAAGCAAGGAAATGAGAAAGCTTGCAACATGCAACAACAACAATAACAACAACAATAAAAACAACAACAACAACAACAATGGCAACAAAACGCAAAAGACTTTATTTAATTAAAAACTTGCCGCACGCATGCAAAATGGTCGTATATAAAAGATGTTACCATCTTTACATGGCCAAAACTTTTTGGCTAACTGCAAATGTATGTATGTTGGATTTTTCATTAGCACTTCTTAATTAGCCAGGCTCTGACACATGGCACATGCTTCGACTGAACTTTTTTATGGCACAGATTAATGAAAGTGTGTATGTATAAAAAGAAAGCCGCTCAAATGCCAAATGTCTAAGCATAAAACTTAGTATAAAGTTCTCAATTTGGCTAAGAAGTCGGTTCGGTCTGCAAATGTCTGTGTGAGTGTTGCAAATGTATCCTGGGAACAATCTCTTTTGATGTCATGAGCACTCCATTGTGTGCGCTTTATTGTCTGCTGTAAATCTCTATTACTTCTTGAGGTGTACTTTGGGGTGTACTTATTTAACATCTTTAACATGAAAATGACACGCCCAGCGCACAACTAATGAAAGAAAATTGGTTGTAGCCAATTCATGGCCAGATTCTGTAGCCTTCGGCTTTGGCTTCAGCTCAACCTACAGTTCAAATTCTGTGGTTTGCTTAATAAACATGTTTTGCTCTTGTTTAAAATGTCGAAAGCACTCGACAACCTAAATTATTTCAATTAAAATCAATGTCAAAGGTTCAGCAATGCAGACGTAGACACATTTTTGCTTAGGTATGCATATAACGTCGGAATTGTTGTTAATGTGACCATAGAGGTTATGTGCAGTTTATTTAAAGCAGCATAAAGTAGTACTAAAATTTTTACTACTAGTTCACAGTTTTTTTTTCTTCTAATTAATCGTACTACTAATTTTACTACTACGAGAAATCTGTTAAAAAATTCTATTCGAACAGGATTAAAAAAATCATAAATATACTTTTATTTAGAATTCTTTCTCAACTAATAGTTCTACTACTAAATCCTTTAATATTTCTACTACTATTTCTTGCATTTATTCTTCGCCATTTAAATCATTACAATTAATTTCTAAATTTTAATTGAAGTAGATTAAGAATAAAAAGATTGTACTAAAACTTCTATTTATAACATTATTTATTCTACCACTACTATTGGTCTTTCAATGTGACTTTTAAATATTTTCTAGTAATTATACTTCCTTAATTAGTACTAATTATATTGTAGTCACTACAACTTTAATTTATATCCACACATCACTCTCTTAACAATAACTAGCCGTCGAACTCATTTTTCCACAGACCACACTTATTATTATTATTATTTCTGATTTTTTTTGGAAAAAGAATATCATATTTAAAGCTAACATTAATAAAAATTTATTTACAATTTGTATAATTTTAAGAGCATTTATAATTAATGCAAATAATTAATTATGTAGCTGCACGTTTGCAATTTCATTAATTGCGCGTTTATTAATGTCAACAATAAACAATAACAACAACAACGACAACAATGAGAACAACAACTGGAAAGCGCATAATTAATGCCATGAAATGTGCATAAATTCAAAATGTGCTCCAAAAGGCAAAGGCAAACAGACTGAATTCAAATGGGGGCTGGAGATTCGCAAGGGGATAGGCAAGGTGTAAAGGGATGAGGGATTGGTACTTGATAAAAGGTCAGGTGAGCGTGTCACTGGGAACAATAAATACTGGATGTGCCATATGTGTGTGTGTCTGTTTGTTTGTTTGTTCACAAAAAGGATTAAAGTTTTAAGCGCTTCGCTTTATTAATTTTCATGCTGCATATTTTCAGGCGCGACGCGCATAAATCAAGCGAATTACACGAGATGCTTAATTTAAACATTGAAATTAACAATAAATTACACTTATGACTAAGTTACACAATGCGTGAAAACAAGTCAAGCCAACAACAGCTGTTGCCAGTAAAGAAAAATAAATACCATCAACATTTTGCATTCGGGAACAACTGAAGAAGGAAATCCAGAAGAGAAAACAAAGTTACTAAAGAAGCAAATTATAAAAACAATAACTTTTAAGCAAAACATTTCATTAAATGCATTTATATAATTAAGTCCTTAATTTTGAAAAAAGTCAAATGTATTTTAAGATTTTAAGTTGCATGCAACTAAATAATTGTCCAATATACTAATATCCAATACAATATTAATTTATATTAAAATAAATTTTTAATGGTGTGAATTTATTTTTTATAAATAATTATTTATTTATATATTAAGTAATATTATTTCAATAGCAAGTTTTTTCTGACATCTCTATTTCTCTTTAATAATTGCTTATATTTTATTTATGAATTTAAAGTATTTAAATTTATTAAAAAATAATTTTTTCATTGGTATTCTACTTTAAAAGAAAATATAAGTAGTAGTAGCATTTTCATTTAAAAAAGTTCTTTTCAATACTCTAAAGCTGAAAATAGCCTGAACTTCCTGCTGCAGCTATTCATATTTCCTGCTCTCCAACTATTTAACAGCTGCAGTCCAAGCCTCATTCCCACTATTGGCATTATGCTTTTAAATGGAATAGATAGATAGCTAAATGCAAGGCATTTGAATGCACTTAGGAGCACTTTTAGAATAACAGTTGAGGCAGCCTGGAAATGGCTACTCGAGTAACTGCTAAAAACTTATTAAATTTGCTATTTTCTCTTCAACAATTAGCTCTCGTTGCTGCCAAGCTACCAAACTACCAACCTGCCTACCTTCCAACCTGGCTAACTAGCTAACTGGCTGGCTGGTGGGCTTTTGGGCTGGCTGGCTAACTGTTTCCGCAGCCCAGTTAATGAAAACTTTTGCGCATCGGCTTGAATGGGAACTTGAATAAGTAATAAAGCACTTGGCCTGCTAACAAAAAAATGTATAATATATATATATATATATATATAAAACGTGGCTAGCTGATGATGGTCGACGGCCAGAAGCTTACGGGGTAATGGGGGAAATTCAGATTGGCTGACGGGCAGGCTATTTGCAAAATGCTTGACCAACTTTTGAACTTTTGAGTAACTTTTGATAGCATTCGCAGTTGTTTGTTGCTCTTGTTGTTGTTGCAGTTGTTGAGAGTCGCAGAATTTTGCCCATGTCGCCAGTATTGTTAAGTCAAATAAGTGTTTTAATCGGACCACAGCTCGCAAATTAAGTGGCGCAAATAAATTGAAATGCAAATAAAATGCGTAAATCAACTCATAAAACATACATTAATTAATGCATGCAGTTGACGCTTAAAGTGTTTTCCATTAAGTGTTACAATAGTTGAACAAGTTTATTTGACATAAACAAAAAGTTGACAGCATGTCGAAGTTTAAATGTAATCAAGCTAATGTGCTTTAAGTGTAAAACCTCTCAATTTTATTAAAACTTTTAAGCTCCAAAAGAACTTATACAGTAGAAGAGTTCTTTAAAGCAAAGCTAGTAATGAAAAGGTTAGCCTAAAGCATTAACTTTCTGTTTTCTCCTAATAAGTTTCTTATTTATAATTAAAATTAAATTTAAGAAACTTTACATTTTAGCCTTGTTTAGCCTTTTTATTAGAGCACTAAATTTCCAACTTCTGTTTTCACGTGTTTTAAAAAGCATATACATATGTATATTTAATTTAAAAATAAGTAAGTAAATATCATGCAAAGCTTAAATGTGCTTTTAAATTTCAGCAATTTGCTCTTGAGCCTCAAACAACAGGACTAAGCAGTTGGCTGAGCCACAAAGTCAGTGTTGCAAATCCAATCAAAATATGCACAGCTTACACAATTTAAATTCTGAATTAAATAAGGTAAGAGCAAGAAACAGTCTGGCAAGAATTCATATAATAAATACTCGTATAATCAAATTGCAGTCAAGTTGGCTACAAGCTGCATTTGTAAGCAATTTCCATCACACAGTTGGGAATATCTCAATAACAGCACTCCACACTCTCCACTTGCTCCTTTTAGAAGGGAGAAATCTGAACATTTGTCGTCTGTGGCCTGAAGCTGGCCAAGTGCACATAGCCACAGGGGTAATGGAAATTCAATTTACCACTTCATATGTGTAATTAAAATTTAACTTTACTCCAAAGCCAAATTGCCAATTGCTTTTTGAATGTTTTTTATTATTTCTTATTATTATTCAAAATTCATATGCAAAAATATTGTTTGTGCACAAACACAAAGCATATGTAAATGAAATATGAGAATATATATTTTATTCATCACAAAAAATAATATGTACATAGATTGCTTTTCAATTGATTATTCTAACCAAGTTGTTGTTGCCACATTCTGCTCTATTTCTGTGGCCGCTTTGAGGAACAATAGACATTACAATCAAGCCAATGCTATGGATGTAATCAAGCCTCAAATTTCGATGTCTATGTCAAATTTGCATAAAATAAACAATGCACATGGCGAATCTGTGAGGGTACGAGAATTTCCAATTGTGGAAATACAGACACGAAATACTGTAATTAGAATTTGCATATTATTACCATTGCAATCAGTGTGTGAGTTGGCAAGTTCATAAATATATTAACATTAATATTGTGGCTTGCCACAGCTACACTAAATTTTGTTGTTTGTTGATAAAATCAAATTAAACTAATGCCAGTTGATTATCAATTTTAAACGCAAAGCTTAGCACTTTACAAATTAAAATTTAATATAAAAGGAAATACTTAACTAAGCTCAATTGTTTCTATTTTTTTTTTAAATTTTCTAGGGTATTTTCTGCCACCAGATAGTTGTACTTTCTTGTTAGAAGTTCCATGAGAATCGATTGTGGCATGCGACTGAAAAACCCCAAAGCTGTCAATCAAAGTCAAGGCAAGTTTATTGCACTTGTAAAAGGAAAAGATCTTCTGGCAGTCCAGAAAAGCAAAATCAAAGCACAAACATACATATACACATCTACGATACCAATAGCGAGTACTTTGAATCGTTTGGTATTTGTATCTTTATCCATATCAGTATCTGGCCAGAGTTATTTGTTTGCACATAAAAATAAGCAGACAACGCTCTAGAGAATCAACTTGCAAAGTAAAGTGAAAGGCATCAGCAACAACAACAACAACAGCAGCAGAAGAAAATTCAAATCAAACAACAACAAGAATGAAACTACTTACGAGCACATGCAAATGGAATGTTGCAACATGCAGGAGGCGCCGCAAAGTATGCTATGGAATATTTTAAATTGTTTTTCAACAAGGAATTTTAATATAAAAAAAACATGGCCACTAAACTAGGAGCATATCAACACACACACACAAACACACACGCACACACTAGAGAAATGCTGACAGACACGTGCAGAGAGCGCTATCAATTTGTGCTTCATCAAAGTTCTGTGCATATTTAACACAAGCAAAATAGACAAAACAGAAAACAAAATCAGAATTAGCTTAGCGCTTACTGAAAGAATTCAGCAGTATGAAAAACGAATAAGCTTTTCATCTGTGTTTGTGTGGGTGTTTCTAGCTAATTGAAATTAATTAAGTACGCATGCCTTTAATGAAAGTCACGCCTGATTGCTTTGCCTCTACACATAACATATTTCAAGTGCAGCAGAGCTTCACAAACTAATTCGCCAGCAATTCTACAGCTATTCGCATATTGAAAGCCAGCGCCTTTCTCTGGAAAACTCGCAAATGTTAACTATTAATAAATACTTTTGCCAAATATTCTATTAATTGCTTCTATTAAGTTTTTCTTACACAAAGTCCGAAGTATTTGTTCTTTAGCTTACAGTTTTAATCTTATGTTTTATACAATTCATAGATTTTTTTAAAAAATGTATATTTGGCTTTGTGACTTTAGTCGATAAAAAAACTACTTTAGAACTGATTTCAAAATGATTTCATAAAATGGAAAAAGATAACTCCTGAAGCAAATTAGCTTAGATGTTGTTAAGTAATAAGTTAACATCTTTTTTAATATACTTTTTATATGCCAAAAGTCAACACGAACTACGCCACAATTGAGTCAAGCTTCGTTGCATGCAATTTAGCGAAATTGTTTGGGCAAACTGTTTGCGGAACTTGGTCGTATGCTTATTATGCTCTTTCAACTGCCAAGTATTTGCCAAGTGAAAAAGAAATGCTAAGAAATAACATCAAAAGCTGCTGCTGCTGTCGAAACTGAACTGAAACTGAAATAATTATTTATTAAAGCGTAAGTCCAAAGGCACAATAAACAGCAAAGTGCTGCAGCTTTAACTAAGCTAATTAGCCAATCACTGGAGCAGCACATGAGCAAACAACAACAACAACACTTATTTCTGGTAAAGTAAAGTTTCTTGGCCTTGGCAAACAGTTTTTAAGCCGGACAGCTGAATTGTATTTATTTCGCTACAATAACAAAAAACGTGACAATTTTTAACAAACCTCAAACTGTGTGGGCAACAACGATGCTTTGGTTAATCCCAAATTGATGAAGGCTCCACAAAAAAGTAGGCAATTATTATTAACTATGCTCCAGGGCACTATGGGGTATTTTACCGAAAAAGTGTCATTTATTCATTTTTCAAAAGTATGCAAATGTATGGTTTTTTAATGCTAACATATAACAAACACTTCAAACTGTTATGTTACATACCAGAAATGTTAACATAACAGTCCAATGTTAAGATACCAGCTGTTAAAGTCAGCTGTTTCTACCGATGCCTGCGTGCTTTTGTTAACTGCAAAATTGAAGTGAATTTTCAAATTGAAACACATAAAAGAGAATCAGTTTATAAATACCAATTTGAAATGGATGTTAACTGCTCAGGTTTGTACTACGTGTTTCTGCTTATAGATTGTTGTTTTTGTACGTGTCTTTTTAATAATTTTTGTATTTAGCAAGTGGTGTCAATGTCTAATTTTGGAAAGTAAAGTTAAACTTTGGGAAGAGTTTAACAAAAATGTTGAAAGTTGTTGAAAGTGAGTCCTTGTCCATGTTGTAGAGGTCAATATTTCTTTATTTAGAATAGTTTACCTCAAGGTGCGCCTCGGAGCGCCTTTTTCCCAATCCAATTTTTTAGCACGTAACCTCACAATTTTTCAGTGCTAATTTTCTCGTTTTTCGTATGGAGAATTTGATCTGTATTTGTGTCATTTATTAAAAACTCGTAAAATAAGAAAGATATATTGATGCGGTTTTTTTTCTAGTGTTATAAAAACCCTTCGAAGTGTTTTGGAAAAGTGGGCGTGGCCCCATATCCGCCCCCTAATTATTTTTTTTTAATTTTATGCTCACAGCTGTCTAAGAGGGCTTACAACTTTCTATGTCCAACAAATACTTTTTTTTATATTGCTAATTATATATAAGGTCAAAGCTTGCTAGTTACAATATAAATCATAAACTTCTTGGATACCAAAAAAAAAAAATTAAAAAGAAAAATCTGGGGCGGAAATGGTGCCACGCCCCTTTTCCAAAAAATTTCGAAGGGTTTTCATAATACTAGAAAAAAAGCCGCATCAAAATATCTTGCTTAGTTTACGAGTTTTTAATAAATGACATATTTTCGGTAAAATACCCCATAGTGCAGGGTGCCAGAGATCAGCACTTGCCATTGACATTGGCCCCCATAGGCACAACAGCGAGGCGAGTAGGATAAGTATATATAAAGTTTGTACGTGTCTGGCATAAACTTCTCAAAAATACGCAACTGGTGGCACAAAAAAACATAAAAAACTTCGCAAAAAATGAATTTGCAGTTGAAGAAAGAGCAACTTTCAGCTGACTGGCAATTTGCATGCAAAGCCTCATTCGAGGCTTCATACAAAGCAAATTACGCATACGCCGCGTTGCCTGGACAACCGTCGCAGCTGCTGAAAATGTGCGAATGCCATTGGCTAAATCGTATTGGCCGTACTTAATTGCTACTAATGAGTCATTATTGCTGGCCGGACAATGCAACGTTGCCGTTGCCGTTGTCGTTGCAGTTGCATGTTGCTTGTTGCCACCAATTTGTTGTACGCATGGCAAATCAATGGCACATTGCTGCAGCAAAATCGACATTGCCACATTGTACCTACTGCCATATTAGAGCTAATTGCAATTTAAGCTACTCCACTTTTAAATGGGAAAATTCCATTGAAAATGCGCAGAGAATTCAACGTGAATTCAGAGAGAGGGAGAGAAATCGCACAGGCAGCACAGCCATTGATTCAGTTGCAGTCTTGCATGAATAAAAATTTAGAGAAAAATGTATATTAAAAAATAAAAATAAAAATGGAGGCAAAGCACCTTAAAGCATCTTTCATTCTGAATGCTGCAAATATTTGCATAAATAAGTCAGCTGCAAGCCGGATGAGGAAGTCGTCGCCAAGCGGCATTCATTCAGTAACCTGTATTACCCGCTGCTGCAGCTAGTAGAGATTTTTCTTTTATTTTATTTTATTTTATTTTATTTAGCGATATTTTAAAATGATTGGAGCAGAAAATTGTAAATCGCCTGCACAACAAAATAAAAACATTGCCATATGCAAATTCAGCACGCCTCCAGGTAGTATCTCTGTTAAAGTCACACAATGACACCAGCTGAAATATAAGATTAATCTCTTGTGTCTGGAGCTTAAAGTAAAGTCGTAAATAACAAGGTATCCCACACAAGGCAATTCTATGAGTAACAGAGTCTTTATCTAAGAGAAAGCACTGGAAAGCTGTAAGCTACTTGAGCTTAATTTTTCCGGATTTTTCTTAAGGATTTCCCCAGGGAGTTTTTGCCCGATTATCCCGAGGGAATTTCCTAGGAAATTTTGCCAGATTTTCCATAGGGAATTCTGATGGATATACCCTGAGGAATTCCATAAATACATATTACTAAATTCTGACTTGAATAATTTAATTCTGTTTATTATTTTATTTGGGATTAATAAAATTAAAATGCTTTTAGTTTTTTAATTTATTTTTTACATTTTAGAAAATTATATCACATCACGAAATTTTTTAAATTTTGGGGTATCGAAATGTTTTTGTGGCCAGATTCTTACCTCGTAAAGAAGATTTTTTCTTCAAAGAAGATTAAAAATACTTGGATCTCTAAAAAGCTTTGGCCTATTCATATATGTACCTTAAATTATTTAAATTCCTTAAAGCCATTAAAAGATTTATGGCTACGTCATATTTTTAAGGCCTAAGGCTCAGCTTATTGTCCATATCATCGCTGTGGGCTACTCTACTGCTCGTCAAGCACTCATCATAATTCTTTTCCAGACAGTTTCCAAATTTAATTTGTGCCTTAATCAATATGCAAATATGAACTGATCTTTAAGCTAATTGTAATATGCCAAAAAGTGCTTGGAAAAAAAACACACACACACACAAGAAAATATTACTTAGGCATTTATCAGTTCATGGCATTGAAAAATAACGCACAAAACGTTTTTAATAAATTTATCTTCCTCACGAAGACCAGGACTCGGGCAAGGACGAAGATGAGGATGAAGTTTGGGATAAGGATGATGAGAAGGACTCGCAGACAGGCAACACACATACATAAATTAAACGATATATCATGCTGACATCTTAAATATTGTTAAAAACTGTCACGTTTACGTTTTCGTTGCTTACTCATTCAGTCGGTGTTATATATAAGTATCATACATACCTAAGGCCACGCCTACACCTCCTCCCCGCCCCGTTGACTGCCCCTCTGCCTCTTAGCCGTCGTCTGACTCTGCGGATTTCTGGACTGACAGTTAATGGACCATAAGAAATTCAATTAGAGAGGTTTGCTGCCGCATTTATTCTTCAAATTGTTGTTGTTGTTGTTGGTGACAGCATTTTGTTTGTCTGTGTGTGTGTGTGTGTGTGTTGGTGTGTGTGTCATGCGCTATTCTTTTTGTGGCATTATTTTTTTATTAATGATACTTTAGGCTTTTGGGGCTTGAGACGACGGAGGCAGCAGCATTACAAAGCCAAAAAAAGACGAGTGAAAAGGCAGACGCAATTGTCTAACTGTCAGTCAAGACACTCTCTGTCTGCCTCGCTGTCTGTCTGTCTATTTTCAATGCAGTAGCTTATGAATAGCTGGCAAAAATTTACAATAGAAATGCTGAATAAACGCTACAAAACTGACAGCCGGAAAAGACCGCAAAAATTTCCAATTGTCATGTGGAAAACCAACGTGAAAAAGAGAAATGCTCTGAAATACGAGTATGCCTAATTACGCAGACCTACAGGCAGACCTACAATAGCTGGAGCAGCAGCTAAAATAAGATTGCAACAATCAAATTGGCAGCATGAAGCATTTTAATTAAGCCAAAGTAACGATAAGCAGCAGCAGGCAGGCAAAAGCAAACATGGCCAAAAACCAAAAGCCAAACAGCGAAACGAAATGAAACGCAACGAAAAACCGAAAATGCTGTCAGATCAATCTGTAACTGGTAACTGGTAACTGGTAAATGGTAACTGGCTTTTAAGGCCGACAGTTTTGTCTGTCTGACTAACTGTTTGCTTGTTTGCTTATTTGCTTTCCTGATTGTGTTGCGGCGGCTTCTTCGCTGACAGCCGAAACAGGCAGCAGGCAGCAGAGTCTTTGCCTTCATTAGCGCTGTCAAGTGACAAGCGACACCTTTTCCACCTCCACCTCCATTTGTAAATTGTGTCTTGCGTGTGGGCCACAGCTAATTTGCATAACAGCCCTCTTTCAGGATGACGATGATGTTAATCAAGTGCTATCGTTATAATCAGCACATTTGTTTCTTCTTTAAACTTTATGCGCACACTATTTGTGAAATCACGTATACGCCATGTTTGCGTTGGCTTTAAGCTCTACATACTTTGCTCTACTTAACGCAAGCATTATTAACTCCGCTATGTCAGCTTAGTCAACAGCTGCAATTATTGCTATTTCCACTGCCAATGCTGACAAACTACGATTGCTTGGCAAATACCAACAAATCGATCAATTGTCACTACTACTTTTGCAGCCAGCAAACGAACTCTGCTTCGTTTTGATAGCTGCAAATTGCTTTTTCTATACTCCTCAAACGCAATGCTATGCAATGAAATGCGATACAAAATAAAAATCGAAAAAGAGATGGAAGTAGTAGTGGTAGTGGCAGTAGAAGTAGAAGTAGAAGCCGTTGCAAGTGCAGCCAACTCACGATAATGCAATTTATAACGCAATGCAATGCGCTCGAATGTATGCTACGATTTCTTTCACGTTGGCAAACTGGCATTTCAATTATGGCTCAAGTAAATAAACTACTTAACGCTCACAATGCCAATGCTTCTTCTACTTCGACTCTCCAACAAGCTTATCGTTATAATTGCATTTCTCACTTACTTCTATTTCTATCTTTATATTTATGCTCGCACCGCAAGCTCTGATTTTTCCAATTACAAGTTAAATCAAAAAGCCAAACTATCAAACTTTGACCAGAAACATTTTCATTGTTCACAATTTTTTTACGTGTCGCTTCACAAATGTCCAAAAACCAAAAAAAAAAAAAAAAGGAGAGAAATATGAAACAAGAAATAAGGAAACAATGAGTTTCGCCCCACTCAGGAACGTCGTTAGATTTGTGCAGTGAACTGTGTGCATTTCATATTGTACTTCAATTAAACAAAATGTTCGTTTCAATGGACAGAACTCTTGACTCCTTGACTTGGGCACAAAAGAAAAATGTTTCCCTTGTTTGCTGGCAAAATTTTGACAACTTGAAGGGCTTTTGTAGCTCATTTATATAATATCAAAGCAAATAGCTTTGAAAGCGCATACACTGATAAAAAGAGACCGGCTTATAAAATCAAGAATATTACTTTTACATAGACTATTTTAAAATTATGACAGCTTCAAGAGAAAATACAAAAAAATTAATATATTTGCTCTGCAGGCAAGACAATAATAAACATTATTCTCTTTTCTTTATATAAAAGAAACTTTCCTTTTTTTGTGTTAAATAAATCAGCTTAACTCAGAAATTAAATAAACCCCTAACCTACTTTTACGAGCTTAAAACAATGTCTATTTTTTTAATTTTACAGCTATCTTGAGTGCATGGAAAACTTTCCGGCATGTTAATTTTCCACAACTATTTCAATTTACATAAATACATAGCAAATGATGAGAAAGGCAAAAACTTTGCACTTGAGTTGACCTCAAACGCGCATTTGTTTTGTTTGCCTTTATTAAATTTGGCAAATGCACTAAATGGCCATTTTGTTAAGTACTTGAATAATGTTTCAAGGCAACATTGCAATCGCTTTTTAATAAAGGGTCCCAAGAACCTTACAAACCCCTCGCATTTTAGTTATTTTCAAAATGCTGACCACAAGTACACTCAACGCATATGAACAAGGCAGTGAAAAGGTCAAAAGTTCGTTCAAATTGAAGTACATGTGAGCAAAGTTCCAAGTACTCGACAAAAAAAAAACAACAAGAACAATTATACTTCATTCGTTTATTGTTTGAAGTGCTCTCTGAGAGCTTGCCGGCACTTTTGGTAACGGTTTTTATTAAGGTTGTAGTCAGACCGAAATAACTTTGTATTTCGAATAAATTAAAAAACAAAAAATAATTACTTAAAGTGACATGTAAATTGATAAAAAAAAAAAAAAAAAAATTATAACAAATATTCAGTTTTGAAATGTTTCTAGAAAAGTAAAAAAAGCTAATTTTTTATTATTAATATAAGATTTTACTACATTAACACCCTAATTGTTTTAATTAATCAACCTACATATTCTTTTACATTTTATTAATTCTCCTATAGCACTTGTAATGAAATTTAAATAGCGTTTCAAAGTAATGAGTGGTCCGATGTGTGTTGTTATTTTTGAGTTGCATGTGGTATTTAAAGTATGCCTTTGTGCCGCACGCCTGCCACGCCCACAGGTATGCAACAGAGGCGCACATGCGTGCGGTACCTGGAAGCAGACATTATCCGACATTGCAATGCTAACGAAGCAAACGAAGCACAGAGAAGCCACAAAGCAAGAATCAATTGAAATTGAAATCAGCATATGGCAAACGGGGACACAACACAGTTCAGTTCAGGGGCGGTCGACTAAAGAGGCTGATGGGCAGTGAGCACAAAAATCATTGCAATTCTCATTCATTGAATCGGAATGCAGCCTCTTGCAGTGCTTGTGGTAATTTTTTGCAATTACTCTGCAGGCCCGGAGCGGTTACCAGCTGCAAAATGTAAGTGAAAAATGCAGGAGAAAAGCGTGTGTTGATGTGTGGAGAGTGGAGAGTGTCGAATGTGGGGCAAATGGGGCATGTGGCTAATGCGCACTTAAATATTTCATTTTGTGACGGCCGGAGCAAGTGCAGCATAAACTGGCCCAGGCATAGTAATAACAATGACAGCCAACAATGGCAACAAATAAGCCGAAAAATAAACAGGAACCCAGCTAAACAAATAACAGTAAATAACAGCAGCCAGCCATACACACACACACACATAAACACACAGAGAACAGAGCACACCAAATGGCACACTAATCGTCTGCGCATTTGCTGCCTGCTTTTTGTTTGGACGCTCTCCCATTGTTGCCTAGCAAAAACTTTGCATGCTACCGCCCTTTGGGGTGCCACGGGTCGTATGTGTATTGTCGTGTTCGTGTCTGGCTCTGGCTCTAACTCTGACTCTGACTCTGGCTTACAAAATGGGTCAATGGAACTTTATTTTGTTGCAGCAGACACAAATCGCTAGCGCAGCCGCCGCCGCCGTCGTCGTCGACGCCGCCAAACGTTGCACCAAATAAATTTCAAACGCTGTCACATAAATTTCGACTTCTTTTTTTATATGTTTCTCTCTGCCCATTACTATTTCTGCTCGTAGCCTGGTCAATGTTGTAGCTAAAAATTAAAGTTGACTGCAGATTGTTAATAGGTCTGCAATGTGGCCATAAAGTGGCCATAAATAAGTCTGTGCAACAGCAGGCGATAACTAAGGGTGCACAAAAGCATGCTACACTTTTTTCCTCTGCCTTCAAATGGGTAATTTCAGTGGGCATACGAAAGTATGCTACACTTTATTCCACAGCCTATCAGGCATGCCACAAAAAACACTAGTGAAAGTGATTTCAGAAAAAAGCAATTCCACTTCGAAAATTTCTCCGTGCCACAGAAGTTCGTGTGATTTAGGTTTTTAAGCATGTTCATCAACCTTTTCGTACTAGGCTACTAGGGTTGGCCCCTTCTCAGATTAAATTTCCCAAGGGTTTGTTTAGCAAATTTTTTAAATTTATCATTGCAGAATATAAAATTTTTATTTTATTTCTTATTGAATTTATATAATTCAATTTATTTATATAATAATTGATACTTCATAGCTTAAAAAAATTTAAAAGTTATTGGCGCGGCAAACAATACAAACTACTAGACAACTCTAAATTAAAAAATTCGGACAAAAAATGTGACATTATTCTCATGGCATCGGATGCCAGTGAATTGAGCGATGATTTCGTCTCACCCAAAATTGTTTAGGTGATTGGACTGTGGCACGGAGAAATGAAATTGACGTGAAATTCAAGTGAAAGAGATTTATGTGGCATGCCTGTATAAATGGTTAATTTCTTTGGACGCGCGAAAGTGTGTTACACTTTTTGTTTTGCACTCTGAATACTTAATTATGGCAGCACAAAGAAAAATCACTTAACCAAAAATTTGTTTAGCTTGTCACACACCCACAAAGGGCTATAAACAAATTGTATGAAAACTTTCTGTGGGGCATAAACTTGATGCGCTTATTAAATTTATTTACCATGCAAAGTGAATGCCTTTTGGGAGCCACAAGTTTTGCGCTAGAAACTTTCAACAGACAGACACACTCGTCCAAAAAGGTAACAACATGGCTATTATGACTTTCTTAGACAGTATGTGACAAGAGCTGTCTAGTTTTCTTTATCAAGTGCACTTTATCAATTGTATTTAAAGTGTATTCCATCTTCGTCATATTTTACTAGAGTGTCTGTTGTCTTTAATACACTTGAAGATACTCTCATCTGGGCTGCCTGCATGCAAAAATCAATAAGCCAAATGACAAACTCAGTTTGCCACAAGGCCTGTTTAATAAAGCACTCACACATACGAACACACATATACACTCAGGCAGTGGCAGTCATGTTGATTTTCAGCCGGAGGTTTGTTAGTAAAAACAGCAACATGCAACATCATCACATGTTGCAACATCAGCGAAAGTTTACCAACTGTATCATTATTTGTGCAATTTGTACTTTGTATTTACTAAGTAGAACACACACACACTCACATACATACGCTCATACACATACACAGCCTTTTCATTTGCTTTTCTTGCATTCCATCTTGGTTAATATTTCAATTCAGCTCAGCTCGGTTCAGTTCAGCTTTTCTGTGTTAATTATATATAAACGTGCAGGAGCATTTGCATTTACCAGCATGTTGCAAGCTTCATGACAAACTTTAATTTTCTAGCATTGTAAATTTGTCGACAATAAACTAATTAAATAACATGTTGTTTAAACTCTACATGACACTCTAATGGACTCACTAATATGCATTTATTTATATTAATGATGTTTAGTTAAATAAAATCACCATATATTGTCATGTGATAGCAGATTGCATTTTAATTATGTTCACAGTGCACAGTGGTTAGAACCTATTGTTAAAAGCTATAAATTTAATTTGTAAGGGATAAGATGAGATGATATGAAGGGAAAACTTTATTAATATTAATATTAAATATATTAATATTAAAATTAAAGATCTTCTTACCATTCATACAAATTTTAAACCTATACCAATTACTTAAATTCGACTTATCTGAAATAAATTATTATTATTATTTTAAAAGCAGAACACATTAACTACATGAAATATTTGCAAATGTTTAGATTAAATATACATGGTCATAGTTAGGATCTCATCCAATCAAAAGATCTATATACATATAAGTAAAATCACATTACGCCTGATATTACATTTGTTCTTATTTTTTTTTAATTTTAAATTTAATTAACAACGCCAAGCATGCATAAATATTTGCAAAAAATGCAAACGCGTATACTCGGAAAAATAATAAGAAAGAAATTAGATAAAAATTAAAATTAATTGCGGACAATGTTGAATTGTGGTCAAGCGGCAAAAAACCAAATAAATGCATATGGAAAATCTAAATTGGTTTTACGATTTGTTCAGTGCTAGCCACAAAAAAAGCTAATTAAACTCAACTGACACTAGGAAAACTAATCATACAAAAAAACTGCTTTTATTAAATATAGCAAATAATTAAATTTCAGTATTAAAGCTATAAAAGTGCCAACAATAAAATTGAAAAATGAATGAAACCTTAAAGTTATTTTTTTATGTGACATTTTCAAGTGTCAGAAAGCCTAACGATTTGCACTTTCACAATGGATTATTAGGCACTTGTCACAACTTCTAATAAGACTCAACAAGTTTTGCATAAATTTAACACATTTTCCGATGAACGTGAGGGTGACACGCGTTTGCGTCATATTATGAATATTACGTGTATTTTAAATAACCATGGCCATGGCCGGGAAAACTATGGTAAAGTGTTAGTAGAAGCCGACAAACACTTATGCAAATTTTCCTATAGTTTTCTCCTTACTCGCACACAGGCGCATAAGGCAGAAGGGAATATAAACATTTGCCGCCTTTTAGCAGCATAATTTTTGAGAGAGAAAGAGACACAATGGATGAACGCGAGACGTGTTTATGTTTCGGATGCGTTGCAAAATGACATCCTGTCACATTTCCCGACACAGTCCATATGTGTGTGTTATGCGAGTGTGTGTGTGTGTGTGTGTCTGCTACCATCTGTGGGCATCCTGCGTAACATACTAAAAACCGTATGTGTGTGAAGTGCGTGACTCCCGACGCGACCAAATCGACCCAAACAGACAACTCCCTCCCTGACTTACTCCCTGACTGGCTGACAGACTGACTGACTGACTGACTGACTGAAGCCCATTTTAAAGCCATGTCACTCCGGTAACCGGCAACGGGCAACTGGCAACTGGAAACTGCCAAACAGCAGCAGCTGCTCGGCAATCTGTCCAAAAAATAAATATATATATAAATATATGTATAAAGGCACGTTTTATTTAAATTTCACGGTGAAGTATAAAGAATAAAAACGTTAACAGGCTCAAATGAACAAATTTCGTATTTCCGTATAAATATGTTACAGCACACACATGACTTTTACGCCCATTTAATAAGGCAATATTGAAATTAACATTATTTTTTATGTTTCTGATTCCCTAAGTAGGCACTTTCAGCCCGCCATTAAATGCTAAAGCCAGGCTAAGACACTCAGTATTTATGGCATTAATAATTATAATAAAAATCAAAATGAAAATGAAAATGAAAATAATAAAAAACACAATTTTCATATGCCAGGCTTAGCTCATAAGTACTTTTTTAATAATATAACGATACTTACCAAAAAAATCAAGAATATTGTCAGTATATATTTAGGAAAAAGGAATTACAAGAAGTTACATAAGATTTTATTTAATACAAGTATATTGAATTAAAAAAAATAAATAAATCGTAGTATTAAGTTCATTAGAATTTTATTAAAATATATTTAAAATGTAATTAAGTTGAAACAGAAAACTTAAAACTTGCAGCATTAAATTTAATTCTCCAACATTTAATGAATACAATTTTTTAAAAATTATTTAGAATTAAAAATTTTTCAATATATTACACTAGAAAATAGACTATTACAACTATATTACCCAACTCAAAAGTCTGTTAAATGTTGCCCAAGTAAATAGCCCTGAATCTTAAATATTAACGTATACATGCTCTTACCAAATTCAGTTCTCAAAGTCCTTGCTTAACTCTACTCTTAAGCTTCAGCCAAAGAGAGTCAAGAATCAACAGAGAACATCAGGATTTGCTTTCTCTTAAGCTAAGTTGAAGCATGAAATTGTTGAGTGCATATGTGATTTAAGAGTTCATTGTTTGATATGAATTATTTGCATACATTTTAATTTGCCGCTCTGTTCAATTCCATGTCGAGCACTCATCGCCAATTTACCTAAGTACTCGTACATCCAATGGGTCCGAGTTGAATAAGCCGAAAAGCTTAAACATTTACCAAACCACAAAAACCGGCAATTGGCTGGCATTTCAAATGCGCTTCCAGGCAGCACTCTGCATATTAATCCACAGCAGATAGTAGATGGTAATGCACCTACTCGTTGGCACTCACTGGCACTCACTCGGATTTGGATATATTCAGGAGATATTCGGGGGCTATACAGCATTATTTTGTAAATTATATTAATTGCTGGACCGCAGAATGTCAAAGGATTGCATAAATCGTATCTGGCTTACAGTTGGGCATACAATTAATATAATTGAACACATTTGGGTTTAAGTATGCTTTTCAGTGTTGAAATTTTCGCAAATTTATATTATAATAGTTGTGGTTGAATAACATATAGTATATACAATGTGTGAAGTTCTGTGCTATTACTACATATTTTATCGCGCAAGATATACGATTGGTAGCTTCCAAATATCTAATAGTTTTTGAAAAGAATTCTACCATACGGTTATAACTTTGTGAATTCTTAAATTAATTCTGCATTTAAGATTTGTAAGGTAAAAAAATTTAAATTTTTTCCAGTATTTGCAGATTTTGCGTTTAAAATTAATTTATCAGCTATGAAGTTGTTCATTAAAGTTTTCACCTGCAAATAACTTGTCAGAGGAACTAAACACTTTAAGGTCCTGTAGGTCAGGTATAAAGGAGTTCACGCAAACCGGAAGTGGAAACGGAAAATTCCATTATATATGATTTGCACTTGACAATCGAAATGTGCAGTTCTCCTTATTGTATATAAGTACATGTTTCTGCGGTTTGCACTCACACACGCATAGATGAGACGTGCACTACAATATTTTTATATGAGCTGCAAAAGTTTTGCTCTGGTTATGTGTAAAGATAAAAGAGTGAGGGCGAGGGAAAAAGGACCGAGGGAAGAGGCAACCTTAAAAAGGGCACTAGAGCAATACACACTGGAGGGCAATACGCACTCACGTTCATAAATGTAATGCAATTTCAAATAAAACTTTATTTAATTGAGTATTTCGGTGTTAAGGTTGTCGTCAGAGTATACACACACACACATACACCAGCACTTACTCTTAACCGTATTTTATGCGGGCTGTTGGAGTTTTACAAACTTTGTGTGTCACTTTGAAACCAGCTGCTTTTGCGGTTGCCTATTGTCTATATGAACTTGAAGAATTTTAATAAACTTGCACTCAGCCAAATAACCGAATTACACTGGCTTATCGTTCTATTGAAGTTGTATGTAAGCTTTGATAATGGCCAATCAGAATTAAGTCTTTAAGCAAGCTTTTCGACTACAATCAATAATAAAATAAACAATGTACATGTTTTCAAAAAATAACATTTTAAGTAATAAAAGAAGGAGCCAAAGACATTCAGTAAATCAAGAAAAATCATAGTTCAGATGCATTTTGCTATAAATTTTTATAATCGTTTAAATGTATATATAAGAGAAGTAATCATATTCCATGCTTATATAATTAATATAATTAATGTAAAATGTGAAAGTAGCTTACTGCGGTACTACAAATGAGTATATGTAATTATTTAAGCTTCAAAAAATGTGTGATCAAGGTGTACTTCAGCTAAAATTCCACAGACAATGACGTAATTATTTAAGAGATAAAAATATCATTACTCAACACGCTCCACACGCAAATAAATACCTCCGATTGTGCCCAAAAGAAATGACTTGGGATTGTATTTAAGAGGTATTTCTGTCTTCTCGCACACTGAGAATTTAAAGTTCTTTATCAGCTGGGCCAGACCTACGCGTGTTTGCATTTGGCCAAAACGGAGTCCCACACAATTCCTTGGGCCATCTCCGAAGGGCAACCACTTGACAGAATCACGAGCAGCGACTTTCTCAGGTGAAAATCTCTCCGGATCGAACTTCTCCGGCTCGGGATAGAAATCTTCATCTCGATGGTATGCAGCTGCGGGAATTAAAACTGGAGTTCCCTTCTCAATCACGTAATTAGGATGACCAGGAACAACGTAATCGTTAAGAGCCTTGCGCTCTAGGATTGGCAAAAGTGTATAAAGACGAAGGGTTTCTTAAATAGAAAATTAAAGTTGGTAAAATCAATATAAAACAGAGGTGTTGCTTGTCTTACCAGAAATCACCTGATGCAAGTACTGCATATCCTTAATGGATTCATAGGTCAGTTTTCCGTCGTGTTTCTCGATCACACTCAAGATATCTTCCCTCAGTTTGTCTTGGACATCGGTGTGCTGAGCCAATTCATACAGACAGTAGCTCATGGTGGAAGAGGAAGTCTCGAATCCAGCCAAAAAGAAGACAAAGACCTGGGCTGCCAGCTCACCAACTTCCAATCCCGTGACAACTTCACCATTATCCAATGTAAAACTTCCCTTCTGCTTCAGCTCGATCAGCATCTCCATGAAATCGTTTCGTTTGATATTTTCCTTTTCCCTATGTGCAATTGTATCGTTTACCAATCTCATGAAGAACTCGTGAACATCATCTGGAACTATTCTCATTCGTAGTTTGGCGGCCAGATCGGGAAAACTGAAAGTGAATGCTGTGAGTAATTCACCGTGACGCATCTCGGTGAAGAATTTCTGTCCCATTGTACGGAATTCGGTTACGGGAGTGCGAAGAGTATTACATTCGATTCCGAAGGCACAGGTGCCAATAACATCGGTGGTGTAACGCGCCATTAGATCTTTGATCTCGATGATTGAATCTCCAGCAACTTGCTCAGACATTACCATAACAAATTCCTCAGAAACTTTGATGACAGTCGGAAACATAAACTTCATTTTGCCTGAGGTGAATGTAGGTGTGAGTTTCTGTCTCATTTCTTTCCAACGTTTGCCATCCAAATTGAAGAGATGACCCGTCAATGGATCATCTTGCACATTGTGGAACTGACCACGATCGGCAAAGTTGGAAAAATCCTTAATCAACACATTCTTGGCCAACTTAATGTCCATTACAAACACGCTTGGCCTGTGCAAGAAATTAAATCCCACAAATGGATGGCCAGTTTTGCGAAACTTGTTATAATAATCAACAATGAGATCATCGAGCACACGATTCGTTCTAAATCCAACCAGATTGCCGTAGAATGGATGCGGCGGATCTTGAGGTATTCCTCGATTCCTCCAATATGTTGTATTTCGATGAAGAAGATACGCAATTAACGCACAAACAGCAATCACTAAATATATTAGGAACCACATTTTGTGAACTGTCTTCAGCAACTATTCAATGGAAACTGATTGTTGTCGAGCCAAACAACGAACGTTTTAAGCTCTTCAATTTAACAAATATCAGAGTGACTAAGCAAAAATTTAAATGAGCTGGAGAGATAACTTAATTTAACACATATCAGAGTGACTAAGCAAAAATTTAAATGAGCTGGAGAGATAACGACGTTGTAGCATTTTGGGAGAGAGAGAGTGTATGTCAGTGAGAATTATATTGATAATAGCCAGCATTCAACAGCAAACATTTACATATTTTTGTTTGTTTTATATTATCAAACAGAAAAACACGATGTATAGGTAAATAAAAAAATAAATAAATAGATTAAAATAAAATAAAGAAATTAATTAATAAACCAATGAACAAATTAGAGTATATAAAATAAATGTAAATATATACTCTAATTTAATCATTTGTTTATAAATTAATTTCTTTATTTGAGTTTAATTTTTTTTTTAATTTATTTATTTACCTATTAATTTATTTATTATTAATTTATTTTTATTTGTTCATTTATTTATTTGATATTTTCTGTTGCTACAGGTAATGTTAAAGCCTCATTAAGACGAACACTTTTTCACCGACACTTTTTGTCTCTTTTTGACAAAAAGTGTCGGTGAAAAAGTGATCGTCTGAATGGGGCTTTACTATTTATTTTTATTAATTCAGTCGTAATAATTGAACTCTTGACTATTTAGAAAAATCATATAAAACATATGAGAGGTATTAAGGATATTTTATGTACATTTATCTGTAAAAAAAAACTTCAAAATCACATTTTAGCATCAAAAATCATTGAAAAAACTTCAACTAATTTTATTGAGCAGAATTGCATAAATATCTCAAGCACATAAAAATTCCTTTAAGACTTTAAAAGCGCCTAAAAACTATTACAGGCTCAGTAAGCCTAAGCTGCTCATAACTTGAAACTAGTAGTTGTTATTTTCTAGAGCTTAAGTTCTATCAAAAATGCTTTTATTGCTCAATTATTTTCTTGAATTTATAACAATTTTATTGAGAATTATCGTAAGTAATTGTAAAAATGCATTGACTTTTTTGCTTCAGAAATAAATTGTTTTGCCAATTGAATTGAATTTGCAGTGCAAATGCGTTTCAATTCCGGAAAATTTACTAAATTGGTAAAATGTAATACACATGCTTGTATGTGTGTGTTTGTGTGAGTGTGTGTGGCAAGTACACACTTGCCACGACAATAAAAAATGCTACACAATAAATAAGAAGCAAAAAGCGCAGAGCAGAGAAAGAGAGAGAGGGAGGAGGGAGATAGACAGAGAGGGGCAAAGAAAAAGGGCATGTGGAAGGAAGGAAGGAAGGAAGTAGGAATGATGCTCACATGAGTTTATTATGCGATACAGGGCATTATCTGCCAGCTAACAGTGTTTATTTGAGGAAGTGAGTGTGTGTGTATGTGTTTGAGTGTGTGCGTGTGTGTGTAAGACACAGAGTGTGTGTGCACTGAAGCATCATTTTATTTATGCTCATAATGCTGCGCAATGAATAATTATGCAAATGGGTCAACCAGTGGTCAAGCCGCCTGCCAACCATTTTGGCCAAAGAGGATTTTGGCTTGAAGCAAGCTCCAGCTTATGGCCCTGAGATAAATCCCACAAGACAGTTGCTGCTTCAGCTTCAGCTGGTTGGTAGCAGTTACAAATTACAAGTTTGTATAATTTGCCAAGCACTTAAGCCGCAATGCAGAGCTCTGGCCAAAATGCAGTTGGCCAAAATATGACCATTAACGTTTAACGCTTAGTTCACGTTCACTGCACTTCCCTTCAGTTAAGTTACTCGTAAGTTTCTTTGCTATTCTTTTTAATCGTTTGTTGGAAGAATAATGCTTAAATGTCGCTGGCAGTCCAGCGAAAATAATTAACAACTTTTTTGCCTCTTGGCCAAAAATCACAGCAAACTGAAAAAAAAAGTAGCTAACAAATTTTCAAGCCATTTTTTTCGCGCCTTTTTTTGTCGCCAAGGCTGCGTTCAAGTGCAAGTCCAAGTCCAAGTTTTGTACGCGTAAAACTTTGTTGCCTTTTGATAGAAACTTCAAGTTCTTCGTCTGCGCCACTTTGATATTTAAGATCCTTGGCTTGAGCTCCTTCTGCTTCTGCCTGTCTAACAGCTCATGAAACTTGCCCTCCAAAAACTCGCACACAACTTAATCGTGTCTATTCGCATTTTAATTTCATAAACTTGAACTGGCTGAAATTTGTTCTTTTATGCTCATTGAAAAGCAAAACAAACTTTTGGAATCAGCTCTTTAATATAAATATATATGTATATATTTATCTATATCATTTTATATTACTTTTTTCTTCTTCTACAGCTGCATAATATTTATTAGAAAAGCAGCTGCTGACGGAGCAAATAAATCAATATCGCATTAACTGCTTAGTCGCCCAAAAAAGTTTTTGCCTAAATATCCAAAGCACATAAATAACGAAATGTCAAAAAGTTTTTGGCCAACAATTTCTTTACCAAATTAAACTGGCAACTCCGCAGTCAACTGCAAATGTTTCGGCCATTTTCCGGACATTCAAAATGACTTTCAAGAAGTATTTCTTTTTGATTAAATATGCAGTTTAGCCTAATTGATAAATTAATTAATATCTATAAGAAAGTATTATTCTAATAATAATCAAAGTAATAAACTTTATTTGCGTACAAGTGTCATGGTAGTTGGCTTTATTTATTTAAAGAAATATTTTGATTAAGTATAAAACATTTATTAAATCTAAGTGAAGCACTCTTCTATATTTTGCTCGTACTTTACATAATTTCCTCCATAATCCATTACTTTTTCCCTTTGCCGTCGCTTGCATTAACAAAAGGAAGCTCCAAGCTTTATTTTCGATTACTTTTAATTAAATCTGACTACGAAGTTTAAGTGTGTGTTCTGTTCGTAACGTGACAAAAGCAAATTGCATTTTGATGCATTAACATAAGGCAAAAATAAAGAAGATAATTAAACGAATCTTGTCAGGAAAATAGTGCAAGTTTAGCTTGATAAATGATAAATGACTTTAGAGCTGCAAATGTAATAAAGTTTTAATTAGAATTTCAAGTGATAAATTAATGCTAAAGGGAAAACAAATAGTTGTTTAATTAAGTAAGTATCTTAAAGTGTAGCAACTGGTTATGACTAGAGAACTATTTTAAAATAATTGTGGACTGCAACTCACTTAAAGCTTCAAAATTTGTTCCATAATTAATTTAAAATAATACATTTTTAAGCTGAATTAACATTAGTGTCCCTGGTCTCATATTTGATCCAAAACTTTTCTTTTGGCACCATTGTAATGCCTTTAATGTTGTTCATCATATCCTTAACAGTTTTCTGAGCAGGCAACAGTTTGAATTTTAGCATCAAATGATAGACTATGGACTTGACCTCCATCAAAGCCATGCGGTTGCCTGAATAAAAACAGAGTCTTTATTAAAAATTGTTTACAGAAGTATTTTCTAAACTTACCGATACAATTTCTGGGTCCCACGCCAAATGGAAGATAGGTAAATGGTTTAATCTCATGTTTGTTCTCATCCGAGAAGCGTTCGGGTCTAAACTCAGTGGGATCAGGGAAATTCTCGGGATCATAATGTAATCCTATAATGGGTATGAACAGTGTATCTCCCTTCTTTATAGAAAGCACGGTATCATTGTTCTCATCACGTAAATCGATGTCTGCATTGCAATGTCGATCAGTTCGCGGTGCAGGTGGCCATTTTCGCAATGCTTCAGAAACAACCATATCCAGATACTTCATATGCACAAGAGTATCATAATCGAGGGGCTTTCCCTCCAACTGTTCCTCCACTCCTTGAATTTCCTCATATAACTTCGCTTGCACATCTGGATTCATGCATAGTTCGTAGGTGAGAAAACAGAGACAAACGGAAACTGTCTCGAAGCCCGCAAAGAAGAAGAGCAGACATTGGGCCAATAGATCATCATCTGAGAACTTCTTTTCCCCGTCATCGCCCTTTTTTTGGGCCTCCATAAGCAAATGGATCATATCGGGTCGAATTATCTTTTTCTCCACACGATATTTCATTGCATCGAAAACCAAACTCTTGAAGTAATTAATATTCTTCTCATCCATTATAGTGGCATTCAGAGCCTGGCAAATAAATAAATATATAATTAATTAAGTTCAATATTTATGAGAGATATAATGGACAAACCTTCATTAACTTTGGCAAAATCATAAAAAGTACACTCTTAACGACTGCCCAAGTTGTTATTTTCGTTATATTCTGACCAATTTTGAAGAATTGATTGTTCTTATCCTCAAAGGAATTCACTTTGAAGCCAAAGGCCGCCGAAGCAATCACATCGTTGGTGAATCGAGTAAAATAGTCCTTCATCTCCAGCTCAATGGAGTTGCCTCCATTTGACTTGATTTCACCCTCAATGTATTGAACTCCCACCTCACTGCAGACATTGATCAACTCGTACATAGCCCTCATTTTGCTACCGGTAAATGTGGGTGTCAATATATTTCTCATTTCCTTCCATTCGCGATCTTTTAGCTGGACAAGACTCTTGGTGAACGGCGTCTCGATTTCCTTTATAGACATGTGATTCATAAAATGATCAAATTCCTTAACACCCACAGTCTTGATCATTTCCACGTCTCGCACCACAAACATCGGATCACGCAAAAAGTATAATCCATAAATTTTCGAACCTCGAAATTGCTCATGCTGATCGATTTGCCTTTGCAATGATGGCACTGAACCGAATATTTCTCCAAAACTTAAATTGCCTATCCATGGTTTTGGGGTCTCATGGGGTATATTCCGTTCAGTAAATGTGTGATATTTGGCCACTGACCATTTATAGATCAGCGTCAATAGCACGATTACAAGTGCACCGATTATCAGATACATTGCTGCGAATCTTACATGTACAATATATATGTAAATAAAATATTTTTATTCCGTGGCGATCACTTTTGACTGTAACTGTGCGATTCGAGATCGCGATCGCAACTAAAGCGAGCAAATCTAATTATGTGTTTCATGTACTACTTGAAATAAATAGAGAACTTACTCTGTATCTTTCTCTCTTTTCCCTCTTTCAATAAAAATTTATATATGCCAAACAAAATTCAATCTCTCTGTTCACTTCCTCTCTTCAGTCTGTTCTCCCTTCCTATCTATCTATGCTCATTCAGTTCTGCAATAACAATTAAAATATACGAAATAAATATTGTTACGCTCTTTTGTCTATACTTAATCTATCTTTCTCTCTCTCTCTCTCTCTCTCTCTCTCTTGTTCAGTCATAAACCTGTTTTGTAAATTATTCTATAGGCGTTATTTTACTCTCTCTATTACTCACTCTCAGAAAAATTATTCCCCCCATTACTTCCTCTCAGAAAAATGTTTGAAAAACAAACTAATACCCTAGCATTTTACCTAGGCAAAAAGTAGGTGCTATTGTGAGCTATTCATCTGTTTGGTCAACAGTTAAAATAAAATGTATACCATTAAAAAATGAGTTTGCCAATAAATGTTAGGGTATCTTAGGACTAGTCTCTGGGTATCTCGCGATCAAACGCTCCCGAGCAGAGTATTCCCACTTATTTGCAACCACTTAATGAAAATCTAGAGTATTTCAGCGTCGATAAGGCAAGCTTAGGAATGTTTTTTACTCACAGCTAAGTGAGATAAGCAATTAATAAACAACAAACAAATAAATGTTGTCGCTCAATGTTTCGGAATATAGTAATACATAGTGCAATATGATATCGTATGGTGAAATACGCTTGTCGTTAAGTTTAAAAAGAAAAATACAAACTAATATAAAATGATTACTACAGCATTACTAAAATATAACAGTATGTAAAATAAATCAGTATCATAAAATAAAGTAAAACATTGTTATTAATTAATATATTCATTTCTATAAATACAAATGCAACCAAATATACTTGGTATCAGTTGTTGGTAACTTTATTTATCAATCGTATGTATATAAAACATGTAATCTAATCTCAATTACAAATAGATAAATTGATACATTATATGGTGATTATAAATATTATACGATTAGTTCAAGCTCTGCCAGTATTTTTAAAGATCATTACGACGCACGAGTTTGATCCAAAACTTTTCCTTTGGCTGCATATGAAAACCTTTCAGGCTATCCATCATGTTCTTAATTGTTTTTTCACCAGGCACTAGCTGAAATTTGCTTAACAGATGGTAAATTATAGATTTAACCTCCATAAGCGCCATTCTATTGCCTGAAAATGAATAAGGAATTCTTAAAAACACTTTTCTATTATTTAACTTTCTTTTTCTTACCAATGCAACTTCGTGGACCGACACCAAAAGGCAAATACGTAAATGGCTTGATTTGGTCTTTATTCTCCTCCAAGAACCGTTCCGGTTTAAATAGATTGGGATCGGGAAAATTCTCTGGATCACGATGCAATGCTATAATTGGTACAACTAAAATGTCGCCCTTTCGAAACTTGGCCAACAACTGCTGATTATCGTCCAACATATCAATATCTTTGCCGCAGACACGATCCAAACTAAAGGCAGGTGGCCAAATACGCAAAAGCTCCGATATAACCAGGTCCATATACTTCATCTTGGCCAACATGCTATAGCTAAGAGGTTTTCCTTGCAGTTCCTGTTCGACTGACAATATCTCTTCGTATAACTTCGACTGAACCTCAGGATTTATGCAGAGCTCATAGGTCAGATACGATAGACAGACCGACATGGTTTCGAAGCCCACAAGAAAGAAGAGCACACATTGTGCTAAAAGATCTTCATCATTAAATTCAGCTCGATCCTTGAGAGACTCTGAAATAACCTCATCTTTCTGTTCCCTTTGAAACTGTCGCTTGGCCTCCATCAGCAAGTGTATCATGTCAGTTCGTATTATTTTATGCTCTGTGCGATATTTCATGGCATCGAATATTAAACTGTTGAAATAAGCCACCTTTTTGGCATCAAACAGTCGAACTCCTAGGGCCTAAATAAATTTAAAAAAATTAGTAATCAAGTAAAAAATCATAATAAAGACATCCAGGAAGGGTTTTTTCCAAAATAAAGTATATAAATTTAGCTTTTATCAAAAAAATTACTTGATTGATTGTATATTAATTTCATAGAATTTTATAATTACCTTCATCACACGTGGCATCATTCCAAAGAGTATAACCTTTATCATGGCCCAGCCCGAGAAGTGGGCCACTGATTGTCCTGCTTTATAGAATTGATTGTCTTTATCCACAAATGAATTGACTTTGATGCCAAAAGCAGCCGATGCAATCACATCGTTGGCAAAACGCTCAAAGTAATCCTTCATCTCCAGTTCGATATCCAAACTATTTGAATTTCTCAACTGACTGTCAATATATCTGATTCCCTCCACGCTGCATTCATTGATCAGCTCGAACATGGTCTTGAGTTTACTTCCAGTAAATGAAGGTGTCAACGTGTTCCGCATTTCCCTCCATTTGTCATCTTTCAAGGCTATTAAACACTTGGAGAATAAGGATTCACTGAACTCTGGTATCAACATTCGATGATTGGTGAAGTGATCAAAGTCCTGTATGAAAACCCTTTTGACCAGCTCCGCGTCGTGCAGCACAAAAAATGGCTCCCTTATATTGTAGAATCCATAGATTTTATGTTCCTTAAACTGCTGATACTTATCAATAAGCATCTGTATAAACGGAGTTCGACCAAACATAACTCGCAGACTAAGATTTCCTATAAATGGCTTTGGTGTTTCATGGACAATGCCACGATCCTTGAAGGTCCGATACGGAGCCATGGAAAACTTATAGACCAGAGCAAGCAGCACCGACAATAAGGCTATAATGATGAAAGCCATGGTGAACTGAACCAATGAAGTGAGAGATTGTAACTGAACTGTGAAAAAACTGAAATTAGTTAGAAATGATAATTTCATGGCAATTTGTTATAATTTATCTATTGAACAGCATTGATGATTCTTATCAAAAAATAATTATTAAATGATATCAATGAGAAGAGTATAGGGATAATCATGAATATGACATTCTGATTACAAATTAACTTAGAAAAGATATTACATAATATAATCATAATATTTAAAATTAACTATCGAGATATAATTTTTTTCAGAATATCTATCAATTTTTAATTCTATCCTCATAAAATTCGGAATATTAGATATTTAAGTCCGTAATTGATGCTCCGTATATTTACAAAATTTAGAGTATATAACTGTCGGACATACTTTAAAAAACAACCTTTTTTTGTATACTCTTAATCAAGTGGCAGATACAAAAATCATGATTGCAGCCTAAATAAATAAATGGATAATCATAAATATTTTATATTAAATAATTGCATTAGCAAACTGCGATTATATATTTGTCAAAATTTATCAGCTAAACAGATAGCACAACAGTAATTACGAGAATATTAAAGTAAAAACCAAATCAATAGATTACTCAATGCAAGATTAATATAAAACCTGCTGAAAAACGAAAAGAAATAAAATAAAAAATACTTTCAAATAAATTGAAAAGCTGCAAACATCAATTAGTTTTACTCAAAGCTATCAAATAGTATAAAAAAATGAAATAAAATAAAAAAAATTTAAACAAGGATGTGGCAGGTTTTTTATGCAACTTGAAATCAATAAATACACATATATGAAGTTCAATGCAAATAATATTAATGAAAAAGCTCAGGTGGCCATTTTCATAATAAAAATGCCAAATCATGTGCAGCTCAATTTTGGCAATTGAAAGTGCAATTGAAATTACAATTAAATTGCATTGAAATTGAGCCTGGGAGCCTTTGCAACGCGTAACATGAGCTAAGCACAAATTACAGTAATCGATGAATTAATTTCGAAATTTCCTATAAAAGTCAACTATCCCCAAACACGACAGACAGTTGTGATAAAAATGTTTGAGGATATTCCGTTAATTTATATGAATGTGAGGATCCTACGTTTCTGGGCCTTGCTCTACGATAGGAATGTGAAGCGTTATATCTGCCTAACGCTTTCCATCGTCCATGTGCTCACCCAACTGATGTACATGTTCAGCACCGACGAAGGCATCACGGGCATCATACGCAATTCCTACATGCTCGTCCTTTGGATCAATACGGTCCTGCGGGCATATTTACTGCTACACGACCAGGACAGTTATCTGCAATTGATTTGCAATCTGAGAGTTTACTACCACGACCTATTGCGCCTTAAGGATTCCTATGTGACACATCTCCTGGATCAGGTGAATCGACAGGGTCAGTTTATGGCACGCGGCAATCTCTTCTTTGGCCTGCTCACCTGCATTGGCTTCGGCCTCTATCCGCTGAGTTCCAGCGAGCGAGGTGAGCAAAAGTAGCTGGCAGTTGTACCTTAGCTTTAGATCAGTGGTGTCCAAAATGTGTGTGCTTTTAGCACCACTGCTTTTAGATTAATTCAGCAATTATCCTCCATGTGCTTTTAAAACTCCTTTCATCACAATTCGTGTTGGTAGAACAAAAATCACGAACATAAGTTTATTTGAAGCTTAAAAGTGCCTTGAATAGTGATTAATATCGAAATCTAAAAATCGATTTACACCAAAAATAAAAAGCATAACAGAAAGAGGAAAGTTGTAATAATTTAATCAAAAATTTAACTAGATAGTTAATCAAATATACACATACACATGGTAAGGTATTAATGCGTAGATCATAAGTGTATATAGGTCTATATATGATGTGGCTTCTTTGGCTCAAAAGATATTTCAATTCAATTTTGATTTTCAATTTTGATAATAAAAAATGGCAAGCAAAACCCTTATTTGTATAATTTTTTACAAAAAAAATTGTAAATAAAAGTTATGACTAAACTTTTATATAAAAACTGAAACATAATAATTATTTTTAATTTTATCATTTAAACTAACTTTAATGGTTATAAATAATTTAAAAATTAAAAAACAGCCAATAACTCTTACTTTTTAATTTTTGAATCAAAACTATAATCGTTACTGTCGCTGGTTCTTTCACAAGTAGTTTAACTTAATATGCTTTTAAAACTTATCTCATGCAGAATTAGTGTTAGTATAAATGCTACTTTTAACTAATTTTATATGTGCACAAATGCTTCGCTTTGTATTACAGTGCTGCCCTTTGGCAGCAAAATACCCGGCGTGAATGAGTATGCCACGCCGTACTATGAAATTTGGTTCGTCTTTCACATGCTCATCACCCCGATGGGCTGCTGCATGTACATTCCGTATACGACGCTGTGTGTGGCCTTCATTATGTTCGGGATTGTGATGTGCAAGGCGTTGCAGCAACGATTGCGTTGTTTGAATGGAAGGCAGCTAACCAGGCAACAGCTATCACAGGAAATAGTCGAATGTATTATCTATCATCAGCGGATCATTGAGTAAGCTGCATAACCATATATATAAAATACCAGAAGGAATTGAATTGACTTTCGCCTCCACCACTAGTTATATAAAGACCATCAATAAGCTGACTACATATATATTTCTGATTGAGTTTTTGGCATTTGGTGCACTGCTCTGTGCGCTGCTCTTTATGCTGATGTTTGTAAGTGTATCACAGTGTGCTTGATATGCCCTATATTTATCATCCTCTCTCTCTGTTCCTTTTTTTAGGTGGATTCCACAGCCCATGTGGCCATTGTGGGTGCGTATATAAACATGATACTGGCACAGATATTGGCCCTATATTGGTATGCCAATGAGCTAAGGGAACAGGTGTGTATTTGTCCTCGATCCGACTGATTGACAGTGTTGCCTTTTGAACGTTGCAGAACTTGGGCATTGCCACTGCGGCCTATGAAACCGAATGGTTTACCTTTGACATCCCACTACGCAAAAATATTCTACTTATGATATTACGTGCACAACGCCCGGCTTCGGTGAGATTTAAAGCATTTAATGACTTAATTACTTAATTTAATTGCATTTGATTACGTTTAATTACCTGCAAACTGCAGATACGCTTGGGCAACATACGACCCATCACCCTGGAGCTGTTTCAACACCTTCTCAACACAACATACACATTCTTCACGGTGCTAAAACGTATCTACGGTTGAACTACACACTACCTATACATAATACGCATACGTCACGTGTGCCCAAATTAATATTGTTATCAAGTTTATTGCAGCTTCAGCGTCTAAAAGTGTTGCCTACTTTCAGGCTGGGCTAAATATTTATAATCTCAACAGATCCTTTTGAAAATACTATCAAGTTTAATTGAATATAAACAATTTCATCTACATATGTATGCGTAGTCTTTAAATATTAATTGGCTCCATTTGTAGTTAACCGCAAAAATCTTGACTTTGGTCTGCAAAATGTGTATTTAAATGGAAAGTAATTAAATAGTTGGCTTTTAATAAATAATTAAAGCATAGCAGAAAAAACACAATGTTTGAATTCAATAAACTGTATGTGTATTGATAAGAAAAAAAAGTTAATTTAATTAAATTGAAAAAATAATATAATGCATTTTTCAAAATGCAGTCAGATATTGTTTTTTTGTGTATTTATCAAAAAATGTTCGCACATTTTGTTGCGAATCATTTGCGGCTGTCGCGCATTTTACGCTGCGTTTGCATTTTTCGAACACTCCCCACCGCACCACACCCTTAACACCGCTTTTTCCGAACAAACCTCATCGACTACATATAAAAAACGCATAAAACTGTTGAAGGTGTGGCGAAAGAGCGATAAAAATTGTTTGCTGAAGTTGTCAACGGCGAACGCGAATGCTGAATTGCCAGCAAACTTTGCACCACTGACTTTGAGTGGCATTCGCTGCCACCACCAGCTGGCAATGGGTTCTCTAGGTACCGAGGCACTGACAGCAATTGAGGTAACAAGTACAACAACAACAAAAAACCACTACAACAACAATAATAGTAATAAAAATATACAATTCAATTTGGAAACACTGGGTAAAAAAGTTAATGACAAAATTGAAGCAAATTTTAATTATATTTCGGGAAAAGCATTAATATTCGCTTGCATGTTGAATTGCACTAGTTACATCACCAGCGTAGATTGAAATTAAAAATTTTTAGAGTAAAAACTAATTGCTAAATTATTAATCGTATTTTAACAGCATATTTGTGACAATGTTAATGAATTTTTCACGAAACTCGCAGCACATCTTTTGTCACTAGCGTGTTTAAAGATTCCAAGTATTTCACCTACATATTTCTGACAAAATACTAGAATTGTTATGGAAAATAGCTTCACTTGTAATTGTAAAAAAAAAAGTGATAGCAAATTGAGCCCATTCGTCACTAGCGTGCTTTGCAGTAGACAAGTTATATTAATTATTAAGTTAGCTTTAAGAATTCCAAAAAAAATAAAATTTGAATCATAATTATTTCCCTTCTATCGTGGTGTGATTGACTTCTGCGTTAGTAAGAATGCATTTCAGTTGATTTTATTTAAGTAGCGTTTAATGTAGTTAACGTTTAGCCATTGTTGGAGGTTAGAAAAAACTGAATCCGGCGAGACCAGTGTTGTCGTAGATCTCGCTGACGGAGCAGAGATTGATGAATGCCGGATTCCGTCCGGTGCGACACTCGGTGGCCGGCCTATCGCCGCTGAGATAAACCGGCGCATTCACATCGTTGCCCCGGACAAAGTTGCAGGTCATATACTGATGCGTGCTGAGGAGCCACTGTCCGGCATTGTTGCTGGTGTTGTGCGTCTGCCTTAGGATGCCACAGCCCACGTGGGTGGTGCTGTCCCTCACCAATTGTGTAAAGTACGCAATGCACTTGCTAATGCGAATGTGTAGAATTCTTTGAGAGATCAATCAAGAGCCGGAGTTGGGTTCTGTGATTTTCTTACCTATTAATGGGTGGACTATAGGCAATAATATCCCGCATGCTGCACTCTTTATACTCGGCAAACATTTGCTCCAGTGTGGCATTGATGACCTCATCCTCGGTATGGTATTCAAGTTGTGTATGTGCAATGCCATCACTCGGTTCGCTCTGCCAACCACCCTCGGCCACCACCTGAGCCACATTGCGGAACTGTTCGCTGTTCCGGCAATGATCATTGACCAGAGCACAACGCTTCACATTCAGCTCCGCAAAGCTGGCCAACTCCGGATCCCATTGCAAGGTGGCCATGCGTGTGGCGGGCTTGAAACCCATGAGATCACCGCGTGCAATCCGATCACGATAGTCGTTCAAGGCATTGAGGATCATGTTACGTCGATCTGTATTAATTCGCACCACATGCGCATCCGGGCTGCAACTCTCCGCCAGCTCCTATTGAAGTGAACACATTTTCTGTCAGAACGAGAAACTTGGAAAACATTTATCCAAACTTACGCCAAAATTATTGCAAGCAATGTGCTTTTCGGGTCCCGGACACAGCACAGGATCACAGTAGTCAAAGGCCATCAGGATTCTTGGCCAAAAGCAGAGCTGCCACAGAGCAGCCAGCAGCCAGCAGTTAGTGCACAACATTTTCGGGTTACCCAGCCAATTTGGACAGCTCTCTGCCAGACGCACACTGTCTTATATAGAGTTGGCCATGGCAATCGATTTTTCCGCCAAGCGTGGCTATCAAGCTGACCAATTGGCCACGTTAAGCACTCGATTGTCATGCCATTAAATTGAGTAAATTGAGTAATAACAACATTAGTTTACAGCCACTTTGAACACCATATCTCAGTATAATTTTAGAACTCAATTTTTCAAAACTTGTTTTTATGAAAGATTTTTCGAGTTATAACATATTCATATCTGTAAAATTTTGATTAGAATTACTAATCAAATAGATTATTTTACAAAATAATCGTAGTGACTATATAATTCACTGTTGAAAAAGTTGTGATTATATATTGATTAAGATTATAAAAAATTAGAAATAATTTATTTAAAAATAATCAGAAAAATTAAAAATAATCTAAAATTATTACAAATATTCAAAAATAATCAGAAAAAATCAAACATAATCAAAAAAGATCAAAAATAAAAGAAAATTATTATTATTTTTGGTTATTTTTGATTTTTTCTGATTATTTTTTAACAATTGTAATAATTTTTGATTATTTTTGATTTTTTGTAATCGTAATCATTAATTAGTTGGGCAAAACCGAAAATAATCGTAATTTAATCATTAGTTCGACTTTTAAACAAAAAAATCTAAATATTAATGATTATGATTGCTAATCATTCTTTAACAGGTATGGTTATACATATTTATTAAATTTTGTTCTTTCCATTTTCGGAGTTGTTTCGACGTTTTTCTGTATATTTCAAAACGAAGCTATTAAGTTTTTCAATCATATATTTTTATCTTTTTCTTTTTCTGCACAGCCCTCGTCTGCTCTGATGGGTTCCACATAATTGGGATCGACTTGCTCTTTAGGATCACAGAGAAATTCATAGTCATTATTCCTACCGGCTGCGCAATCCTGGCCAGGCACATCACTCACTTCATAGGGTGGCATATCATTGACGTCGGCACGGGATAAATTACAGATCATAGTCACCGTGGAGACACCATTTGGATCTAGATTCTCGGTTAAACGCACCGCACAGCCCATCCGATCCCCTCTGTCCTGCAGCAGAGGAATATAATGTCCCACACAGGTGCTGAATATGGAAAAATTAAATAAAATAAAATAAGAAGAGAAGAGAGTAGGAAACTCACTAACCCGTTAGCCTTGGCCTTGGCCTTGGGAAGTATGTGATTTTTGGCATCCATGCGACAACCATTAAGGTCATTAAACCATGTCGGCACAACGATGTCAATCAAATCCTTGGCCACATTTTGGTAATGCTTCACAGTGCCCGACAACTCAATCGTGGCCACATAGTTGTACTTCTCCATATTCGAGCAGAGTTTCTTATAATCGCAGTTGTGTACCAACACCATGGCCGAATTGGCCAGGTCCTTATCCCAGCCCATGGTGGGCATACGTGCTGCAGCCGACATGTTATAGTACAAACCACTAGCAACCACACTGCGAAAGACATTCACATTCTGGAGTATGTTCTCCCTCAGTGCGCCATTAACCTTAATATAACGATGCACGCCCAAGCCACAAGTTTTGGAAAATACCTACGAATAAGGGGGCGAGTTACCAAAAACTCAAAATAAATTCACGGAAATCTGTCTTACTAATCTCTTGATGCAGCCCACATATAGAGTGCCCTCTGCACAATATGTCTGGTCACAAGTTAGGCCACAGTCCGAGCAGAGTCTTCCACGAACACAGCTCACGATTGACAGTAGCACCAGCAACTTGTAGATCATTTTTCAATTTGAGCTTCGTGGACCAACGTGGCAACAATCAGTGTGGGAGCTTAAGCGCTTTTGGCTTAATGCAACTGATCAGCGTAACCAAACAATTTGCCAACAATTCTCGACAGCTAACAGCATTTAATATGCCTATTAATTTTTTCAAATCGCTAGAGAAAGACAAGTTTCCAGCAGTTCTGTTCCGATTTCCAATTTCGCAACAAAATCACGTTAATATATTATTACAAATTAACAATTCTATGTTTCAAAGAAATTTTAATAGTTTTGAAAAGTTAAAATATGAAATTCTTCATTATATAATCGATTTTAAAATGTTTGTTTGTTTGTTTTTATAATTTTATTTATAATTTTATTTTTGGACGGAAATGTCTTAAATTATGCTTGACTCTTTTTGTTTTATTTTCCAATTTTTTTGGATTTGCAAACAAAACTTAAGTTCAGATGTAAATTTTCAGCTAACTCCTAAAAGTACGCTTTAATTTTTTAATGTGAAATTCCACACAAAGCGTATTTCATTAAAAATTGTAATTGAAATGAAAAAACAATTTTCATTAGAAATTTGTCATAGTTGTTTTGATTTGAAAATGCAGTAAATTATGCTCAAAATAACATAATTTATTGCAAATCACACATTTTATTAACACTTTTCTTGTTAAGCTTTGTTCTTATGTTTATAATATAAATTAAATTTAAGTCGCTCTTAACATATTTACACCACAAATACATGTGTGAATAATGACTAAGGAAATAATGTATTGTGTTGATAACAATGAATGGCTTTTCACGTTGTTTCTTTGGGTGCCCATAAGCACATATCGTATATATGTATATATATAAGCTCCAGCTTTTATATTAAGTTACATCGGCAGCTGTAAAGCGTTGTTTAGATTGTTTTTGGTCGATAATTTGTGAATCGTCGGAATGCAGGCCAAATTTGTAGATGATAGATGATGAACAAATCAAACGAATCAATAGTTGGGATTGTAGGGCATCTGCTTCTCATAGCCGGTGGGCACAACGCTGGGAGCAGAGTTCGCCATGGCCGCGTCGTATGATGGTGGATTCATATTCGCCGCTCCAGCGCCAGGAAATGGTTGGGCAGGCGGATAGGGAGCACCGTGTGGTTGCACTGGCGGATAAGGAGCAACATGTGGTTGCATGCTGTAATTTAAATACAAAGTAATGTAAGTACTTGACTTTGTTTAGTGGTAATCTTAATTAAACTTACCCAGGCATCGGTGGCTGTGCTGAAGGCATTGGCATAGGCATCTGCACGGTTACATTGGGACTACACAAAAAAGAAAGAGAGAGAGACGGAGGGGGATTAATTATTACTCATTATTGGAATTTGCTGCACCCAATGCTTACCCCGTTGTCTGTGCAGGATATGGTGCACTATATGTATTGGTTTGATAGGTTCCTGCAGGCACTGATGTCACTGGATAACCGCCAGGCGCCGTGTGTGTTGCCGATGTAACCACAACGGGTGCTGCAAAAAATAACAAAATCAAAATTAATTTAATTGTTAATTAAGTTAACGTTAACGTTGTTTATTTAAGCAATTACTTTGTTCGTTCAATATATAGCCCACATTGCTAGATGCCTGTGCACGACGTCTCAAGCAGAGGACAGTCGTGATTAGCACAAATAGCATAAATCCCAGGGATAAACCTATTATAAGTCCCACTGCCATATTATTTCAAAGATATCCAAATCCAAATTCGCAATCTTTCACAGTCGTTGCCTTTGAGATGACAATGCCAACTGCGTGCTGAGTACACTCATTCAGTCTAATCATTATAATTCTAAAGTATACAAGTATTGACAGTGACTGATAAGCATTATACGCATGTATTATTCCTCTTTTATCAAGAATTTCCCGTTCATAAAGTGACAAAGAAGAACACGAGTTAACAATCTTAAAATAACAAAATAAAAAAGCTAATTCCCACTTGCAGTCAGTTTAAATAGTAATTTTGCTGTGTTCAGACTAGATACACGTATTCAAAAAGGCAGTAGTTAAATTATGAGAATTAGATATAATAAAAAAAACAAACTTTACCACTTTGTTGTAATGCCAATTGTTTCTTTCTTTTCATATAACACGACAAAACACCCATTCCGACACTAAAGGTGAGAATCAGAATAGCACAAATGAGCCAGATCAGAAAAACCTCCATTGGAAATTACACATGTAGCACTCTTCACAAAAACCCGAAGCAAACTGACTGTCAAACGAAATAATTTTTAGTTTTTCCCTATGAAAAAAAACCCCCCTCAAGCCAATTACGCGTATCTTGTATAAGCCAACATAAGCTCTTATTAATTTATTATTCACCATACTTTTGTTGCTTAATTCGATTGTTCTCATAAATTATTAACGCAGACACTGCAAGCAAATTTATAATATAAGAGAATAAACTGAATGATTAATAAGAGAGCAACACAATTTAACAACAGACAAAATGAACTAGATTCGTGTTTAAAAATTAACTTAAATAATTTCAGCGCCGATAAGTTGTAATATGTGGAGATATAAATAGTAGGGAAAGTTTTTTCCAATATACATGCTATCAGCTCTTATCAACAGACACACACACACACAGACATATTATAGATATAGAAAATATGTCAACTCATTGTCAGACCTGCGCCCTTCATTAACTTCGCTCGCCGGTTGCGTCCGCGTGTTAAAAAGACCGCCATGGAGGTCATAAAAAATACGGATAGAGTAAAGAACAATATCCAATAGATGCCGGCATTATCCATAGCTAAAACTGAATGAAAGTCTAAATAGTCCGATACGTACAACGCCAGAATCGCGCAAAGACTAAAATAAAAATGCACAAACTTCGTCCAAGTCTACGAGAGATTAGGAAAAACAAAAGCAAAAGTCATGCCATTTATTTGCAGCAATTGAAAAGGGCAATCTGAAGAATCATAAAGATAAGAAAGCCAAAAACAACTTGCCAAAGCTTTTTTCAACTCACTCAGATCATTCAAAGTTTTCACACGTCGCTGTTGACGCTTAAAATGCAGTGCATAGCTGATCGTACCGAAGATCAGGCAATAGCTACAGACCTTAAAGATCAGCCTTAACAAATGCGTAATCAGTATCAAATGGGAATTGTAGCTGTAATCGGAACTAGACTCTATCGAGAGCGTAGAGTTCTGCATTCTCGGGCAGTTCGACAAAAACTAAACTTAGGCAAACTGTTTAGCAAATCCATAGAAATTAGTAAACTATTAAGCTAATCCATAAAATTAATGAGAAAGCTAAGGCGCACTTAATGTAAGCATCAATTCATTAGAGGTCAGCTCTTCCAGTGTCTCTCAGAATTAATGTTTAACCAATATCTATAAATAACAATTACAGCTGACTGTCACAAATATGTTATACTAAGTACTATTTGTTTTAAAATGATTTGCTTTTGTTTTTATTCTTCGTGTAAGATGGAATTTAAAAACAAAGTGGTTTTTTAATTTATACCTTGTTCTTATTTTTAGATTATAGAACTATAATCTGTTTCTTTGAATAATTTTCAACTTTATTATATACTTAAACAAAGTTCTACTCAGATGGAAGACATAATAATTGACTAATTTTGAACATTTAAGATAGGAAATCTCTTTAAACTATTTACATTCTCTTCATTTTCACTTACTTTTATGTACTGCTGCCTTGTTAAAATTTATTATAAATACAAATTTATCAGTTCAACACTTCATACACTATTAATCAAGATTTAAACAAAAATTCAAATTTTTTATAATTTCTTGTAATAATTATGAAATCACTTTAACTTTTTGTAATTTTTTCTGTTTTTTAATAACTTGAGCTCGTTTTCCATCTTTGTCTATAAACCAGGCATAAATAATAATTAAACCACATAGTATTAATAAAACGAGCGCTTCATAGATTATAAAATTATAATCAAGTTGCATTCGGTCGGTTAAAAAAGCCCAATAGGCTGCTTCAAATACTGTTGCATTCATATTGAAGGTCTAACCCGAACTCTGAATGATTCACTCGATGTATGTACATTATTAGAACTCAAAACGAGTCCATCCATTATTTAAATGGCTCAATTACCACTCAGTATTCGTATAAGTAATTTTTTCCTCCTCTTTTCATCGTCAATCAATAAATATGTTGTTTGAACTCTCTTACTCACTTGAATCATCGGTTATTTCTATACTATCATGATTATTATCATCGATTTCGAAGTGATCATAACCATCAATATCTCGATCTCTGGCACAACAACAATCCGAACCGTAACGCAACATGACAACAATTATAAGAAGAAATATTATAAAATAAAGACCAATCTGCTTATTATCGAGAACCATCGAGCGTGTACTGTACTTATACTTTGAAAACAACGAATCGACTGAAGCATTGTGTGGAAAATATACTTATTGAATTTCATGCTATATAACTTATCGGGGTTACTTGAAGAATGATTAATCAGTAAAGGCACAGCATCCGCGGGTTCATATTTATTTATGGGGACTGAGTGGAAAGTAAATGAGATTAGCACTAAGTACACTTTCAACGCTATATTGACGATTACAAATGAATGTTTAATATTTTACTTCTCTGCTTTGATTAAATGAATACTTCATAATTGCACTATTATAATTAAAATCACTTTTACTGTTGGAAATAGCTTTACTTGATCTATTTTTAAACTAAAACATTGTTCATCTATTATTTAAATAATTCAATTACCACTATTAAGTCGCTGCTTTGCATCATTGCAAAAGTAACTTAGTAGCCCACAACAACAGCAACAGAGCTGACAGAGGCCATGGAGACCCCTGAATACATCCATTAATTTCAGTAAATATAGAAGAGAGCTCTGATGCTGGATGAATTGAACACTTTGAAAGCAACTTATCGAATGAAACATAGACTTTTATGTCATATGCTCATGCTACAGAACTTATCAGGGATACGTTACGAATTTTTAGTCAAAAGATGGGACTTTTTGGGGCCGAGGGGAAAGGTTACTTTAAATGAGATTAGCAACAAATATTCTGCCAATGCAAACTTGAAGAAAAAAACGATTGCATAACTTTTTATTGTACTAAAAATTTTTGAATTAATAATTAAAACACTTTCACTTAAATTATTTGAGCCAGTCTTACGATATAAAGAACTTATTATATAAAGAACTCAAATGAGTTTATCTATTAATAAAATAGCTCAATTACCACTTAGTAGTGGACGACGTGTTTCCACCTCATTGTCGCTCATAAAGTTACAACAACATTTCAGTAAGGTAAAACAACAGACTAAGAATACACACAAAATACATGCAATGGTAAAGTCATCCATTAATACGAGAATATAAGATGGAAAATAACTCTGATTTTGGACGAAATGAACACTTTGAAAGCAACGAAACGAATGAAGCGTTGTATTTTATTTGTGATCCACGCTACAAAACTTATCAAAGTGTATGACTCATAAATTTACTACGCTTTATAAGCGGTTTTGTATAATGCTACGATCATATTGAATGTCTAACAAGAGCTCTGAATCATTTAGAGAGAGTTCATCTGTTAAATTATAATAATGATTGCATACTTTCAGACTGATCAAATTCTTAGCATTATACACTTAATGGACAAAAGTATGCTAGCTTTTTAGTTTCCTACTGAAGTGAATCAATTTACAATGGAAAATACTCTACGTAGAGAAGGATATATTTAATTTAAACAACATTATGTGACAAGCAAATGAATATTAACCACTTTTCACTGCAATGTTTTAAAAAAATTACATTTTAATAAACGAAAATAATGCAAAAACCCAGAAAATGTACATACAACTTTGAAGTGGAAAGAGGATACAAGATTAATAAATGTATTACTGTCGATTTACTTGATAAATATATTTAAATTAATGATTAAAACTTAAATGTAAGTAAATAAGATAAAATAAAATATTATATTTTTATTTACGATTATAAATATCAGGAGTTCTGATTTCTTTCGTCTTTCGCCACTTGCACAAACAATTAAAACAACAGGCACCAAAAAAAATGGCAAACACAAATATCACAAATACACAGAAAACTGTATCGCTCGTATGCCGGGGAAACGTTGTATTATCCTTGTGATAGTTTCCATTAAAAAAACTATCAGGAAAATGATAAGTATCACCTTCAACGCGAACCGGAATCGAGTTTCCATCTAACGTTACATATGATGAATGCATTCTAAGAGCTTAGAACTTAAACACGTTTGATTATCACGACGCGAGAATAGTAACTGACAAACAAGTTCACTAGATATATTCAGAAAGCGAAGCTTGTAAACTGGAAAAGCCCAAGCGGCCCAGAACAGTGCGTCATAAAGTGGCTGGGGAGGTGATTGGAAATTCTAATTGTAATTGCGCAATCGAAAAATAAAAAACCAAAATGCAAATTTCTCAAAGATTTGAAAAGTTGAAAAGCCGTTGAATCACAGAGATAACTCAAAGACAAGTAAATTGTATTTAATTAATACACTCACTGGCATGTCGAAAGAGTTGAACGTACATTTTGACAACAAAGCAACAGCGAATAAAATGAATAGTTGCAACTATTAAGACGACAGTCAACATTAACACGGCCAATGGCAGAAATGCCAGCCAATCCATAGCGGGCACTTAATCAAAATTCATTATCCGTTCAGTTCACAACGAAATCACAAATGCAAATGATTCTCTTAAACCATGGCCAACAGAACTCGGCAACTGCAATTTACAGTCAGAAAAGGGGCAGCAAATAAATATAAAAAAAAGCAGCTGCTATTGCCCGAGTTGATAAGAAACAAATCCAAGAAAGAAATGAATGTCAAATCAAAAACAGTTGCTAAAGGACCTGTCTCCTTTATATAAAAAATTGTAGCACACTTTTCAGCTGCAACGCATTACACAATCCTATAGCTGGGATTGTCACTTGAAGCGTCGTCGTCTTGTCAGCGACAGAGGATGACAAAGGAATCGATTGAAGAACTTTAATCGGTTACGCGCTCTTATTATTTGTAGTGATTGTGCGGTCATGGAACGTTTTATTTACTGTATAGAGTATTTCTATTTATAATGATATGCAAACAGTTCAGTTGTGGCATGCAACTTAAGTCAAATGCAAGCAGAGCTATGACCCAAGTCTAATCAGAAATAAAATTATATATTCACTACTTCCTAAGGGATGCATTGTTAGTATTGAATATGGGCATTTCCAGAAAAAGGAATCATGAATACCACAAATAAAAATTTAAAATGAAACACAAGAATATTAAAATCAAAAATAAAAATGAAAAATAAAAATTAAAATCAAAAATAAAATACAAAACGAATAACATAATATCAGAGATCGCAAACAAGACTTCTGAGCAGTAAAAAATCGAAACAGCTCAACATTTTTCGTTTTAAATTATTTTTGTTTTTTTACATTTTTATAATACAAATTTTAAATAAAACATGTTTTAAAATTGTATTTAAAAGTTACACCAAAACTTTTTATCGCAATTTAAAAAAAAAAAAAAACAATTAAAAATAAAACTTTTTTCAATTTTTTTTATAAAAATTGGAAATAAAAATGGAAAAAAAAACTTTTTTTTTTATGCATGACAAAACCGAAATTAACCCTTATAAATAAAACGGTTACTAAACGGTTATTTCTGTTTACAGAGTTTCGGTTTTAAGGTTTCGGTCAAATGGTTTCAGTTACGGTTGTAAATTTCAATCGGTTTTTACCGTTTAAGAGTTACGGTTTTGGTTAAGGTTTTAGTCCCTGGTGGAAATACTCCAATAAGGAGTTTGAATTTTAAAAAATATATAACTAAGGCAACAGCAACAGGTTCGCTTCGAAACTTTTAACAAGAAAGTTTTTCTTTCGGTTTCCTCAGATTGTCGTGCATCATTTATAAATTATCATGACTTCAGCAGGGGTCATTTGGTATTGTTCATTTTTTTTAAAGAAATCCAGGTATTTACGTGTTGCAACATCCTTTGAAATCGGGTCTTCTGAACAACACGATCTACAGCAAAGTGAAACACAAACAACAACACTCGCAAAAGAATGCAGCCAACAAAGATCAATAATTCTATCTTCCTTTCAGAGTTAAGGCAATCGAACGCTTTCGCCTTACTCGAGTTTGCAAATGCCACTAATTAAATATCTGTTTGTTTTTCAACTCAAAGTAACTGGAAAAACTGCTAACAAGTAGCCGGTTTGTCTTACCGGCTGCAAGCCAAGTTTGCGGGCTATAGAACCAGAAAAAAATGTTGAAATAACATACATATTTAAGATCAAATGGCCATAAAAAATAAGCAAAAATATATGCAGAGAGTAAAATGAAGAATTCTGCTTTAATAAACAGAGCTAAAAACAACCAAAGACGTTCTCTTAACAAAAGCTTGCAAATGCAACTGATAGAATATCTCTTCGTATTTCGACCCGATAAAACTTGAAAAACTTAAAGATAAAAAATTGCTTTACAATTCTTAAACCATTGTCTGCGATTGCCGCTGAGACTTGTTTGAAAACAAGTTTTAGTAAATAAAACAGCTTTGGCATTCAAAAGTATATGTATTTTTGACGTCATTAGCCGATGAATAAATATTAGAAACAGTCTGTAGAGAAAGTATGTGTAAAAATCGTTAAGTCGCACTGCAATACCAACTTATACGTATATTGAGATTGTAATTGAATATTACATAGGGATTTTTTTTAAGGATTTATGTTTTACCATAAATCTCAATTAATCGAATCAAAGTCAGCTAAATACAACTGTAGTTTATCCTAAATTTAAAATTAAAACACTTTTAGATTTTTAAACACAGTAAAGGGTATCTTACAGTCGCGCACACTTAATTGTAGCATTCTTACTTGTATCTTGTTGCTCTCGTTTTGTGATGAAGTGTCGAATTATGACCGTCAAGAAACCAATGAGAACAACAACAAATAGACAGATCAGCACAATTGTTGAGATTTTCAAATCCAAATCGGTTGGTTCATGTGCCATTTTAAATTATATATAAATAACTAAATTATTAACTGAATAATTTATTAAAAACTATAAATTCGAATATTGTTCATTTGTTTCAGTCTAAATTCACTTTCAAACTACGCGTTGTGCATTTCTGTCACATTTGGCGGTCAATGAAACGTATGGAAGGCGATTTCTTGTTTTAAAGTAATTTTGGATGTTTGGATGGCTTGAAATTGGAGTATGATAAGATATGGCAATTAGCTTGCGACGTCACAAAATCGAACGGTCTCTGATTATGAGCTGCGAATTAACCCAAAGCGCAGTAAAATTATAAAAGTTCTAAAGTGGACACAGAATTTACAACTATGTTGTGCGTCAATCGAATTCGAATTCAGATTTCTTTAGCGGTTTCTTTTTTTTCTTTTCTGTTCTTAATTTTCTGTTTATTTATATTAGCCAATTAGGTTTCCTAATGGAAAATGCTTAAACCCAATTGATACTCAGAACTTCCTCGTATCGCCCAAGATAATCTTTATTTGGGTTCGACGTCTGCTGACGTCAGTAATGAATAACGAACACATTATTCAATTACACCAAACTCGATCAGTCTGACATAATAAAGGTTTGAGTGAGCACTAACTAACAAAAAAAAGACTACAATCTTAAAATACGTGTGAACCTTGTTAAACATGAAATTTTAAAATCTATATCGCGCTGACCAGGGGGTTTTCCTTTTTAATAATGAATTATGTGATAATTTAATAAAACCAAATCAAAGTTGGCAGTTCTTCAAGTTTTACCACTTAACGCGGCACGTTTGGACAAAAACATTGTAATCTTATACTCTTTCTAAGAAATCATCTTATCTTGGGAAAACTTGTTTATACCAACATATATTTTTAGGTATTCACTCACTGTTGGTCACCACTGTAGCCGTTCCCATTCGCATTTTACGCGATTTCAGTACTCTCAGAATGGCGATCAGCACACAAACACAAAAAAGAACCAAAATTGGTATCCAAACACCCAAATATAGATAAACCATATTGATGGAGCAGAAATAACGAGGAATTCCGCGTGGGGTTTTAAAGTGTTTGAAATTCCGAGGTGTACTGAACGTTAATTATCAAGTGAACTTAGCTTGAACTTTAATTTGTTATCAATTTTATTATTTATCTATTTCAAAAGCAAAATAAAGAACCCAAAGTTTATCTATTATTACGCTACATTTGATAGGGCATATGGAATATAATAATAAAGTGGATTCTAGATAACGAAGTCTTCAAAATATTTAGAAAACATTAGGAATTAAATATTTTTTAATTGTTACAAATATATATTTATGATAAAATAAATAAATAATTTATTTCAAAAACACGTTTTTAAATAAAAAAAAAAATTACAAAAATAAATATTTTCAAAAATATTTGTTTGCGTGTTTTATCAACCCTTTTTTTTATTATAAAAGGCAAGCTTTGAGGACTTGTCGTTTTTTAATTATTTATAGAAAACAATGCATCGCGAACGCGACGAAAAATGGAAATCGCTTTTGACTTCATCTTGAAAAATGCGAAGGTCAGTAAAAGAAGGCAAAAAATTTTGAAGAAAATCCTCTTACACTACAAAACAAATAATGTAGTTTTCCATTTAAAGGAATTATATAGATACATTTCAATTATTGAATTTATTTTACAAGTTTAATTAATGTTTTGTAACGCGACATCGCGAACGTGACAAGATTTCCATCAAGTTTGTGCCAAGGATTTGTTCATCAAATTTTATTCGATATATCGAAAACAGCTTGTAAGACTTGTTCTAAATTAAACATGCAATATTTTTCTATGTATTAAAATGGTTAATGTTACAATCTTACTGTCTTACTTAGTGTAATTGTTAGAATACAAACGGTCCATTTTGGAAGTCAATTTATAAGAAAATGGACAAAAATATAGAAAAAGTAAATGTAGAATCTATATTTTCATCCCATTGAATTTCTTCTAGCGAACATTGCTTAAATAAATAGCTTGAATAAATTGTTGGAAAGAAAATTCACAAGAGTTGAGTTTTTGATCAATTTTACGTTTTTGGGCGGGTTCGACCTTCTGTGGAAATGCCCCTATACATACATATTTATGATTAAATAAATGTATAAAAAAGTATTACAAAATATTGACTAAATATTTTTGAAATGTTAAAAATATACATTCATGATTAAATAAATGTAAAAATTTGACATTAATAAAGAAATACCAAGTTAATAATATAATTGTATTTAATATTTGGAATATACTGATATACATTTATAATAAGTATGGTAAATAGAAAACTTCTGCGATTTTATAGGGTCCAAAAAAGAGGCGACAATATGATAATCGAATGAAAACCCTTAGATAAGATAGAATACAATTGATTTGATAATTATTAGTCATTCGACCATTGATAACATGTACATACATTTTGTATGTAATATGGACTTAATTATAATTAAATAATTTAAATTAATGTGATATGATATCATGATCATGATGATCAGATATGAACAAAAAAAGACAAAGACAGTTGCCTTTGTTTACGAAAGAGAGTGCTTGGCAATAGGTAAAAATAACCAAACAAAAAACAAAATACTATAAACAACACATGAAAATACATAGAATTAAATATAGAGTAGACGAGAGATAAGAAAAAAATCTAAACAAATTCATTGATGGGATTGAGAGAATTCTAAATAAAATAAATGTATATGAAATTAGTCATAATAAAAATTGGTTTCTATTCAGTTATCACATGACCACATACACATACATACATATGTATATATGCAAATATACATATACATAGTTATACGCATGTGTGTGTAATTCACCCTTCCCAATTAAAACCAACTATGACTCATCATGGCATAAGCAGATTAAATAGGATTCAACTTACTTGACAACACTGTGCCCCGTCGCTGGCTGGAGCAGCAGTAGCCACAGCAACTCATAATGAGGAAGGTCAACAGGAAGAACATGAAAATGCCCCAGAAATCCATCGCAAATCCGTCGTCCAAATCCGTCCAGACGCGCAGACTTTCGTGATCACCCACTGTTCATTGCGAAATGAAGTTGATAAGAAATACTATATAAGTGAACAAGCCGCATGTGTACTCACGTTTTATGCCTTGTTGCTGCGGTCAAACGGTTTGTTAATAATTAATTTATAAATTCCACTTGTTGCCACACGCTTGTTTTTGTTGTTCTTGCTCCCCCGTTTGCTCTTGTAATTTGCAATTTAATAAATATGTATTTAGAGCTTATTAGTTGAACCAAGTTCACCGTATTGAATTAACCAAATCAAACTTAATAACACGCCTTATCTTATCTATATAAAGTGAAAGATTAGTAATCTTTTTTACTTCTCGCCTATAATGACCGATGGAGCTGCCCTATCGTGTGGCAAATTTAGCCCACAACAAGGTGGCAGCCTTGGTTTACCGAAAAAGTGTCACCGATAGTTTTGGTACGTGGCAGCCTTTAAACACAGAAAAGGACGATAGTCAGACTTAAGTATTTTTTAAATAATTTAGTTTTTGATATTTTCTAAAATGAAGAAGCTTAAATTACTTTATTGTATTTATTCAAAATAATTTAAATGGTTTTTTTTAATAAGTTATAGTGTAAAAAATGCACATAAAAATTTTGCACCCGGCCTTGGCATTTATGTTTCGAAAACCAGACAAGAGGTGGCGCTAGCAAATGCCAATTGGCAGTTGGTTCATTTTGCAGCACTGCACAACAGAGCTTTGTTTAGTACGCACGAGAACAGCTGATGCCTATCGATAGCTTATCGCCATATCGACTTACACAAAATTCAGTGAAAAAATCAGGAAAACATAAAAAAAACTTAAGGTGAATATTATATTAATAAGAAAAATAATTAATTATTTAATCGAATAAGATAGAATAACGCTAATGCTAACGAGTATTTGGTTTTGTTCATTTAATCGATAGTGAGGTGCTTGCTTAGTGTTTGTTAGAAGTACTAAACACCAATACATACTGCTTTGCCATTTTTATCATGGCGATTTCTTTTTGACATTTGACTACAACTGGGCGCACGTGTTTTTCGGGCTAAGCTCTGTGCTAAATTATAGTAAAATCAAAGTAATTTCCGATTGTATTTTGACACATCTAAACATCCAAACGAACGACAAAGTACTAACAAATTTGTATATATTGATTGTGCGCGTGTGTACATTCCAGATGAATCCGGAGAAGCTCAAGAAGTTGCAGGCACAGGTGCGCATTGGCGGCAAGGGCACCCCCGCCGCAAGAAGAAGATCGTGCACTCGACCCCGGCCACCGATGACAAGAAGTTGCAGTCGTCGCTGAAGAAGTTGTCCGTGAACACCATTCCCGGCATTGAGGAGGTGAACATCATCAAAAACGACGGCACCGTCATCCACTTCAACAACCCCAAGGCGCAGGCATCGCTGCCCACGAACACGTTCGCCATCACCGGCCACGGCGAGAACAAGACGATCTCCGAGATGCTGCCCGGCATTCTGACGCAGCTGGGTCCCCAGGACATCAATCAGCTGAAGAAGATTGCCTCGGAGATTGCCAGCAAGAGCAGCGCTGCTGGTGGTGCTGCCGCCGCCGGCGCCGCTGCTGCTGCCGCTGCGGATGCTGCCGATGATGATGTGCCCGATCTGGTTGAGAACTTTGAGGAGGTTGCTATTGCCGGTGCCAGTGCCGCCGAGCAGGCCAAGAAATCTGGTGAAGTTGCGGCATCTGCCTAAGCAACAACAAAAACACATACAAACACACACACATACATACACACTGCATACTGCGAACAGAAGTGGAAGCTTCTCTTCTTCTATTGGGGGTCATACAACAACAACAAATACTAAAACAACAACAACAAATAAAGGCATCCGAGTGATCGCTGAGAACAGAACACACATAAAATATAATAATTATATTAATATATTAAGGGTATTTTCAACTTTAAAAATAGTTATAGTTGGAAGCGCGCGCGCAGCATAACAACAACAACAACAAATATATATATATATATGTACAAGAAAATATTATGTATTTCCAAGCGATTAAAGCACGTTTCCACTACACATACAAAAAAAAGAAAACCACCACGTTTCCACTGACTAAAAACGCCGCATTCTCTTTGTTTTGCCTCCCACAAACACAAAACAATTAACATAACATATACAACAAATCTAATAGTATCTACAGTTTTGATTATTTCAAATGTGCATATGAATGTGAATATTCAAAGTGATGGACAACGACGGACGACGACTAAAACACTCCAGATAAAGTCATTGCCAGTTGTGTGTGTGCGAGGAAGAGCAGCAGCAACCATGTTGAGAGCGAATGTATTTTTAGCATTAGCACTACTTTCTCCTATCCTTCTCCTCCAACAACAACAACATGTAAGAGAGCCAAGCTAAGAGTAATCTACCCCCCGCCGCCCACACCGTTCCTTTCTCCAACAACTCCAAACTTTGACTTGATGTTCATAAAACAATAATACAAACAAAAAAACAAAACTTTTTGGATCGAGTGAATCACAATGATGCAACACGAAATTGTACCAAAATTGTTAAAAACATTTTTTATAATTTGTAAACTATTTTTTTAGACTATCATACATACATACATTAAAAAGAACTGTAAAAATAAAACTCATTCATATTGTAAGCATTTATTTCTGACTTGCATAACTCGTGCCCCCACCGGTACGCACACAAACACACGCACGCTTACATCTCTGTGTGAAGACATGCGTGAGTGTGTGTGTGCTTAGCAACGCCTTTTGGAATTAGTGGTGAGAGAGGGAGAAGAGCAGAGTGTTGAATGAAGAAGCAGAAGCACGCGGCAGACAAAAAAAAAACTTGTTGACATTGAAATTTGGGTTTAAGCTTCTCGCAGCTGTTTGAAGTTTTAAGAACATATTAAGGTTTTTGTGAAAATAATCAACAATTACGTCGTTTTGCATTCTAAATTAGCACACAAACTGTACTAACGAATGCCGCATATGAAAACGATTGCAAGCTATCAGGAAAATATGTACATAACAAAATAATAGCAATTCAAAGGTGAAAACTTTACACACATACATATACATACATACAAACATTCGTATATATGTTAATGTAAATGTATTTGTGCGTATGTGAGGCTGGTTTTTGTTATTTTATAATATTTCGCCATGAGTCACGCTTTCATTATCTGTTCATTACAAAATAAACACATTTTAAATGTGCAAATTGTGTTTCGTGAAGCTTCCATCAACAATCTGCGGTTAATCCTTATCAAATTGTGCAAGGCCATAAAAATACCGCAATAATTGCTGCAATAATGGGTTGAACAAAATGCTTAGAATCATCTAGAACTATTTACCATATAGTATATATTTATAGTTTAATATATGTATAAGAAAACATTCTTTATTTAACTAAACAATTACACCAATTCCCCTTTAAGTAAAATCGAAAGTTGGCGCTCGTTTAGATAACGATTGCCACACATCAACACATTTCTATCAATAAATGCCGCACAGGGTGCCACTACGTTGCTGGCTACGCTGGCAAGTTGCCAGCAAATGTATTTCAAAAACGCACTCTATTAAAGTGGCAGCACTATAACACAACTGCGCATTTTTGGTAAATGGCCGCACTCATTTTTAAGAAGTGCATTAATTTATTTTTGTTCGATGGTATAAATAGCTGCTGGGAGCAGCGTTGCCAAAATTAGTCCGTTAAAAATATGCCAGATTTTAATAGTCAAATTTTAAAGAAATAATAAAAATTATGGTACTACTTTTTTTAGCAAACTTTTATTTTATTTCTGAATAAGAATGGAAAGAAGGTAGAAATAAAATAACAGAATGCTTAAAAACAGTACCATATTTTTATATTATTTCTTCAAAATTTGCTTATCATCCGAAAAATTTGACAAATCTATCCTAAAATATGCCAAATTGGCATGACTGGCTGGGAGTTGCGATAACTTAAATAAGTTCCTTGGCGAATCCGATCAGATGCCTTGCTTTTGAACTAACGTCAAATTGGTTTTGGTATTTTTTTATGTATTATTTCCCTTGATGTGTACGGGCACACTGCTATAACTCAAACAAAGCTGCAAAAAAATAAATTCCGACATTAAAATTAACAACAAATGTCGCGACGTTTATCCCAAACTCTCGCTAAATATCAGCGTAATGAAGAAAAACAAATCCTGGAAATAACTAAAGGCCTCGATGCAGAAGGGAAAAAGCGTGTGCTAGAGATTTATGAAGGAACCGTAAGTGCTAAACAAAATCCAGATGAGATTGGCGCCTTTTGATCCGCTTTTTGTTTCTTTACATACATATTTCACAGAAAATAACTATAGATGACTTGAGTCGCGAGTATAGTCCAGCAGATGTGAGGCAGCTGTGCCTGCGGACAAAAGTCCGCGTCGACATGACGCTCTTCAACTGCCTGTGGGACGCCAAGAAGCGATTCGATAAAAAGGGACGACTGACGAATCGGTCGGAGAGCACCGTCAACAAAATGTACATCAAGGCCGTGGCCAAGGGAATGGTGTCTCCGTACTCGGAGAAGAAGATTGCCGACTGCAATCACATCCGACAATGTCAATTGAAAAAGGACAACAATCTGCGACTGGATCTGTGGCGTCGCGAATCCAAAGACTCGCCAGCTGTGGAGGAGCCGCCACTGATAATGGCACAGATTCCCGATGAACTTCCCGATGCATCTGAAGTTGCTATCGTGGAACCAGCGCAGGATTCGTCAATAAGAATGCCATCGAGTGAGGCTCTATTTTGGGATACAAGCGATGGAGATGCTGAGGTTTCTAATCCTGCTGAGCCTGCAGTTCCCGCTGTACCTGCTGTGCGTGTAGTTCCAAATGTGCCAAATGCTCCCGACTGGGCGCCTTTTGTAGACGACATCAACTCCGAGTCAATGTCCATTGATGAGAGCTATGAGCTCCAACCGACGCCACAAACAGAAAGTCAACCCGTGCCACAAGCTCCAGAGGAGTACATCATGTTCGACACCCAAGTGCCATGCACATCCACCCAGAGTCAGGAGACCCAACTATTCGCATAGGCTATAATTATTTATAACTATTGTTATCATGTTACCATTGCAATGGATGCACAATTAGTTTAAGGATCTGCACTGGACTAACATTTATAATTAATGAAAGACTGTTATCAATATGAACAACACCTCTGGCAAGTTCAAGAGTTAATCTTTGTACAAGCCTAGAATAGAATGAATTAGCATCTGAATTATATACAAAGATTTACATACACATTTAGGGAGACAGGGGACAAGGGGGAAGAGGGAAGGTTTGGTATCTGTACAGAATCAGATTGAAAGTCATTTAACAGCCCTGTTGTCGGGCTATGTCAATGGCTATGGAAAGTGATCAAAGATGAACTGATCCATAAACAGAGATTCCGAATGCTAGTTGGATGAGTTCTCGCCAATCTCGCTGACAGAGATGGTCATTTGCTCCTCATTGCCGCTGTCCTCTTCATCGTCCACGGTTAATTCCTCGTCATCCTCTTCGGTCAGCTCCTCATCCTTCATGTCCCCTGTTTGATATTCGTTATCAATTGCGTTGATATTTTTAATAAATTTAAAAAAAGCGCTTAAAAACACCGCACGATAATATCGCACAATTATATCGATATTGATCTTATCGTTTTAAGAAATTGCACTTAAAAATAAATCATCGTCAAAAAATATCTATCGATACAACGATATGTCAATATAATATCAACAACCCTATTTTACGTGGCTTGAAAAAAAAAACAATTCACAGGCAATTTTTACTAATTATTAAATTTAATGTAATATTAGCTGATGCACCTGTGGCAAAATTCAATGTGCATAGTGCAAATACACAAGTAGCATTAAACCAGCGAGCCAAATGAACTGTAAGTAGCCGCATATTGCGAAACTCGGCGGGATTCCAAAAGCCTGTGCCTGCTGCCTGCCTGCAACAGGAGTTCTTTGATCAAAACATCCCTTTCACTTTTGATTGCCAGTCGCAGTTTGCCTGCACCCACGTAGCTGGTTTTCAAGAGTACATATAAAGTGCAATTGTCCACGCAGCTGATTTTCAATTGTTGTTATTCAATGCTCAGCACCTTCCCCGCCAATTGGAAGAGTGGACAACAAAACAACAAAAGAAAAGGCGCAACATCAAGTGTTGTGGTTCGTTTGGCTTTGTCATAATGCATACATACAAACATGCACACAAGTGGCTACATATGTATGTGTGGGCTCTAAAAATAAACAAAATTTAGCATATTGTTTTGAAAACAGCAAACAAAGTACTTTTTGTGTACGTCAACAAATAATTTTCTTACATAAACAGAGTGCAAATAAGCAAACATAAACAGTTGGGATTTGCCAAACAATCCCACACACACGCACGCATACATACAATTGGAAATCCCCCTGCTTTCGGTATCAGCTGTTTGCCATTGGCCAGCAGCTGCTGCTTGTTCTTCTTTGGCGTCGTCGTTCGGTCTGCTCGGTAACGGTTATTTCGCATTCGATTGAAATTTAAAGCGCGTCGCATTGCTCTTTTCTCTCTCTCTCTTCTAGTTCTTCTTTTGGCGGCGTCGTTCGGTCTGCTCAGTAACGGTTATTTCCCATTCCATTGAAATTGCAAGCGCTTCCTTTTTCTCTCTTTCGCTCTCTCTCTCTTTTTCTTGTTCTCTGACTGACGAAACTGAAACTCTTTTGGCAGAAATTTCTAGCAAATATTGCGTCAGTTTATGCATAGTATTTCATCAGCTACTTGTATAAAAGCAGCGCGTTCAATGCAGCCTCTTTTATTACGCTAAAGAAATGCAAGCGAAACGGATGCAGATCAAAACACAACTCCGGCAATTGGGCATAGGATAGGTTGGGATTACACACACACACACACACACACACAAGCAAACAAGTGTAATTGACAAACACATAATGAAATTATTACAAGGTGATGTATTCGCACTCTTTCGGGGCGACGACGACAGAGATAGATATATAGTAAACTTGTTGAGTTTGGTTTTCTTTACTCTTCACCCATTTTCGTTTTGTGGGAAGGAGAGGGCATGTCGAGCGAATAGATCACCTTCTTATAGTTTCACCATGGACAAACATACAACATATTTATTAATTAACTTTCTTCATCTCATTTCATGTCATTTTAGAATCATCCTATACGCACAGCATCACTTACACAGTCAGGCAATGATTCCAAGGATATAGAGTCCAACAATCAGCTTAGTTAGAGATTCAAACCCCAAACATGAACAACAACAATCCAGCGCCGCCCCCGTCGGCGAATGTGGGCGTGGGCATCAAGTGCGCCCGCAGCAACATCTTCAACGTGGACGGATTGCCCACGCAGCTGCAGCAGCAGCTGAACATCGACTACGCCAGCATCCGGGCCAAGGATGTCCTGGTGAATCCCACAGAGGCACAGCTGCAGCTGCTCAAGCGGCGGCTCCTCGATCGCATCGCGGACAGCTGCGGCGAGACCATCTACGAGATTGGCGTGGGCGAGGGTAAGCCGGGATTGCATCCACTCCAAGGCATCTATTTGATTATAACTCCATTTCTTAGATGGCAGCGATAGTGGATTAAATGCCGAGCAGTTTGAGGCCTCGATGGAGACGCTGCGTCAACTGTCGGTGGCCATTGACGCGGACATGGTCAAGCTGCGGGAGCGTCCGTCCGAGAAGGGCAAGATTGGGCAGTTTCTGCTGCGCAAGCACATCGACACCGCTGACTTTATGGAGATACGGTGAGTGTGCGGATGCAGTGCATCTCAAAGGTCACTCAACTAGGGTTGTCACATATTTTTAAAATATCGCATCGATGATAATTTCTGTTTTAAAAAAAATATCAAAATGATATTTAATATATCATTTTAAAACATCGATATATGGGCATTTCCACAGAAATGTCAACCGAGGCCAAAAACGAAAAATTGATCAAAAACTCACACCTTGGGAAATTTCCTTCCAAAAATGTATTCAAGTTATTTATTTAAGCAATATATGTTACAAGAAATTCAATAGGATGAACATATAGATTCTACATTGGAATAAATTTACTTGTTCCGTATTTATGTCCATTTTCTTAAAAATTGATTTCCAAAATGGACCGTTTGTATTCTATCGATTACACTAAGAAGGATAGTAAGATTGTAACATAAACCATTTTAATTCAAAGAAATATATTGAAAATTTATTTTAAATAACTTTTTCGGGCTGATTTCGATATATAATTTAAAAAAAGAGAGACAGAAACTACATATGTAAATATTTTAAATACTTTATATATTTAAATCAAACAAAAACATTTTTTAGATAAATGAATGTATTACATTTCAAAATTAATTGCATCAAAAAATTCGTTCACGTTTTGCCGAAATTAGTGTTAGAACTGGTCGCCAAAAGAACGACTTCTATCTGAGTCACGTGCGAATGCCTTAGTTATTTTAAATTATCTTGAAAACGAACAATTTCCCAAAATCAACCTTAGCACCAATAATAATGCTAAGTAAGACCTATAAGTTTCCCCTTTTGTCACAGCAAAATAATGTTTTTGCAGATGTTTTATTTCACTTTGAATGCGTACGAATGTCGCATTCGACGTTAGAGAATTACCCATATGGGTATTTCCAGGATCGCGAACTCGACATTCGCACGACTTTAAAAAAAATGGCAAAAATTCACATTTTCAAAAATGTTTTCTGACGTGTTTAATGCATTTTATCAACTCTATTTTTATGATAAAAGACAATCTTTGAAGACCTGTCGTTTTTTAATTATTTATAGAAAACAATGCATCGCGAACGCGACCAAAAATGGAAGTCATTTTTGACTTCATCTTGACAAATGCGATAGTCTGCGAAATGTGGCGAGTAATTTGGAAGAAAATAATCTTAAACCATAATAAAATAATGCAGCTTTCCAATTTAGAAATAACTTTGATATGTAACTACCGTTTTATATATTTTACAAGTTTTCTTAGTAATTTGTAACGTGACATCGCGAACGTGACAAGATTTCCACCTAGGTTTTCCAAGAGTTTGTTCATCAAATTTTATTCTATGTTCCGATATATAGCTCATAGAACTTGTTTTAAATTAAACTTTCAATATTTTTCTATATATTAAAATGGTTTATGTTACAATCTTACTCCCTGACTTAGTGTAATCGTTAAAATACAAACGGTCCATTTTGAAAATCAATTTTTAAGAAAATAGACAAAAATATGGAAAAAGTGAATTTATTCCAATGTAGAATCTATATGTTCATCCTATTGAATTTCTTCTAGCGTATATTGATAAAACAAATAACTTGAATACATTTTTGGAAGAAAATTTCACAAGATGTGAGTTTTTAATCAATTTTTCGTCGTGGTGGACCTTTTTCTGGAAATGCCCATATGTTTTATTTCACTTTGAATGCGTACGAATGTCGCATTCGACATTAGAGAATTACCCACATGCTGTTCTTATTATTCCGCACACGTCTGTATTATCAACAAACCTACTGACAACTCTCTCCTCCCTCTCTCCTGCTTTCAGCGTTGCGGTGGTGGGCAATGTGGATGCCGGCAAATCCACGCTGCTGGGCGTGCTCACCCACGGCGAGCTGGACAATGGGCGTGGCCATGCCAGGCAGCGTCTGTTCCGGCACAAGCACGAGATCGAAAGCGGACGCACCAGTTCCGTGGGCAACGACATCCTCGGCTTTGACGGCATTGGCAATGTGGTGAACAAACCGGATCATGGCCACCTCGACTGGGTCAAGATCTGCGAGAAGTCGGCCAAGGTGATCACCTTCATAGATCTGGCGGGACACGAGCGGTATCTGAAGACCACCGTGTTCGGCATGACGGGACACGCCCCCGACTTTGGCATGTTGATGGTAATTAAAGTGACTTGGATTAGATTCCGTTTCTGAATTCTTATCGAATCTCTTGCAGATTGGCGCCAATGCGGGCATCATTGGCATGACCAAGGAGCATCTGGGCCTGGCACTGGCCCTGGCCGTGCCCGTCTTTGTCGTGGTCACCAAGATCGACATGTGTCCACCCAACGTGCTCCAGGACAACATGAAGCTGCTCTTCAAGATGCTGAAGTCCCAGGGCTGCCGCAAGGTGCCGGTGGTGGTGCGCACCCAGGACGATGTGGTGCTCAGTGCCACGAACTTCGTCAGCGAACGCTTGTGCCCCATCTTCCAGGTATCCAATGTGAACGGCGACAATCTGGAGCTGCTCAAGATGTTCCTCAATCTGCTGAGCACCCGCATGGCCGGCTCCGAGAATCTGCCAGCCGAGTTCCAGATCGACGACGTCTACTCGGTGCCCGGCGTGGGCACCGTCGTGTCCGGCACCTGTCTCCAGGGCACCATCAAGCTGAACGACGTCCTGATGCTCGGCCCCAATGCAGTGGGCAGCTTCGTGCCCATCACCATCAAGAGCATCCATCGCAAGCGCATGAACGTGGAGCGCGTGCGCTGCGGACAGACGGCCAGCTTCGCGCTCAAGAAGATTAAGCGCGCCTATCTGCGCAAGGGCATGGTCATGGTCGCGCCGGAGCTGAAGCCGCAGGCCTGCTGGGAGTTCGAGGGCGAGATCCTGGTGCTGCACCATCCCACAACGATCTCGGCCCGCTACCAGGCCATGGTGCACTGCGGCAGCATCCGCCAGACCGCGTCCATAGTGCACATGTCCCGGGAGTGTCTGCGCACCGGCGACAAGGCGCACGTCAAGTTCCGGTTCATCAAGCAGCCGGAGTACATACGGGCCGGGCAGCGTCTGGTCTTCCGCGAGGGTCGCACCAAGGCCGTGGGCAACATCCTGCGACCCATGCCACATGCCGCCGCCTCGCCCTATCGCCCCAAGCCGGCCAAGATGCAGTCGCGCGCCCACAACGGCAGCAACAGCGCCAACAACCAGCAGCGACACAATGGCCAAGGCTCATCCGCGGCAGCGTCAGCGGCAGCTGCGGCGGGCAGCAAGGATGCCGGCGAGGACGGCAAACAGAATGGCGGAGATCGACGCGAGGGCAGCCGGCGGGGCGGCAAACGGAAACGCAACAATCGCCCGCCAATGGCCGGAACAGCAACAGCAACAGGAGCAGCAGGAGCCCCAGTCAATGGAGGCAGCTGCTCCAATCCGACGGAGCCAGCAGCGTCGGAGCCAAAGCCACAAAACTAAAGCGTCTTCTACTTGTATTCAAAATTTGTTAGTCGTTAAGCTCCAAAGTATTTTTGGCAAAATCCGTTGGTTGTGCGTTTCGGGATCGAGTTGAGAAGAGAAACTATTTTGCTACAGGTAACAAAAACAAATCATCCCCAGGAGTCAACACTATAAGCTCGGAATATCGTGTGTAAATTTGCTACAAAAATAATATTAATAAACGTCTTTTGTTTTCGTCCATGTAAAGATAAAGAGAGAGAAAAGAATTTGGCAATGACTATTTAAGCCAAATTGATTATGAATTTTCAGAGCCTAGAACTTTAAGCTGAATCAATGAATGATCTTTTCACATTATGATTTCATTTTCTACATTTAATATTATAGTTATTACGTTGGAACGTATTTAAATTACAACAATAAATTAAAAGTTTGACAAACTCTAAAAAAAACACTCGAATTTTTTCAATGTTTTTCATCAGATATTAATTATTATGGAGTTAAAATTTAAAATTGATTTATCCTGACTTTTTTAAATGTCATATAAATTTAATTAAAGAATAAATTAAAAGTTTGACAAACTCTAAAAAAACACTCGAATTGTTTTCATATTATTAATTATTAAGACTTTTTTCGAGCTTAAATTTAAAATCGATTTATTCTGACTTTTTTTTTTTAAATGTCGGAAAGTTTATATTTTTCCGTTTCATTCCGAAGAATTTACATGTAATATAAATTCAGTTAAAGAATAAATTAACAAACTAAAAGAATACTCGAATTGTTTTCAATAATTTTCATCAAATTAATATTATTTTAATTAGACTTTTTGCGAGTTTAAAATTAAAATTGATTTATCCTGTCTTTTCTACATTTTATATAAATTCAATTAAAGAATTAATTAAAAGTTTGACTAACTCTAAAAAAAACAGTAGAATTTTTTCAATGTTTTTCATCAAATAGTATTATTTAGACTTTTTTTTCGAGTTTAAATTTAAATTTGATTTTTCCTGACTTTTTTACATTTAATATAAATTCAATTACACAATAATTAAACTTAAAGTTTGACAAACTTTTAAAATGTTTGCAATTTCTTTGATTGAAGTGTACGAAAAATCTATTAAAATTAAAATACGTTTAATTACTCTTGAATAATTTTGTTTATGTTCCTAAAGTTTCAGCCATTTATATTAACAATAATTTAGTTGTTTTTCTTGTTTTTTAGCTCCTTCTTGATACCCTCCAGCTCCTGTCGCACATTGTTCTTGAACATATTGACAAAAGATCTGCAAGAGATTGTTATTAATATTAAGTTTGGCTATAGATATTATCTATCTATAACAGCGGTGGGCCCGAAATCTGAATTCGGAGCAGTTGCTGCTCCCGGAGCCACTGCGTGCCCACCGCTGATCTATAAGACAGTTCACTCACTTGAAGCGCTCCGGAGTCATCTCGTGCAGTCCCTGCTCCCTGGCCAAGCTCTTGGTGCGGTACATGAGGGAGACAACCACTTGGGCGGCCCGTCGCATGGGATAACTGTCGGCCATGCGCTGGATGAGCTGCTCGTTGTTGGCCAGATAACGCATCAGCAGACGCAGCACCATCTTGTCACTCCTCTTGCTCCTACTCCGCCTCCTTTCTCAACTAGAATTCCGTGTCCTTGTACTTTTTGATCAGCTGCTGTTTGAGCTTCAGCTGATTGCGCAACAGTTCCAATCGCTGCAGTTGCTCCTCCTTGTTGTAATCGATGCCCGGCAGCTGCTTTATTTGCTCCCGCGCCGAATCGAAGCGTTTCTGTAGCTCAAAGATCTAAAACAAAAGGAACGGTTTAAATTTACAGTGCACTAATTAAGTATACGCCCACCTTGTGATTGCAGTCCTGTGACTCGCGCAGCTTCACTGCGTTCTCGAGCGGATCCTTTTCCACGCTGCAAATTGCAAATTGCAAAAATTGTTATATAATTAAACAAAATTTAGTTTTTCTCTGCGCAGTTTGCACCGCAAATATTGTCAATAATGTTTTTTGCCAACAAAACAAAGTTTGTTGCACTCACTCACACACACGAACGCACACTTGTCCAATTATAATAACAACAACAACCGCAACAAAAGAAAAACACAAACAAATTTACCAGCGCACAATATCGTAGATGATCGGCAAAATTTCGATGTCCAGCTGGTCGACTGTCAGCGGGCCGCCGATGCCGATGCCGTTCGATGTTTGCGTCTCCTGTGAGACTGTTGTTGTGGGCTCAAAAGGTGAATTCGATGTTTGCACCAAGCCGTCGGCAGTAAGTGTCGGTTTTCTGTCCTCAATTTGATTAATGGGCGACAATTCCATTATAATTTTTGCGTTTTTTTTGCAACGCGTCGTTTGTTTTCATGTGACAGCAGTCAATAATTTATGTTATCGATATATTTTCAAGCTATCGCAATCTCTGTCGCTGCAGTGTTGTAAAACTCCCGCTTTGTCAACTGAGATTTAATTTTGGCGCACGCGCGAAATTTTCAAATGCGAAATGACGACCGACCTGAATTGAATTCGAAAAAAACTATGCTCTAATTCTGATTGTTGTAAAACGTGTCTTTTAATTAAATTAATCATTTATCACCCTTAATTTGCACTATTCACATATCATTCATTCACTGTGTCGAGCCTTACACGAGCCTACGTTTTTACGTCTTTAAATTTATTTATTTATTTAATTGCCACAATTAAAATGATGATTGACTATAAAAAGAAGAAAAATGCCAAATTGTGTTAATTATTATAAATTAGCAACGACATATTTAATAGCCGCTAATGAAGTCCACTAAAAATTGTTCATGGCAAATTAATTAAGACCAAAGTCGGCAACAATTTTTTGTTTCTCGTTCAAAAACTTGTAAGAAAACTGTCCGATCAATATCTTTAAGTGTGCATTTTGATTGCAACGAATGGCATCTTTGACTTTCATTGTGCAAAATAAATTAATTTCACTTGAAACCTTGCTATTGATGGCAATTTAAAAACAATTGAAAAATATTTAATTCCACTTCGCTCATTGCCATCAATTGAAGAAATGTACAACGAAAGCATTAAAATTCAACTTCAAGCCTTATAAAACCAATTTTATTGAATGAATGCCATTTTTTTCAGACAGACCAGCAATTTCGGCAAATTCTTAAAAACGGCCTTTGTCAATTAAACATTCAATTAACAAGTCGACCGACTTATGGATGAATGAACCAAAAAATAAAGAACGCACAAAAATGTCAATGTCGGGAAATAATTAATACGAATTAAACAGAACCTTAGCAACATTCGGCATGTGTTCTACTTAAAAATATCAATTATTTAAAACAATATCAAGCTGTACATTAATTTACGGTTAGACAGCGTCCAAATAATCAATCGTATAGACTTTATTTAAATTGCGCGCCATGTTTTGCTTTGAAAGTCTAGTATCGATAGTATCGAAAAAACAGGTGCAGCGGCTGCTCTTTTAGTTGCTGCTCTTAAGGAATCGGATGGAGCGAAACAGCTGCTCAACTGTTGCGTCTCTTTGTTGTTGTCGTCTTTCTTCATTGTTTGGCAAGTGCAAGAGTCAGGATGCCATAAAACGAGTTTGTTTTCTACATTTTATTTTGTTTTGGCACGCATAGATAGCGAGAGAGACGATGACATCTCTTGTCAGTGTGTGGCGATAACGTTGCTGCATTCCACTAGTATTTACATACAATATGCATTTGTTTGTGTGCCAGTGCGTGTTTAAAGAGCGCCAACTAGGCCCCAATGCTCTCTGTGTTGCAAGAGCGAGGGAGAGATGGAGAGAGAGTTAGAGAGTATCAAAGCGTCAGTCAGCTGGTAAACGCAGAGCAAGAGCTAAAATTTAATATTAGCGTGTGAGCGCACGCTCACCAAAATCAGTACGTTTGCTTCCATCGGCTAAAACACAAGTTTTTGTGCGAGTGTCTAAACAACAACCATTAACAACAGCGTCAACAATAACAAGCTATTTGAGCGGTCAACCCATAACAACATCGATAACTACAACTACTGTTACAACAACACGAGCAGCAAATAAACACGTCGGCGTTTTTAAGTCTATAAAAAAAAAGCGAAAAAGTTTAATTAGCGCGCATAGCGACGACGCCGCCGCAGCCCCAAAACATATTTGTGTTTGCGCTTTTCCGAAGGCTCTCCCAGTTTTCCTCGCCTTTTATTACGTGTGCGTGCCAAAATACGTCATCGACGCGCGCAGCAAAAGTGCGAACGGCAACAGCAACAACAACAACATTAGCAAACGGCAGCCATTGAAAGCTTCTGAGTGGGCAGCTTACACACATACGCATACACACATACTCCCACCCACATGGAAATAGCTGTGCAAGCACAGTAGCGTACATAAAGGCCTATTGAATTGAATTCAATTGCAACTACAACACGAGCAATCAACATAAATGAGGAAAATTTCGCTCTGTTTGAAATAATCAAATTGTTATTGTATCGAGCGACGACATTCACAGTGAAACGCAGCAGCAGCAACAGGCCAGTCAGGCGCGCAACACGTGTGTCAGAGCGAGACAACAGCAGTGTCATATTGAAAGAGCGCAGCAGCGGGTGCAAGTGAAATACGCGTTTGATAAAAAAAAGAAATAACGGAGAAACAGCAAGGAAAAACAAAAAAGAAACAACGTCGCGGAGGCAGTAATCAAAATAACAGCAGATAAGAGAACGTGCAAAACAGCTGAGCAGAGCAGTGCAGCAAGTGTAATAAAAACAACAACAACAATAAGAAAACAATGCCCTTTCTCAATTGACACAAGAGGAACAGCAACAACAACAACAACAACAGCAATCAAAATTCGAACGCAGCGCGCGCACATTGTTGTCAATTAGGGAAGCAGCACAGTACGTTAGCGTAAGCAGAGCAGCCACGTCGCAGTCGCAGCAGCAGCAGCAGTCGCAGTCACAGCATCCACAGCACAACAACGACAATCAACTTGATCAACCATCAGCCGCAGTCGCAGTAGCAGCAGCAGTAGCAGTCGCAGTCTCATCGTCGTCGTCGTCGTCCCCGTGTCCGTCGTAATCACAAGTTTTTTGATCGTCGTCGTCGGCTCGCGCTCGGTTTGCGTTGGGGCTTGTGTTTAATTCCGAAACTAAAACTGTATCTGTAGTTTCCCGCTAACGGCGAATATTCTCACAACTCATTGATATTTTAACCTCGTGTCCGTGTTGGTTGCCGCTCGACCAAGGTTCTGGCCACACAAAATGCTCGTCTCTTTGGGCTTTTCGAAGCCTCGCTTCGTCGGATTAAAAGTGCTCCTATAGCGCGAATTTAAAAAACGCCGGCAAAACATTTCAAAAAACAATCCATCGAATTGGCAACAAGAAAATATCAAAGATATATAATCAATGAACCGCTGTTAAAAATATTTCACAAAAAAATATAAAGAAAGAATAACAATAAATTAGTAAATCAAAAGACCAAACATTGCGCGCAGAGAAATAACAAAAACGAATCGAAAGAAAAAGAGAAAAACGATCGACTAAACAAACAATTCAGATCATTTTTTCGGGTTGTTAATTTGATTAATCAAATATTATACAAATTTGTGCAATTAGCGTTATAACTCGAAAACCCGTTTTCGAAATCCCAAAAGTTAATAAAGTTAAAAAAAAAAACACTAAAAAGAAGTAAAATCAATCTCTAATAAAAACTTTATTGTAGCCAACTGACCAAGAGTCGAGCAAATACAAATACAAAAACAAATACCAATACATGTGCAAATACACCGACAGCAATACACGCAAAGATAACGCATACAAACGTGAAGAAGGCTTTTAAAACTTTATCAGTTGTGAGCAGCAATACGAATACAATAACAAGCGACTTCTATAAATAACACGCATACATTGAAAAGCTGTTTCTCGCTCTCTCTCTCTCTCTGCGATTAAACTTTAAGCAAAAGCAGCGAAAAAAATACATTAGCAAGCGATTTTCATGCTCAGTGGAAAACAGAATACATTTGAAACGCGTCTGGAATAGTTGTGTCTGCGGGTCTCTTCGGAAAAAATAGAAAATATACATAATATAATATATATATATATGAAATAATTACTATATATATGCTCATTTGTGTATCGAACGTGATAAAGTGTTAAACAAAGCGTGTTGAGAAAAAGATACATCAAAATCCAACAATAAAACAAATGAACATTTCGCGTGTTCAATTTTTAACTATCAAGAACTTTGCGACTTTACCAAATTGCCCGCAATAATGTCTGCCTTGTGACAGTGTCTCAACAACAAAAACAACAACAACAGCAAAATAAAGAATATATATAGGAAAATATATATTTAGTGGAAGTCGTACAAGTGCCACAACTATTTGGTTACCGCCTAATTAGAATGTCAAATATCTGACAGCGTGCAATACACATAAACAAAGCTCATAACTACACTGCGAAAAAAGCAGTGACAACAAAAGCAACAAAAACTTGCAAAGAAAGCCCTGTGTAAGGAGCTTTCTCAACAACACTTATTATAAATCACCCAAACGGTTTCAACACAAGCTCGCTATAATGTTCGCATCAATCTGACAGCGGTTTAAACGCCTAAAAAAAACCCAGAAAAAAGTTAAACAACAGTGCTACTCAGCTAAAGAGGACGTTCCCAATTCCAGCAAAAGGAAGAAGGAAATAACGTAGAAGCAGCAGCAGCAGCAGAGGAAGAAAGCTTTTTGGAAAACTTTCAAATTTTTGTGCATCCCCCAAAGTATCAGAACTTAACGATAAATGGAGAAATCTGAAATACGACTGCAACGCATGTCAAATGAATATCAATCGCAATCGAGTTATATGTATCTGCGGAACAAAATGCTGTTAAAAATTGAAAATACCCTACTCCGAAGCCATCGTCAGCGTGAGACAACCGGGATCAAGAAACTATACAATTCGTTTTTTGTGCTCTTTTAATTTGAATTCGTTTTCAACGCCGCCGAAGAACGCACAACGAATTTTTTATCAATTCAAAAGCATAACTATTTAGTTACAAAAAAGATTCAATTTGTAAAAAGAATTAAAAACTATAGATATTATATTTGGTTGTTAGTTGTATCCAAAATCAAAGTGCTGTGCTAAGAAAAAAAACTTAAAAAAAATACAAAAAACTAAAAACATAGTGTCATTAAATCTTCTTTGTTGTCATAAATGAGTTTAAAATATATATAAAAAATGTTGACCTAAATAAATAAATATATATAAAAATACGTTTTATAAAAATCCCATTAACAATTTCTACTTCGAATATATACATATGTTATATATTGTTAACAATAATTGGATAATACAAAATAATAATTAAGGGGGAAGAAGCTGCAAAAACTTGACAAAATTGCAGGCGAAAGCTCGAAGGATACACCCTAAAACCCCGTGTTTCTTTTAACCGGGTGCGTATTAACGGTACGGTAATTGTGGTCAACAAATTAAAAATCAACAATAGACAAACCGATAGTAAATAAACAATATACAATTTTGTTTTTGTGCTGTGTGTTCTGAAGAAAAAAAAAACCGACGAGTTTTGAAAGTAATTTGTTTTCATACCGAATGGCGCTTTCGTTTCTTTCGCAAAGTTCCGGCCTCTTGGATTTACAAAGCATATTTGATCCACAATATTCATTGCAACAACATCAACAACAACAACAACTACAACTACATTTACCATCACAACAACAACAATCATCTCGCACGTCAACGAAATTTGATTTAAGCATTTTCAACGATTTCGACCAAATGGAATTCAACAACAATTTGAACAGAAACCATAATCAATATCAGAATAATAACAATAATAATAATAGCATTAACAACAATAATAACCACAATACCACCAACAACAACAACAACACCATACATACGCACCAGACCAACGGTGAAAATCTTAATCAGGTAAGTTCTATAATTTAAGAAAGAACAAAACTTGTTGTGTGAAAATGTCAGCTTTCTAGCTTTAACCGTTTAGCCTACACCTTGATTCTTAGTCAGTCAGCGAGACAGGACAAAGAGTTTTATATATAGATATTGCTTTTGGACACGTTTGACAAAATGTTGGCATGCAAAAGATTTAAAATATATATATATTCTTTTTTATTTAAAAAATTTGCTCTTTGTTCTTTCCATTAATATATTGCAATACATAAGAGGTATTTTTTTTGAAAAGTTTCGTATCAAATGAACATAAAACTTTATTTTCTTCAATTATTTGATTGCATTGAAATATGTGTTTGTTTTCACCATTAATTAGAACGAAAATAAAATGAATGTATAAATGTATTTACAATAAATTAGAATAGAATAAATATCAAATAACAAATTGACTGGCACAGACAGGTAAACAAATGGACAAACAGCTCTTGTCAAATGCGAATATTACGTAAATAAATCGGGTTGACAGACATTAGATAGCCCCTACTTGCGACTAAATACTATATCAAGATGGACTCTTAAAACATACTTATAAATAGCTATAGTCCGTCGGCTTTAATTGGTCTATCATGGGGGCTATCTTGAAGCTACGACAGGTCGTCCTCTTGTGGTTTTTATTTACACTCTACGCTTATCTTTTTCTTTGAAGCCAATAAAATGAAATCAAATATTACAAAGTAAACAAATATGTATGTATAAATCTCAAATCTATATAGAGCGAAATGCAATGAATCGATTGAGGAAACGTTTGGCTTTCGGATTTTCTCAACTCTCAGTTATTAAAAAATAGAAAAAATAACGACAATACAAACAACAGAAAGCTGAGCCTATCAAGGCACAATTCTCTCAAATATGTTTACTAGAGCGCGTATTATCAGCAAGGTTTAGGACCCCTATAGCATTTTAGGTAGAATTGAGTGATAATGAGACATTGACTAGACGTTTTAATTGAATAACGTGCTAAGCGTTTCGAAAATGTTCACTTTTTAAAAGTTTTCTAGAGACAAAGATCTAAGATGCTGTTGTGTTCTTGATATACGTACTTTTTCCTTACCTATTCATGGAAATATTCATGTACTTTCAATTAAACACATTCTTTTAGATCCAAAATCGTCATTTTATCAGCGGTTATCATCATCAGCATATTGGATCGGATTATGAGCAAGTAATTAACTTTGTTGACTCACCACCAAACTCTGAGGAATCTTGGACAGGTAAGGAAATATTCATTTGTGTTTTAAGCTCATCAAAACAGCAGAAATTCATCGCATCCATTCAATCAAAATGAAATCATCGCTTAAAGCTATGCAATATTGGCTAATCGATACGTTTCGATTCGGTTTGTTATAATGCAGACGCACAGTCCAAGGAATCACCGGGACCCCAAATAATCGACGTTAGGACAATTTACTCCAACTCCAACAGTGGTTCACGCAAAAGACGAATGGATTGGGACTCATTAGATATCGGTCAAAGTGAAAATTCGCCGACAAATCAAACTGGCGATTTACCCCATAAAGCGACACATCACGAGAAGGATAAGCACAAGCGTGAAAAGCATTCAGGTAATAATGGAAAATGGAAAATATCTATATTTTACACTACAGAAAAATATTAAGTATCGACATATAAAAATATCACTAACATTTGATTTGGTTAATCATTTAAAAGCTGTATAATATTTTTTATATTTTTGATAGTAAATGTATTTAAAGCAAATACTTACTTGTTACAAAGTTAATTTTTTAAAGCTGTACTATTTATATAATCTATCAACTTTTGAACAGTAAGATTAGATTAAAGAAAACTAATCGCGGAGATTCCTTCTCCTGAAAAAGTTCTCGTTGCTAAATAAAAAGAAAACAATTTAATAATTAGAGAAAATGTTCAACTGTGTCCCAAAAACGTAGACAAATATTGGAATGTTTAAGTAATTATTATATAAAATCAAGTAGATATTTATTTTAAGCAAATGTCGAGAATATTGAATACAACTCAACTGACAGTGAGACATTTGAACAAGTTTCCAATTTGACGTTTGCCTTTGAAGACTCAAAATGATGGCCAAGACAGAGAGAGAGAGAGCACATAGTTTGAAAACAGTCTGTGAGAATAAAGAAAAAACAATAATTTGGTAACCGGTTTTAGGTATTTGACGTCTGCGCAACGTGCAATTTGGCGCCGCTTTTAATTAGCAGGAGGATATAGTTGTATCTTTTTCTGTTTCTGTTTCTGAGAGTATCAAATTGCTTTAATCAGAGTGGAGTTTTGTTAAACCAATTTTGGCCTCTTTATTCTCACAGCATTTAAATTTCATGAAACTTAGTTAGCTTTATTGATAGTCAAAAAAATGATCTAGGTAAAGTCCCCGAAAATCGCTTTGCAAAAATCGAGCTGTCTTTTTTTCGATGTGCTTTTACACTACTACTTTATAGAGCTTATATGCACTTGATTTGTTTTTGCTTTAATATTGATCTTATTTTAATGTGATAATTGTTTTATAAATCAAGAGTTGTATCTGTTAATTGATCAATATTTAAGTGTGTAGCTCATAAAATTGATTTTTATTGACCAATTCGTGAGTTAACATTTAAAATTTAATTAAACATTCGTTATACGGTTTAACAAATATGCTAGACACTTTTTAGCTTGTCTCAAATAAAGTCAAGGGATCTATTACTACATAAAATAATCAAAATTGAAAAGAATAGGGTTGGTATTACATTTAAAAATGATTTAAAATGCTGGAGCTTCAGTAATTTTTTTAAGGTTTTTTTTTGAGTCAATATAAAAATCTTTAAGATATCCAAAGCAAGTTACAATCAAAATCGAACTTTGCATTGGTGTTATAATTATAGTAAAAAAAAGACGATCTACCAACTTGTTGTATTTGTTGCCAGAAAGACTGAGAGTTGTATTTGAGGCATGTAATTAAGTTAACACATATGTGCAAGACATGGTGTTAATTGTTGGAGCATTGCAAGAATAGAAACGAGCTGCGTCTTTGGCTTTTATGATTATATATTTAAACAATAGAAGCTCTGGGAATTTTCCAATGCACGCCCCTTTGACTGTAGAGAAAGATAGATATAGAGATAGAAAGGAACAGAGAATGTTGAAGATCTTAGCTGAATATGTATATCCATTCAGGGGCCTGGTCTGTATGTCTGTCTGATAACTTCCAGAAGCTTGACTGTTCGGTAAAGTTATTGGGTCGCAATCACGCCATTGTCATTGGCCTAATTACAGCAGCTACAATGCTGATACAAAAATATGTATATAAACTCTCCCGACTTGACCATATAATTTAAGCTCTTTACAAGCTGACAATGTAAAGTTTGCACATGGATAGCGAAAGACAGAGAAAGAGAGAGAGCGAGAGAGTCTGGGTGGGAGAGAGAGATAGAGAGAGCGGGCAGTTCTCGTGATGATGGCTTATCAACGAATATAAATACGAAATCAACACGACAAATGTGCACAGATAAGACCGCTAAATTGTCGACGTTTTGTAGAACCCACAATTAAAGCAATTTCGCTTTTCGTTAAAACAACTGGAACACACTTTGTTTCAACAAATTGTTCTATTGTTTAATTAGTTTCGGAGGAAAAACTTACAGCAATTAGACAAAAAAAAACTATTCAATTAATTTTTCTAACAGCAAATAATAATTAGGATTTCAACTTGGGTTCTACAAGTGCAATCATTATAATATTTGCACGGTTTATATAACGTTGGCAATTCAATGAATCCATTCTATAGTTTAATTCCTTTTTATATACACATATCAGTCGAGATTAGCCGAGCCTATCCTCAATTTTGTATTATTTGTCGGAGTTTTGCTCTTGAAATTTTATCGATTGACATTTGAGCAATTAGTTTAAACAATTTCCTCTTTTATTGAATGACAAATTAGCGAGTCGTGTGAACAGTTCAACTTTCTACGCTTAAAACAGCTCGAGATTGATATACCCTGTAAACATTTACTTTAAAATTAAATTAAAGTTGATCAGATATTAAAAATTTAACTGAAGGATACGAATATTTTATTATATTTTGCTTTATATTAATGTATCATCATGCCTGCTGCTTTAACTTTGCCTACAGGGTATAAAAACAGTAACTAAAGCATGTAGACATGCTAGACAGTATCTGAAACGAAACGTGCTTCAGTCCGAAATATTTAATCATCATTTGCGTCATCAGGTTCGAGATATGACTGAATTAATTGCCATAAATTTACGAATTTCGATTCAATTTTCGTTCACTTAGATCTTAAAATTATGATTAAGTATTACACACAGATCTATCACTATTAATTACTCAAATTACGCGATGAAATGTTGAAAACTCAACTATCATTATTCATTCGATTTAATTAAGCTCCATTTGTTTTCTGAAAGTTATTAAATATTGCAAAAAGAGTACACGAAAGTTCATAGGGGCGTATTATTAATAGAATGAATTCTATTGAAAAACAAATAATTTTAATAAAGAGTTTTAAATGTTTAACTTTTCTTTGATTGATAAGACATTCCAGATAAGATTATAAATAATAAAATACCTTAGTTTCAAAACAAAGATCAAAGTATTTAATCCTTAAAATTCTATTGATTTTACAGGTCGCAGCAGCTGGAGCGACGATATTGGCTTCGATCTGAACGCAGAGTTTAATAGCAACTCGTATTTGAACAAGTGAGTGTGCTGAGAGATATTGAAAAAACAGGCAACAAATAAGGTAAATTTTGTTATATTTACAGTGAGAACTTTTTATCGTTCTCCCCGAGCCTGACGGCCCTGAAACAGGAGCCGCAAACGGAGCAGCTCAAGCCGAATCCAAAGGAAATCAGCAACTCTGCCGCTTCTGTGGTCAATATTGGCAAGATCGATAAGTCGCCGTTGGGTGACGCCAATAAGGAGGCAGGAAGTGGCAGTGGCAGTGGCAACAACAAACATGAGTTGAACCCGGGCAACATTTGTGGCTGTGGCTCGCCGCAAGGCTCGCCCGCCGCAACGGACTTTGAACTGAATGGCAATGGCAATGCCAATGGAAATGCAGTTGACAAAGACAAATCTGCAGCTGGCAACGAGGTCTACGCACAGTCGCGTAAGTATAGTTGAGATACATTTGTATCTGTATGTTAATAATTGTCTAAATTGATAAATTACAGCACGCTCGGGATTGCAGCAACAGTTGAGCGTTGTCGAGGAGGCCAAAATAGAGCCGAGTTCCTCGGGCGGTGCAGCCCATGCTGAGGATCACAAGTAAGATCAGAGATACTTTGTAGATTTAACAAAACAACATTTAATGACACCTCTGTAACTATGCATAGTATTTGTGCTGAGAGAAAAGTTTAACTATCCCTTGGATTTGTAGTAAAGATATCAGTTATTTATCTAGTGATAACTAAAAAAATAGTCAGACAAATTAATGTTATCTTATTCCAAAAATTCCTTTAGTTTTAAGATAACACGTAACACGAAACAAGGAAAGATTAGCATTAAAATTATATTTAAATTTAAGCTTAAACTATAAATACAATTGAGTATTTTTTTCAATTTGATTTTTAAGTAGTTTCAACTACAAATATAATATTTTCTATACAATTCATTTGTTCTTTTTCCTTTTTTTCAACAGATTTCAGTACATTTTGGCAGCGGCCACCTCAATTGCGACAAAGAACAATGAGGAGACTTTGACCTATCTGAATCAGGGTCAAAGCTATGAGATCAAATTGAAGAAAATTGGAGACTTATCTTTCTATCGCGATAAGATTTTGAAGGTGAGTGAAATGTCGTCGGTTTGTTGCAAATTTAGTTGCAAATAATTGTGAGCATAATGTTAATAAAAGTATAAATCATAGATGTCTGTCTAGATTTAACTGTCTGTCTGTTTGTCCGTCCGTTTCCTCTGTCTCTTTCGCACTTTCTCACACACACGATTCTTGTCTTTTGCTCGCTGTGTTTGCATGCGTTGAGTTCAAACTAATTTGCGAAAAAAGAGAAAAATTTGTTTAAATTGACTGAGTTATTGTTATGGCTGGTTTCCATTAAGACTCGTTGATTCGACTGGCAGCGCAGTCGACGCAGGCAGAGGCGGAGGCAGAGACAGCGACTGAGGGCAGTTATGTGCTTGTTGCCTATATTGAAATATTAAAGTTATGTTCGTGGATGTTAATTGATTTTAATATGCCCCAATTAAACTTAATTTGTACGCAAAACAACTTGAGGCAACGACAAACCACAATGCTGACAACAAAATGTATCTTCAAGTAACCTCAAATGTATCTTTCAAACTCAACTTTGTACTGCGAACTTTTCCTTTTTCAGAGTGTTATCAAAATCTGTTTCCATGAGCGTCGTCTGCAGTTTATGGAACGGGAGCAGATGCAACAATGGCAACAGTCGCGTCCTGGCGATCGCATCATTGAGGTGGATGTGCCACTATCGTATGGTTTGTGCCACGTGTCGCAGCCATTGAGTTCGAGTTCATTGAATACGGTTGAGATCTTTTGGGATCCATTGAAGGAGGTCGGTGTCTACATCAAGGTCAATTGCATATCAACGGAGTTTACACCGAAGAAGCACGGCGGCGAAAAGGGTGTACCATTTCGACTACAAATTGAAACTTATATAGAAAACACAACAACAACGGCAACAACACAAACGGCAACAGCAGCAACAACAACTAACAACAGTGGCAACAGCAGCAGCTCAAGCAGCAGTAGCAACAGCAGCAGCAGCAGCAGTGCCAACGGCAACAACAACAGCAATACAACAACTAGCAATAACAACAACAACAGCAACAAAACTTTAGCAATCGCATCGCCCGACAATCGTACGGGAAATGGCAGCAACAACATCGCCGGACTTGCCACACTCAACGGCAAACAGGCGGTGCATGCAGCTGCCTGTCAGATTAAGGTAAGGGTATTCCCTTTTCCCCTTCTCCCAATAACAAATAATCAATTTACAATTACAATTTACTATGTCAATCAACAGGTATTCAAGCTAAAGGGCGCCGATCGCAAGCATAAACAAGATCGCGAAAAGATCCAAAAGCGTCCACAGTCCGAGCAGGATAAATTCCAGCCGAGCTACGAGTGCACCATCATGAATGATATGTCATTGGATCTGATAACGCCAGCAACAACAACAACCGGCTGCTACAGTCCCGAATAGTGAGTATATATCATCGATCGATCAATTGCCTTTAATTAAATACAATTATTTTGTTGTTCCACGCGACAATCAATTCAAAATCAAGCGAACTAGAAATTGCTTCAACTATTTGGCGCATTTACCCTAGAATGATACTATATAGTACTAAAATTGCAGCCTTCTAGCTTTGGATTTGTATTTTTGATACACTTGTCGAATTTAATTTTCTATCGTTTTGTCTATGCGTTGGTTGCTGATCATCAGTCAGAACATCAAATTGTATAGACATAAATTTATAAATAAAAATTAATATGACCTAAATTCTAGATTAGCTTTTGCTCTTTGCATAATACACTCAAGTTCAAGTACAGTTCTCTAAAACACTCCATCCAGACGGCCAGACATGAATGCCTTTTAATCATTCCCATTTCCAATTGTATACACAAATATTTGTTTACTTATTTCAATGAGCACTCGAGAGCTATGCTAATGGAACTTTCCCAAAATGTTATAGAAATCAAAATGATTCGATTTATTTATTTTCGACACGATCAATGCGTCAAAAAGAGCGCAAATCAGATAAATAGACCGGAAATTAGTTGTTTACTCTCTCACGAGAACATTGTTGTTGTTTATTATTGAAGGATATATTTGTCGGCTCTCTTTGGTAGCTGCTGTAAGAGAGCTTTTATTGAGAAAGAGAGCTTGTCAGAGATGGAGATTGTTAACTTTTTCTCCCCTGTAATTTATTGGACTCTCGAACCGGTCTCAATTTTTTGCTGCAAAATCAATGGAAAAAAATAAACTTTGTAGTTATTTTTAGTACGGCTTTCAACCGGTTTTATTACCCTGTATGTGTGGGGTATATAAGTTCTAGATTTGTAGGTGTTTTATTGATATTTATAAAATCATAAACAAAGAATATTGAATATAAAATTTTAGTTTATTATATTCTTAAAATTGATATACTTTTTGCGATGTCTTTTCATTATACAAAATTGAATTAAAGGGTATAAGCTAGTCGAGCATAGCTTGAATGCTGCTTTTTACTTGAGAAATTCTTTTGCAACGCAATTAACAGTGCTAAAATGTTCATAGGGGTTCATTATATTTTTAAGTACATAAATCTAGCTAATTTCTCCAACAAATATGAAGCAAATAGAACGAGATATATTTGTATATATATCGGTTGCTAATTGAATTGTACAGCCAAGGGAAATATTTCCACTAATATTTGTAGCGTCTGCAAAATGCTGTCAGAACTGAAGGTCGGTTAACAACAGTATTGGAATTTCTGATGGCTGACTGAACAGATTTATATAAGGTTTAATCAAGCACAGCAATAGGTATTAAATATCAGTTTGTGGTTGCCATAAAACCAAAGCGTAAACTATAAACTGAGCTGAGAGAGCGCATAAGAGACAGAGAGAGAGAGAGGAGAGTAAATAAGAGACAAGTTTGTATGTGTGTATCTGTATCTGTTGGATTGATTATGTTGGCCATTCGTGAACATGCGCTTGTATCTGAAGGATCGCGCCTGTCGTTGCCACAACATATATTATCACACAATATTACAAAGAATTTGTAAATGCTATATTTTTAAAATTAATAACTATATTTAATCTATATTATTTTCTTTTATTTATTGCAGTATGAAATTGTGGCCAAATTCGCCAGTTCATATACCAAAATATGATGGGATGCTGCCATTTACGAGCAGCGCATCGCCAGGGACCAGCAGCAGTCCAATTGCCATCAATTCAGTGACATCAACAAATTCGCCAACATTGAAACTAATGGATGCCACAAATATGGTATCGCCGCCGCATGTGCCAGCGGATATGGATGATTATGTACGTACATACATAGATACTTTATATATACATTGTGTACAAAGCTCTAATTGAATTTGTGCCGTCTTTTTTATTTGCATTAGAATCAGAACATAATGCCGGAATCAACGCCCGCACAAGTGACACAATGGCTGACCAATCATCGTCTCACGGCCTACCTCAACACCTTTGCCCACTTCTCCGGCGCCGATATTATGCGGTGAGTGAGCTTTTTACATGTTTATTTTTCCAACAGAAAGCTCATTTTACTCCCTCTTTCTATGTTTAGCATGTCGAAGGAGGATCTGATACAAATCTGTGGTCTTGCCGATGGCATACGCATGAATAATATTCTGCGCGCCAAGTAAGTTTCATTTATCATAGATAATATAAAAAGCTATCTCACATTTATTTATTTTTAAATATTTGCAGAACCATTGCACCTCGTCTGACGCTCTATGCCAGCATGGATGGCTTCAGCTACAATGCCATCTACTTGCTCTCCAACACGGCCAAGGAGTTGCAGCAGAAACTGTTCAAGTTGCCTGGCTTTTATGAGTTCATGGCCAAGGGCGGCTCAACCGGCGTCTTGGAGAACGGTGGCGCAGTGGCAGCTGCAGCTGCGGCCGCAGCACTCTACAACAATTGGGGCATGCACTCAAAGTACTCGGGCAGCGGTTCGAACATATTCAATGAGGTCAACAAGAGTTGTGTATACATTTCGGGTCCCTCGGGCATCCATGTCAGCGTTACGGATGAGGTGCTCAACAATGAGATCAAGGATGGCAGTCTCTATGCTCTCGATGTGCAGGCCGGCAAAGTTGTTTTAAAATTGATGAATAAGCAGGATAACAATTGAACATGTTAACATTTTTGTAGAATTGCTTTTGTTGAAATGCCTAGAGATAGTGGAAAACATAAATGAAAAGTATAGTTTATAGCATTTATCACTAAACTAACTATCCAATTTTACGAATAACACACACGTATTACAATTACAAACACATCAGATGTATACATATAGTTATATATACTATATACGTATTCATTTCTATATAAGTTTCAATTTGTATGAGATTTCGCGCAGCAATTTTGAACAAGTAATAACAGAACATCCCCCACATTATTAATGTTGTAGTGCAAAATACTATAGTTTCGATAACCCTTTAATCTATAGTTTTTTCCCCAAATTTGTATCATTTAATACTTATTATAATTTGTATCATCCCAATTCGTTTTCATTTCGAAACTTTATTTCTTTATTATCTAATGCTGCATGTTTTATAAGTTTAAGTTTTTATTATTTTATTTTTTAACTACGTAAATAACATTTACATATTTGTTTTATATTATACCACATAAATTTGTATAAATCAGTTGCAAAACATTTGAAGTAGAAAAATCCCAACAAAAAGAACAAAAACTAAAAAATCACAAAAAAAAATTAAAAATAAATAAAAAAAATATATATTTAGCATATGCATATTACAAAAAAAAAACCCCCAAGCAACAAATTATATTTACCACATTCAAAGTACAGTACCACGATAAATCGAGCATTGAACAACAACAAATGTCGGATGAGAGTTCAGCTAACAACCAAAACAACGTCTATTGTCTTTACTTATCCAGCTTAACCATAGTATGTGATAGAATCAATAAAGTGTTATCCAAAAGTGGACTGTCAAAAAAAGAAAAAAAATTATGATTTGTTTTATTAACTTGTAGTCATCATGAAAACTAATTTGAAAACATTTCGTCCATTTCTGATAAAGGAGACTGGATTTTCCGGATTTTTCACTTAACAAATGTCTCACAAATACATATAAAAGTGAGTAGAGTTGTCGCTTTCGTACAAGTGATTGACATTAACAACTCTGACCGAAATTTGGGAGTCCCCTTCGGTTATCCAAATTTTAACAATTTAATTTTTTGGCATATTCAATTAAAATTTTAAAGTGAAAACAAATTAAATATTCGAATGAAGTGTTTTACAGTGCTCGTAATGTTGATGCTATGCTCTGCGTTGGGTAAATGGAAGGAATCCATAGATTCTGGTTAAATTATAATATCAAAAAATATCTGAAGCAGGCATTAGAGCTGATTGTAAAATCTCACAGTCGATGGTGGAGGGAACGAATCGTATTTTTGCCTATCGCGATGACCGAGGTGCCCTGCAGTTGCTCCGCGTAGAGATTGTGCCAAGCGGATGGACGCTTCGCATGCTCTGCAATGGCGGAGATGTCGTGGAAACCCAATGCCAGGATAATGGAGCATTTACAGTGGCCTTGCCCATGACTTGTTCGAATCCGATGCAACCAAAGGTTTATAAAACCGAAGACAATCAATGTTCCAAACAAATGTACGTCATTGGTTATGAGATTGAGGGACGTCAGCTGGAGCTCTATCGATCGTGCTATGATGCGAAATTGGGGCGTGTCTTGTACGCCCAAAGTGATGTCTACTTCAAAAGCTTTTGTAAGAGATAGAAATGAGTCCGTTGCCTGTGTTGATCGAAATTCTTTTATGCAGTTGCAAAGCGTCCGTTTGTGGATTTCACAACCGATGAGATTGTGACACCAGCGGAGGCAGCATCTTATTTTAAACGGAATATTTACGATTCCTTTTGCTCCGTCTTTGGCAATGATCAAAGTTATTTGCCAAATTCGAATGCGTTGATTATCAATCGTGGACATTTGGTGGCCTCAGCAGACTTTTTATTTGTCGATCAAATGTCGAGCACATTTCGATATCTGAATATTGTGCCACAATTCAAATCAATAAACGATGGCAACTGGGAGAAAATTGAACGATGGATACGCAGTCAAGTGCCCTGGACAGCTGCATTTCGGATCAAAACGGGTGGCATTGATGTCCTCACGCTGCCAGATGAAAGTGGTGCCAATCGGGAAGCCTATTTGACCGACTCCAAGTTGCCAGTCCCGCTGTGGATCTACAAAGTTGTCAGAGATCACAGCGGAAAAGGACTCTATGTTTTTCTCTCCTTTAACAGCATATTTGAGAAACAGAGACCAAATGTTATTGCCGCTTGCCAGACTGTGCAATGTCCTTGCAGCTTGCCGGATAATCCAAATGATGGCTATATATATTGCTGTGATCCATCGAAGTTTCCATACTGAAACGAAGGGTTTGTTTTAATTTAAATTAATTGTAATTAAAATAATTTAAATTAAATTATACAAAATTATATAATCTTACCAGTATTTAGCATAAATTGGTCTGGAACGTAATTAAAAAAAAAAAAAAAATTATATTTGGATTTATTTTATAAGTTAATTCTTCATGTTAAATCCAATTTAAGAAAATATAAACTAATTTTTTTTATATTTAGTATTCTTATTAAAAGTAAAATGTAAATATGTAGGTAAAAGATATATTTCTTATAATAATCCACAAGTTTGCATTACTTGTAAGTTAAACAGTTTTCAATTTGCAGCAATATTGTTGAAATTTAAAGCCTAAATATGTATGTAGTTCGTTATTCACAGTTTAATTGTGCGTTTAATAATTTAGTATTTTTATTTAACGTTCCCAGGCTTATTAGGCAACTGCAAACGATTAACTTAAGTTGCATACACTGCACAAAATAGATTACCAAGTTAATAATATATATAGTATTTTGGAAGCTTTTATGCACATTTTCTCCATTTTTAAATAAATCACATTTATTATGTATAAATAATGGAAAAATATGTAACTTCATTTCAACTTCAGTAAACATTTGATCTGTGTTAAAAAATTTCAATATTCTGTATAGTTTGCTTAAGTTTGAGCTCTATTAAAATGCTTAACGAGCTTTTAATTGTTAACGCAATGTGATTTAAAAGCCCTTGGACATCTCACGACCCGCAATAGTCGTAACCAGAGTCTCTTTCAAAATGCAGCTGAATTTTGATAGCACTGTGATGGAGTTTTATAGCAAACAGAAGCGAATACTCGACATTTATTCGATTTGGCCACAGGAACAAAAATGGAAACGTCTGATGAGCGGAGTACATTTCTGGCATGTATTCGGTTTCTGGATATTGATCTTTGATTTGATTCTTATATTGCATATTGGCATTAACATAAGCCAGATGAGTGAGGTGGTTAAGGGATTCTTTGTGTTGGCCACCTGCATTGCCTACACGCTCAAGGTAACTTTTCTTAGATTATAAACATTCTAGGGAATGTGACTTTTCTTAGATTATAAACATTCTAGGGAATGTGTCTTAATTTTACAATATATCTTAGGTGTTTTCCGCCAAGATGAACAATGTGGCATTCCTGCAACTTTTTAACGAGCTCCATGGCGCACACTTTCGACCCGACGGCTCTGAGGAGCAGCTCATCCTTGGGACAGCCAGTGGATTAAGTCGTTTAGTCTACAAATATTATGGTATTACATCAGTATCGTCTTTGTTAATGGTCCTTGTAGCTCAGTTTGCCATTGACAACACTCAACTGCCATTGGCTACGTATTATCCATTCAGTTTAGATCGTGGCACATTTGGTTATTACTTCATGTATTGGTATCAGTGTGTTGCACTGTCGCTGGCCTGCTTCCTGAATATATCCTACGACTCGCTTTGCTGCTCCATGTTCATTTTTGTGAAATGTCAATTGGATATTCTGGCATTGCGTCTCCAGAGATTGGGCCACAATTGCGATGAAACCGATGAGATGCAACTGCAACTGCAGGTGAAGCATTGTATTGAGTACTATATGAGAATTGTGGAGCTTTCGGCTGACATCGAGACTCTGGTCTACAAGCCCATCTCTGCTCAGATATTATGCTCGATTCTAGTTCTAACCGCAAACTTTTATGCCATGTCTTTGGTGAGTTATGAATGAGATATATACATATATATTCCTTATTTTATCCAACTCTCCTTACAGTTATCCGATGAAAAGCTGGTTTTCCTCAAGTACTTCATCTACCAAAACTGCATGTTAATGCAAGTCTTCATCTTGTGCTACTTTGCTGGGTGAGTATATGTAGGTAATTAAAGACTGAGTACAAGTTGTAGGTTTATCCGTAAGTGATGCAAATCTGTTAGATTTCGATTAGAATTACTAGTCAATTAAATTATTTTTGGATAAAAAAATGTGTGAATTTTAATTTTTAACGATTACAAAAAATCAGATATAATCTTAAAGTATTACAATTATTCAAAAATAGTCAGAAATAATACAAAAAATAATCATTTTAAGTAGTCGGATTAATTTTGATTATTTTAAAGTATTTCTGATTATTCTAGTTGTTTTTTAGATTATTTTTGACAATTTAGTGAAAATCAAATTACTTTGAACAAAACAGTTTATTACACAAATGTTTCTTCTTTATTTTTTTATTATACCTTAGTTTTTTCTACATATTTTGAAACTGTTTTTTGGATGGCGCCGAAGATGTTAGTGGCGTATTGAACGCAAGGGATGCTTCCTTCAAAAATCCATAATTTAGCCAAATATTTTCTGAGGTGTTATTTTCTTGCAAATAACTGAAGAGCTGATGGCAATTTAAAAAATGTTTTGTTCAGAGTAATTTGTTTTTTACCAAATAAATAAATTAAAATAATCAGAAATAATCAAAAATAACCCGACTACTTTATTTTTTTTATTATTTCAGATTATTTTCGAAAAATTTAATAGTTTTAGATTATTTCTGATTTTCTGTAATCGTAATCATTAGATAATTGGGCGAACCCGAAAATAATCGTAATTTAATCATTAGTTCGACTTTTAAACAAAAAAATCCAATTACTTATGACTCTGATTAATAATCATTACTCGAAGTAATGTTCATATTCTCCTCTTACCTTTAGCGAGATTGCCCAGCGCAGCTCGGAGCTGCCACTTGAGCTGTACAGGAGCAACTGGGTGAGCTGGCGGCGCTGCAATCGACGCTTGATGCTGATGTTCATGCAGCGCCTGGACACGCCCATACGCATAAGGACCTTAAATGCCAGCCATGCCTTTGACCTGGTCCTGTTCAGTTCGGTAAGTTTATTTACTGCCTGCATTTTGTGCACTGTAGCTAAATGTGCCATAATGAGCGGCTCATTAGAGCTCATTATCCTACGTGGTCCTTGCATAAGTCGAGGCTATAAAAGCCACTGAAATGTGGCAGCCAGTTACGACAGTTAAAATGCAAGTTGTTCTGGCCCAGACGAATCAGGAGGAGCACGACGCGATCACCGAGAGCTTCTACAAGTATCAGGTGTTGTACTTCAAGATCTTGGCCTTGTGGCAGCTACATCCGAATGCCACAAGACTGCAACGGAGGCTGCACTTACTGCGCTTCGGGATGTTCTTTGGCGTTGTGGCCATAATGCTGCTCTTCTTTGCCATCCGTGTGCTAACCAACATTGACCAGCTGCGTGTGATAATTCAGGTGTTCTTCATGTTCGCCACCGAAGTGTCCTGCATGTGCAAGTTGCTCATCATTCGGCTGAGGCAGCAGGAGCACGAGAATCTGCGCAACGAGATGCATTCCAGCGATTTACGAGCGAGATGTCCCCGGGAATTGCGTGCCTTCGAAGAGGGCGCCAAGACGGCCATCAATGTGCGCAATTACTACGGCCTGATGTCCCTCCTGGCAGCCTCGTTAATATTGGTGACGCAGCTGTTCTCGGAGACCAGCGCCTTGCCCGTGTCCATGTACGAGCCGTGCAACTTGACCACGTCCAGCTGCTACTATGGCCTCTATGTGTACCAAGTGGTGACGGTGTTCCCCACCTGCTGGCTGAACATTGCCTACGATTCCATGTGCCCGGCTCTGCTCAACTTTGTCCGGGCACAATTGGTCATACTGTCGATGCGCTTGGAGAGCTTGGGAGCTGCCCAGACGCCTCAGGATGATCGGCGCATTGCGTTGGAGTTGCGCGACTGTTGCATCTACTATGCACGCATTGTGCGGCTGAGGGATTTGGTGAACGGTTTCATAAAGATCCCCTTCTCCGTGCAGCTGATCTGCTCCATTCTGGTGCTCGTCTCCAACTTCTATGCCATGTCCACCAATGCGGGCGAAACTCTTTTCTTGATCAAGATTGCGTCATATCAGTTCGTGATGCTGATGCAAATATTCATCATATGCCATGCGGCCAACGAGGTGACGTACCAGAGTTCCCTGCTGGGCCACGCCCTCTACAAGTCGGAGTGGATCACGTGGAACAAGTCCAATCGCAAGATGGTCCTCCTGATGATGCTGCGCTTCAATTCACCGCTGCGCGTGCACACCATTGATCACAATCAGAGCTTTAGTTTGCCCACTTTTGCAGCTGTATGAAGAAAGTGACTGTGAATTAATACTATTGATTAATGTTCATCTTTCCGTTACAGATTGTCAACTGCTCGTACAGCTATTTTGCTTTGCTGAAGAGAGTCAACAGTTAAATGTCCGCTTTTCCAGGATATAAGGAAGTCTATAATTACTCTGCGACATGATTTTCAATTTGATATGCTGGCGGGCGGACCAATGTTCTGTCGATAATTTAATTTGCACGCGTTGGCAGCACCGCTTATCGATGAACGATTACCAGTGCTGCCAGAAAAAAAGGACAGATTTTAATTATGGACAAATTTTAAACTAAATATTAAAAAAAAATTGGTAGTGTTTATTTACAAACTTTTATTTTGTTTCTAAATTAGAATGAAAAGAAGGCAGAAATAAATTAACAGAATGCCAAAAAACACTACACATATTTTTTAATTTTTACTTTAAAATTGGTCAATAAATCAAATCCGTCCTTTTCTTTAACGGATTCTGGCAGCACTGTCGATTACACATAGCAACCGCTTATTGTTAGTTTTTTGGTAATTTTTAGCACATTATTTAGTATTGTTATAAAAGACACTAATAAATGCCACACTTTAAACTATCGATAGCAATTAAGTGCGTTTTACAACACCAAACATATCATATCGTTCAGCTGACGCTCGTTCTTTGCAATTTTGCTATGTGTAAAAAGTTAAAAAATGTCGGAGAATTTGAAAACAAATAAAGCTGAGCAACCCAGCTGCCTGCATTGCAGAGTGCACAATTCAAAGCAGCAGTTTCAGGAGATATTCGACGAAGTGGGAATTGAAATCGAATTGCCCGATCTGCTGGCCAAATATTTTCAGATAAATGTCAAACCCGATCCAAAAAAACAGCAACTGCTGTGTGAAGAGTGCGTTAAAACCCTAATTCGTTTCTTCGACATCGATGAGCTGCAGCGGGAACAAGATGCGGCCAAGGATAAAAGCGAAAAGCAGACCAAGAATGAGAAAACTCCATCAGCTGCTGTTAAAAGAGAAACGCGGCCCAGTAAAAAACAAACGCCGCCAACGAACAAAACTAAAAATGAACCCAAAAAGTTGCCAACTTCTGTAAAGTTGCCAACGCCAGAGGCTGCTCCTCCAGCAAAAGCTGCTCCTCCAGCAAAAGCTGCTCCTCCAGCAAAAGCTGCTCCTCCATCAAAGGCTTCTCCGCTCGCTGAACCAGTTTCCATGCGCATCACCAGAGGTAAATCAGCAACAGTGACACAAAAACAAACCCAGATCAATGCGAAGTCCAAGCCAAGTGAAAAGTCCAGCGGAAAGGCGGAGGGTAAACGGCACGGCTCTAAGGAAGCAGGAACAGGAGAGCAGGAGCAAATAAGCGAGCTCTTGCGTGACATTCTGGATGATGAGAAGACGCCACCCGTTGACAAATCCAAGGAGGGAGCGACGACAAGAGTGCGTCCGAAGGAGACGAAAGCCGCTGTCGTGGAGAAGCCTGTGGAACAGGCAGAGCAGGAGGAGGGAGAGGGAGAGGGAGGGACGGACAAGCAACAGGAAAATGCCGATGAGCTCGAGTTTCTGCTGGAGCCTGAAGGTAACATATATAGCATACTCTACTCCATGGAGACCTTACATTAATAACTACTTTATTTTCAGATGGTTCCTCTGATTTGGAGATTCGTCACTTCAAGGTGGAGAAGCGCACATCAATTGACACCGCACAATCGCAAAGCGAGGATGAATCCCTCAAAGTGGAGCCCTTCAACTTTGTATTAATCAAAGAATGTCCGTAATATATACATTGATTCCAACCACAAAGTATATTCATCTAAATCTAATTGTAATCCCGCACAGCTGATGATATTGAAGATCTGTATGAATACTTGGCCACTGTGGTGAAGACCTGCTTCGAGACCTTGACCTTTGAATGGTCCACCGCGTGTTGTCACTGCTCGCTGAAGTGCAGCAAATTCGAGGCCCTGTTGGCGCACATGCACAAGTGCCACCAGCTGCCCGAGGAGCACTACAAGTGCCCCATTGACGAGTGCAACGCCGAGTTGCCCAGCTATAAGTTGCTGGCCATGCATTTAGTTTTGCTGCATGCCCCTGTGGCGGAGTAAGTTTCCCTTTAATTGTTTAGACAACAATGGAATAACTGAATGTTTCAACTCTGTTATTAGCATACCCATTTATGGCAGCTGTCCCGAGTGCAGCATGACCTTCTCCAATATATTGCAGTACAATAAACACTCCTGCGCCCATGTCATCAAGAAGCGTCGTGGCATTCGCTTGTATTGCGAAATGTGCGGCTTGGAGTTCCCCTCATGGAAGCGGTAAGTTCAGCAAATCTCTGTTTTCTCCTGGAATTGTTAATCAGGGACTGCAAATAAGAGTTATAAATGCTAATTTCAAAAAAAAAAAAAAACACTATGAAGGAAATATGCTATACTAAAATGGTATACACCATTTCCTATTTCAGTCGGGACTATCATTATCAGCCAACAACTTCTATTTTCAATTTATAAGATATACATAAAATTTAATTCTTATATTTAACTCTTATTTAAAAAGTCAAAAATAATCGTTAAAATTAATTTTTTTTTATCAAAGTTGAGAAATAACACTTATTTCTGACTTTTTCAATAAAAATAAAGAGTTTTTTTTTATTTTAAAAGTTACAAATAAGAGTTATTTTATTTTAGAAATCAAAAAATAAAAGTTTAGTTGAATATCTTTTGAACCAAGTTACAAAAACTTAAAATTATTTTTGATCTATGACTCGAGACCTTTTATAAGATAAGGACCATTTATAGGATAAGGATCAGATTATTTTCTATTACTTTTATTCATTTTTTCCTCTATATTCTGTTGCAGTAATATATGTATGTTGTAATTATTGGCAAACCAAATACCAATTGATACTAGAAATTCCAAAAATATACTAGAAATCTAGAAAATACAAAAAAAATAGTATCACTTTAACTTGTATTTTTGATTTTGTAAATAAAAGTTACGGAATAACTCTAATTTATAACTTTTAAAATAAATATCAAAAATAACTCTTTTTTAGTTTAATTGAAAAAATCAGAAATAAGTGTTATTTGACAACTTTTAATTAAAAATTTAATTTTAATGATTGTTTTTGACTTTAAAAAAATTCAAAATAATTGTTATTTCGTAACTTTAAAATATAAAAGTGAACATAATTGTTATTTTGCAATTTTTATTTTAAAAGTTATAAAAGTTACGGTCCCTGTTGTTAATCTGAACTGTTTATTCTATTGCAGCTTTAACTTTCACAATCAATTCCATTTGGAGAGGCATCGACCACGCGCCTGTTTTGTGTGCAACTATGCGGACACCAACATCGATGAACTGTTCCAGCATTTGCACTATTCACACGAACCCGAAGGCACGCTCTTCTGTGATCTGTAAGTGTGTCAAGTTAATTTGATCTTATCCAAACTAAATCTGTTTTGTCAATTTGCAGCTGTGATCGCTATTTTCGTGATCCTGCCGTGTTCACGGATCACAATAAAACCCATTCGAATGTCAACAACATCACATTCGTCTGCACCATTTGTAACGCCAGCTTCGAGACACGGGGACGTCTCAGTAACCACATAGTGAGTGCAACTGTTTTACACTCTTTTATTGTAATTAACCGTTTTACCTTTAATTGCAGCGCGCCAACCATGGATCCATTATTAGCTGTGAACTGTGCTGTCGAGAGTTTGCCACGGAGGGGTCCTACAACATGCACATGAAGAAGCATCTGATCATTGAGCGTGAAGTGCATGTTTGCAGCAACTGTGGCATTCTCAACGAGAGTCAGGAGAAGATGATGGTAGGCAATTATTCCACTCATTTGTATGTAAATATTCTTAAATGACTCTATTGCAGACTCACGTGGAGAATGTGGATTCCTCTTGCTTTGGCGTTGAAGTCTATGTGGAACTTTTAAGAGATGCCTATGTCTGTGAATATTGCTCAGCTTACTTTAAGCAAAAGACAGATTTGCGGGCTCACCGGGATTCGGGCATACACAAGGATGGTTTCTGTTGGTGTCAGCCGTGTGGCAAGGAGTTTAACGACATGAAAATCTATCGTCATCATATGCGCAACTTTCAGCAACAGCGAGCGGATGTTGAACATCGCAAGCTGGAGATTTGTCTCTACTTTATGTGCGACTATGAAGTAAACTCGAGTTGTTGCCATTCCTTTGTACATCCTTGAGTAATGTTTCATTTTATATTGCAGAACTGCTATGAGTCGTACGTCAATTGGAATTCCTTGTACACGCACAAGAAACGCACTCACAATGCGGTCGACAAGGAGATGTCGACGTCAAAGGTCAACGAATGGATCTGTCAGTTCTGTCAGAAGGTTTGTCGCTCCAAAATGTCGCTATCGGTGCATGTGGCACGCAGTCACAACAACAGTAAGTAGTTTAAAAAGATGGAACTGATAATCTTTACAAAAGAACTACTTTCCTCTCAGATAATGTAATTTGTCCGATCTGCAACGCGTCGTATAAGAATGACGAGGCGTTGAAGAAGCATCACGCCTATTGGCATGAGCCCATGGAGTGTACGCTGTGCCTGAAAGTGGTCAAGAATCGTCGCAACTACGACACACACATGAATGTGGTGCATTCGAATAATAAACGTTATGGTTGCAACATCTGCAAAAAGGGATTCTACCACAGGAGCGAAATGGAGGCACACAAGCGAGTGAGTTGCCCTATATCTAATTATGTGAAGATTGTATAATATCTGATAATCATTAGCAGTTGCATTCACAATTGTACAGCTGCGGTCAGTGCAGCTTCACCACGCGGAACAAGCAATCGTTGTCGGTTCATGTGCTTGGCCAGCACTACAAGAGTTTCGCCTTTGAGTGCACTGTCTGCAATAAGCATTTTGGACGTCGTCAGGGCTTGACCAATCACATGCAACGTGTCCATGGCTCCAAGAACACGTGTCGTGATTACTACGATGGTGGATGCAGCAAAACATTTAATACAATTGCCCAGTTAAACGTGCACGTGCGTAAGGTACATGATGGCAGCATTGTCCTCCCAGAGGAGGACGATCAGGAGGAGGAGGATCAGGATGAGCTGCAGGATCACGAAGAACACGAGGAGGAACACGAGGAGCACGACGAGCAGAATGAGGATGAGCAGGAGCAGCAGCAGGATCGAAAACCATTGCATAACGTTTCAACAGCACCATCGACATCAAAGAAACGTTGCATACGCATCAGCGACACACACATCGAGTTCATAAGCACCGATCCCGAAGAGGACAACATTACGGAAATTACGGAAGCGAAAAACCTTGAGGAACTCGAAGAAACCAAATACAAACCACCTCCAGCCAAAAAGAAAAGGAAATAGAGCTAATTAAAAAGAACTTTATTTGATGTTTGCTAAAGCAGTTAATTTAATATTTTTTTCTTTATTGATTTCTGATTTGATTTAATTAGTTTCTACCCATAAATTGAACACAAAACATGTCAGTTAATGGACATACATGCTCCTTTATCATGTTATGTACTTCCTTTTAATTAATTTCAATTTTAATTTAACTATTAAATTAGTTAATTTCATTCCTAGGCTCTCTTATCGTCATATTAAATCACTTTTACTACGCTCAATTTGTCTAATCGCTTAAGCACTTGTCCTCTATGTTCACTTTATATATCAACCGCCTCTATTTAGCTTGTGTCCTCCATTATCACTTTAAGTACAAACTATTCTTTAACATTGATTCATACTGATGTTGATTCTATTCATTTATTTTTATATACATTCACAATTTTATCAAGCTGCATTAAGACAAGTTGATATATAGCCATAGTTCTTTATCGTTTCGTTCACAGCTTTAACAAAATTTGGGTATATATTTTTGTAGTATACCCTACAAATTTGAGCTTAGTTTCAATTTTTTTTATATGCTTAAGCGAAATTCCCGCAAATATCTAAAAAAAATTTGAATTCGAATTTGTTGTAAGCAATTGAAATGTGTGTCTGTAAGCTTAAGCTTGTTACAGGGTATCTGTAAGTCTTACTATCTTCAATATGTACATATTACACTAGTATTTACGGCAGCAATTTTGATTTGATTTATTTAAGCAGTTTGCAGTTTGGTCATTAAAATGTTTAATGAAAGTTGAATGAAATAAACTGTATACGAATGTATGATTGATTTATGATACTCTATAACTTGGTACAGCAAAGAGTACACTCGACTAGAGTGCACCCCCGTCTTACAGATATTATTATTATTATTATAGTTATAATTATAATTATAATAGATATAACATATTGACTAACTTTAATTGCATTTTAACTAACCAGAATCTGGCGGAAGCAAATTTGATTTATTAAGCGTTGTTGTTTGGTCATTTAAGCTTTGAAGATTGAGTGCGGAGCTTACCTGAAAATGAAGAGTTAATTGTAATTAAATATAATTTAAATTAAGATAGTGAAGATGTTAACTTACTGGGCTAATTGGTGTTATAACAATGGCGGTGCGCGTTGCGCAATGTAGAAGAGCCGTGTCCTCCGTGGACTCATCACAGTCGCCATCTGGATCGACATCCATGCCATCGGCGCCAATATCGCTATCGATTTCCCACGATGGAAAATGCTCCATCTCGCCCTCACAGTTCAGATCCTCCTCCTCGAAATCCTCATACTCATCAATGAGTATAACTGCAGCGACAAAGTTTTCAATTATATCGTTTTAAATACAAATACTATAAAATTCTGAGCAAATTTTTTAACGAAAGAAATAACATAAAAGGTGTTGATAATTTTTTCTGATATAATGTTGTGCTTTATTTTGGCATAATAAATGAATCTTTGGCGATGGCAAGTGTCATGTGACATTGTGACATGGGTGGGATTGTCCTAAGTTCAGGCTCGGCCTGGCTTACTTGAACTATCTGGCGGCGTTGGCTTGGCACTGGAATCCAAGGATTGTGCGCCCTCATCTGGCATATTGATGCGTTGCTCGTGTTTGCTATATGGCTCCGATGTGGATCTATGCAGGCTATAAAATCAGTTTTTTTTTATTTTTTTTATGATTAAAAAATATTTCTTTTGCTTACCTTAAAGTAACGCGTTTTTTAGTTCTATTCTCTAAATCAGTCATAAATACATCATTGTGCTGTTGCTTCTCAGGCGGTAGCTGATATGAGTTAAGCACGGAAGACTATAGAGAAATGGATAGATATGTATATTTAATAATTTATAATTTTCGAAATCAATTTATACATATGAATATGAGGGACTGTAACCATTATACATACATAAGTGTTATTAAAAAAATTTTTAAAATAATGATTAATTTCAATTTTTTTTTTAATTTTTTTGCTTACAAAATTATGATTATTTTAAGTTATACTTTACTTCTCAAACAATTATCATTATTTTTTAGCAAAAAATGAAACTTAACGAAATTCACGAGTTTTATTTTTTGCTCAAAATAAAGCTCAAGTTGTAGATTCGAATTTTTCTTAGGGAATAAGGGCAAAAATTATACATATTCCTAGTCAATAAGCCAAGACAAACCATAATAATAATCCATTTAAAAAAAAATTTGTGGAGAACATCAAATTAAGCTTTGTCGAGATTACAACTTGAGTTTTATTTTGTGCAAAAAAAATAAAACTCATGAAATAATGATCACTCCTTAAGTTAAATATTTTTGCTCAAAAATAAGTATTATTGGTTGAGTAGTAAAGTATAACTCAAATTTAATCATTATTTTTTGAGCAAATCTATAAAACTTGAAACATTTTTAATAATGTAAAAAATGCATAAATGAGCCATAAAGATGAATATTGGTGTTTTTCTCGGTGTCTCAAAGTTATTATAAGTGAATGATTAATTGATTCCAAAAAATAAAAACATATAATCATTATTTGCAGACCCTGATGAATATATATTTTTTTGAATTAATTAAATTTAATTTAAATGCAGAATCCATTAAGAGTCCAAACATTGATCAAAAGATATTTCTTATTAAAATCGTGTAAGTTTTGCCAAAGTTATAAGACTTGGAAATTTTTGAAAATTTGTTAAGAGGTAGGTATGGAAAAACTAGCAAAATTTGAAAAATATTCAAATGTTTCAAAGCTCCAAATGTTAACTGTAAAATGATTTAAGAGCTTAAATAATGATCAAAAAGACATTGCTTATCAAAATCGGCTGGGATTTGAAAATGTAATGAGCTGTCAAAATTTTCCAAAAAGAGTACATATGAAATAATCAGTTCCTATTAAGAATCGCACCTTAGTATTGGTCGCTGAATGCTGTGTATGCGGCGGCATTGGTGTTTGTGTGGCGATCGCATCCGTTGTTATTGTCGCCGTCTGCGTTGAGGTCAAGGCCGTCTCGTTGGCGTCCAGGCGATCGGCAGATGAGGCTGCCGAGGATGCGGCCGTCGTCACCAGCTCGGGATGAACGCTGAGTGTTGCGGTGCGTTTCCACACATCGATCATGTGCTGATTGTGTGTGTGATGCAGATTGTGACTGTGACTAGGGCTAATGGAATGTATTTTGGGCTTTGGATTTGCGGGCAATGGAAGCGCTAAGAATCTATCACGATCCTCCATATAGGCCTTGATGAGAATATCCAGTTTCTCCTCAATGTCCACCACCTGCAAGGTATATCAAACTATTAACACCGTCAACGGGTAGAGTATTTAACCATAGGGTATTACTCACCTGTCGCTCGACTTTAACCACACGCGAGGCCAAGCTGATCTTTGATGCATACACATCTTTCGCCTTCGAGCCTTGTTTGCCCAGTATTTGATCTAGACTGTGAGCGGAAGAAATGGGATACATTTTATAAATTATAATAAAAAAAATAAATAAAGAGACCCCTATTTTACAAAGTCTCTTCTGTGAGTGCAAGTAAATCTCCATAGAGCCTAAAACTATTCAAGTTTTGAGTAAATCGGAGCTTTTTGTCATACCCTCTTCCTGTACGGAATTGTAGCAGCTCTTATGGAGCTTGTAAAGCTTTCACCAACTTTATTTTGCTTGAGCAAAATTAATTTTTAAGCTAAAATTTTCAAAAAATCATAAAAAATACTAACAAAAATATTTTTGAAAGTTTTTTTTGCAGTCACTCTTAGAACTGTTTGAAGAATTATTTTGCATCAAATTATTTTTTGTAAAAACTCGAGGAAAAAAGTAGAAAAAAAACACTTTTACAACAATTCTAAATTTTAATGGGTTAAAGAAATTTTTGTGTCATTATTAAATTAAATGATTGGATTATTTTAAGAAATCTGCATTAAATCTTTTGTGTTGAAAGTATATTTTTTTTTGAATAACTTCATCCACATATACTTATATCCCTGGGGTAGTTAATATTGTTTGAATGCGATTAATCACGCTGAAACCCAAGACTTTGAGCTCTACTTAATGTAACGTATACGCACTAGAAATGCAGGTACCTATTAAATGATTAAAAACTCCCACAGCTAAATATTATTTACAACGCTTTAAGCAAATATCAAGAATACGCACCGCAAGTGCAACATTTTGACGCGTCCCAGCAGATCCACGTGACCTGTATGCAAATGGAAGAAAAAACAAATATATAATAAATAAAAGGCACTAAAGAATGCGAGTAAAAGAAATGAACGCACCCGCCGCATACTGTTCCATGACATCTTTGACATCGTATGGCTTTAATGCCTCCTTAAACTTGCGACGTGCAACAAAGTACTTGAGCTGCAATTGAAGAGGTGCAAGTAATTAAATATAGAATGCAGTTGTTAGAGAAATATATTAATTTATAGTTTGATGGATTACCTTGCGTATAAAGCGTATGGCGATCTTGTGACGATTTGTCAGCTGCGTGCAACGCGGCTCCTCATCCTCATCTGCGGGCAATTTGTGAATCAGAGAGATTGACTTGTGCGTTAGGTTTTGGTTGCTTGCTTCGCGCGGTTGTTTATTATTTTTTTTTATTGTTTTTTTTTGTGGTTTTTTTTTAGTAGTAGTACATTAATGCAAGTCAAGTCAAGTCCAAAACAAATCCAACAACACACAATTAACACATACATAGTAGCGTTATACACACACACAGACAAGTATTTAATACGAGTATGTAGTAGTATATATGTATAAAAATATGGAACGTACAATAAGATATTACAGATATATTAGGTTAGTCAAATGCAGTTACAAATACCGTTACAAATATATATATCACAATTTGATATCAATGAGTTTTTTTTTAATTTTTGGGTGGGCAATAGGGACATTGAGTTAATCATTAGGATTAGTTAGTTAATTGATTAAGTTAGTTGGTTAGTGGAGCAGCAGTTGTTAGTTAAGCAAGCGTTGTGTGTTTGTGAGAATGTAGCGTTAGGTGAGCATTGATGCTGATTGAAAATGGGAGTCGCTTAGTTTGCTCCCTTAAGATGCAGTTAAGCTTAGTTTAGTTTAGTTAGTATAGATTTGATAGTACAGCGACTACAGCAAAATGCAATATTTAACTAGGTTCTAAAATCTATATATGCATGTATGTACATATATTTTATATACATTTAGAGCAGCGGTGGGCACGCAGTGGCTCCGGGAGCAGCGGCTGCTCCCAACATAGGTAGACTTTAATAGGGTTGTTATTGTTGTAGTGCTCCCGAATTCAGATATCGTGCCCACCGCTGATTTAGAGAGTGAGAGAGAGAGAGAGCGCATGCTAATCGAATCCTACTTTTGCCTGGCCTACATACAGCTCATGTTGCAAGCTGTACGCACTTGCCACATAGAATGCGCCATGCGGCTCCGTTTCGCCTCTGCCGCCGCCCTGCAATGAGCCCGTCTCCAAAAAATGCGAAGCAGCTGCAAAGAATCGTCCTGTGCGTCCACGACTTGAACTTGGACTTGACTCGCCATCGAGCCTATTTCTCCTCTCACTCTGTCTCCCCGTCTCCGGCTGCAGCTGCCCCGCCTCCAGGTCGGGTGTGGGCGTAACACGCGGATTACGCAGCGAAAATGTCGACCCAAAAAAATCACCTTGCAACCAGCCACAGAGCACAACGGGTATGGTCAACATATTGGATCTAGTCGCGATCTTGGATTCAGTTTCGGCTGCGTTTGGAACTGAGCCCAAACTGGAGCTGTGCTTGCAATTGGCCAAATCTGAAGGCGACGGCATTGGCTTTGCTGCGTGTGTGTGTGTGAGTGTTTAAGTGTGTGAGAAAGCGCATTAGTTTCGGCCTGCAAGTCCCTAAAGTTGTTAGGCATTTAGCCATTAACCAGTTTTCAAAAGTGTACAGATATAATTTTCCTTTTTTTTAATATTCAACCAATAACAACATCAATTCAATTCAATTCAATTCAATTCAATTCAATTTAATTCAATTTAAAATGCAACCACAACATTGACACAACCACAACACTCAATATAAGGATATTTGGATATTAGAAATCTCTTTTCTTTATTTGTTTGTTTTGTTTTTTTTTAGGTGTTATATTGTAGTAGTAGTATTGGAACCTCGAGCGGGACCTTGTAGACTTACCGTCTGAATTTTTAATATTTTTTAAGCAAGTTGTTTCAGCAACTGAATCTTCGCTAAAACTTGGATTCATGGATTTGCCATTTTGTACTACCTCTGAAAATTTCAAACCAGATGTTAAAGATTTTCTTTTTTTCATTCTTTAATTTTCGATTTGAATAGTTTTTTTTTTTTTTTTAAATTAATTATGTGCCAATCAATCAATTAAAGAGACACGGTAGTCTATATGGGTCGCACATAACGGTTACAAAAATTTAAAAACAAAATATTAATAAAAAAACCAACACACAGCAGAAAACAAATTTTTAAATATTCTGTGGACGCTTTTACAATTCTTCAATAAATTATAAGCTACGAGTATTTAGTTTCTTTTAACTTTTAAACATTCCTTCATTAACTTTTTTAATAAATTTAATTCTTAGCTATTTATTGTTATTTGTTTAGTTTAGTATTTGGGTTTACTTGGTGAGTGCGCGGAGAGAAAAACATTTAGAGGCAAAATCTTAACTATGATTGAATGATCTATGATAATGATTGATGGGTGTCTGAAATGGTCAAGCAATTGTGATTGATTGGTGTTAAAATCAGAGCTAAAATTCAGTTTTGCATTTCCCTTTATCAAAATGATTACATGTTTATGGTTAATTACATTTAATAATTTTGATCAATCTTTCAATAAAATTGTGTAATTGCTTTGCAATTCCTTTTGTCATATTGCTCAATTAATTGGTAAAACTTTTAATAAATTAATATTTATTGTTATTAAATTGAGAGCTGTTTGAATGCAGGGGGAATAAAAAAGCTGTTCGAATGCAGGGGGCAGAAATCAGGGGCTTATGCTGAAAGGGGGGCTAAGGCTTAGAAGTTTTCGAGGCAAATAAAAAAAAAAATAATTTTTATTCTAGAAGAAATTAAAATAAGGTGCGCAGTTGAAATTAAAATATCCCTAAGTTCTGGAAAGCCCCCTGAAAAAATGTCTGCCTACGCCACTGTCACTAGAACACATGCCGCATGTGTGATAATTTTATAGATTTATCTGAATGAATAAATGATTCGAATTAAATGTGTTTTTATTAAGTGTAAAATTAGTATGCAGAATGGATGAAATTTGCAATGATTGAAAATTCATTCGATTGTCATTTGAGTAAATTGTGTTGATTATGCGAAAAGGCAGCGCAGAGAGAGCAAGGGAAATGTCTGCATGAATTCTGTACAGATGAGAACATGAATAGAGAGTTATATAGAACATGCTTGCGTTATTAGACAAATAGAAAACAATAACGTGTTATTGTCTATATATTTTTGTTTTTATGATTTCCTCAATTCTTGCTTGTTATTATTTGCTGTGCAACGGGTGTGTGTGTGTGTGCGTGTGTGTGAGTGCAAACAGAAATTGAAATAAGTGAATGGAAACTGTATTGGAAACTTTAGAGCATTTGCTGAGGCAATTTTCAAATCAAATTCAGCAACAAAATCGAATCAAAATGGATTAGAGAATGCAAATTGATCATTTAGTAACTTACCCAAATTCTCAACAGATGCGTTGATATCGCGAATGGTGCGAGCATACCGCGTAGAGGCACGCGACGAGCCGGGTGGCTTGGACAGCGTGGAGCCATCGGGACCCGGGGTCTGGATGGTCTGGCTCTTGTGACGCCTTATCGTCGGCAAGCGGGCCACAAAGGATGTGTTGTGCTTAAAACTGGATGAGGCCCGTCTGTGGAATATTGCAATACATTGGGCACAAATATTTGAACAATAAGTAAACATAAATTTGGCTTAAGTGGAGCGCAAGAGAAATAGTTTTGAGGAGCGAGGGAGATATTTTAATAAACAAGAGACAGTAAAGAGAACTGTGTCAGTGTGTAAGTGTGCGTGTGTGTGTGTGTGAGTGTAAGAGTATGCGTTTTTGTGCTGGGCTGGACGTGTTGGCTATAGAACAAATTACTTGTGACAGGTGCTGACGGGAGGAAAAAATTGCAATGACACGAGCTGAAAGTGGCAAGCGATAGTTGCTTAAAACTTGCAGCTGCTTTCAAAGCTCTCACACAGTTTTCAGTATGCGAAAGTTGCTTAAAGTTTACTCTTAGCTGTGAGTTAACTAGGAGAAGTTGCTTAAAGCTTTAAGGTGCTTTTGGTTGTAAGTTAAAACTGCTTTTGAAGTTCTCACCATTAGTTTATAATTAAGCTTAACTGAGTTAAAGCTTCAAGGTGCTATCAAAGCTAATTGATAAGAATTTTGTTTGTGTTTTATATGCTTTCAGCTGATGTCATTTCGATTCATTTACTGACAACCCACAAAAGAACACTTAAAGTTACATAAAAAACTACAAGAAAATTGTGCTTTTTGCTTTATAGATGGTGTAATTGTAAATAATTAGTTCAAAATGGAATAAAATGGGAATAAAAATGCATTTAATTGATTGATTGAACTCACATGTTAATTATAGTACACACATTAAATGGTTTATTTGGATATGTTTATTGTTTTTTGTTGGTTTTTATAACCACACAGCGGCAGCAGAATGAGAATCAATTTGTATCACATTGATTAATTTACTTAATATCATTAATGAAAAACATAAATTAAACAATTTGCAAAGTATCGAATTTAGCATAGTTTTCTTTTCACTTTTGGATTTACACATATGTTTTATATGGAAAATTAGGCACAGAATGGAAAGAATTGAATGGATATACAAATAGGTACACAGATAGTATGTGGACAGATAGTTTCGAAAGGAAGTCTGATATAGAGTGCATTTTAGAAGCTGCGAATTACAATCTCGATTAATGTGTGTTGGTTATTTTTAAATGTGATTCTTTTTAGTTTTTTAATGTACTTAGGAGCATTTATGACTTTGCGCTTATGACTTTGTGCTTAATAAGCAAATACCCTAGAAAAACAATAACATGAATAGCATTTGCAATTTGCATTTGAAATCAGTTTTGCTTGTATTTGTTTTTTGATTTTTTCAAATAATTATTTTCTTTATAACTTTTACCTATATTCGGTTATGTTTTTTAATAATCGCTCCCAGTTTTCAGAACTGAAAAGTTTATAAAAATTATTATGAAAGAAAATGATAGAGGTACGTAAAAAATGTATTTAAACAAATTAAGTACGCTGAAACTGAAATTATTAATTGAGAGACGAGAGTTGTTGTGGATATTATGTATATATAAATAGAGTACAGGGTATTATTATTTAGTATGTACAGACTATTTGCTGTAGTGTATTGTACAATTCTAATTCAAGACTGAACTGCTGAACTGAACTTCATAACTGAACTGCAGCTGCAGCACACGTCTCTCTATTAAACAGTGTTTTGTTGTGTGTGTCTGAGTGTGTGTGTGTGGCGTGTGTTAATCTAATCAACAGGGCAACTATCATGAAATAACTCGAAGGCTAAGACAAAAAAAAGCTTAAAAATAGATTTAAAATACAGTCGAACTTCCCTAACTCGAATCACCATTATCCAAGAAAAAAGTTCGAGTTAGGGAGACTTCGAGTTAGGGAATTTTTTTTTTTAGTGTTTTAAAAAAAACTACAAATGCATTCAATCTTAAGTACAATTCAAATTTCAATTTTTTCTGTTATTTTCAACAAAAAGGGATTCCAGTTTGTTCAAGACCTGTTAATATTCTCAAAAATTGGTTTCTTCGTTCTTTTGCCGTATCCAGAATAAGTTCCCTATTCAAATGTCATCATAATTAATATTTCATTTTTTAATATAGTGAAAAATGTTTTTGCTGAGATACCACATTTTTCAGAAACTTTAATTTATTTGGTCTACTTTCAAATTCCTTAACTACTTATAAGTTTGAATATTTCCTTAAACATTTTAGTACACTGATGCGCTGACAAAGAAGTACATTACGGACATCTTTCCTATAGCAATTTCACAAGCTTAAGTAATTTTTGATGCCATATTCTATCATATTTCATCACCATATGCTAATGTAAATTAATATAACATATTCAAACGATCCGGTAACAAAAATATAAAATAAAAACGAAAAAAAATTCAAACTTTGTTGGAGATTTTCCCGAAAAATTCGACTTACAGAAGTACGGGCCAATATTTTTGTTCGAGTTAGGGAGAAATTCGAGTTAGGGAAGTTCGAGTTAGGGAGACAGAATTGTATGAAATTTGCTCAGTAAACGCTATTGCCACTCGATTTTGTTCGAGTTAGAGAAAATTCGAGTTAGGGAAGTTCGAGTTAGAGAAGTTCGACTGTATATTTCAAATTAACTCAAAATTTCGAGAACGTTTAGCCAATTACTCAAATATGTTAGATTTTTTTAAATGCAAATATTTAAATAAACTATTGTATTTAAATATAAAAAAAATATTTAGAAACAAATAAATATACGGTAATAAAAATAATTAAAAAATTTAATTTGTTTTGAATTAGGAATATAATAAACAATTTTTAAATTTTTAATATAAATAGAATAAAAATATTAAAAGAATAAAAATACATTTTTGAGTTTAATTCATATATGTACGTGTATCTATTTGATTTACTTAAGAGTTATTTCATGGAGTTTAACTTAAAATTTCTTTTACATTATTTTTGCTGCAAGTCCCGTATTGAATATTGTATAAACTTGAGTGTGATTGTGTATATTGGTTGCCTCAGGGACAAGGTCTACTTACGATGCGGGCGGACTTGGCAGCGCCACCTGATGGATCTTCCAGGTGGCCACCGAAACGGAATGCTCATCGGAGGCATAGCATCGCCAAACGGCCTGGATGAGTGTTGCCGCCGGCTGCCGACGCCGGATCATGTGCTTCTGGCGCTGCTGTTGTTGCACCTTCAACGCAAAACCGCTGCCCAGAATACCCTGCAATGGGAATGATCAATGAGAGGTGACATCCGGTTGCCGGATGCGGCAAAAGTTAAAGATTCAGCTGCAATTGCAATTGCAATTGCCATTGCCATTGCCATTGCAGTTGCACTTACCGCAGGCAGCGCAAAGAAGGATATGCCCAGGAGGGCACAGCAGGAGGCAATCAATTTGCCCTGCCAGGTGATGGGCACCATGTCGCCATAGCCAACCGTACACAGCGTAATCTGAGTCAAGTGTAAATAATGAATTAGCAAGTTGCAAGTTAAGTTTTGTGGCAAGTTGCAAGTTGGTTGGTTACATACCACGCCCCACCACAACGCCTGGGCGAAATTGTTGAACTTCTCGTTGACGTCCTTCTCCCACATGTAAACTAGGAATGATGCAAAGATTAGGCCTAAAAATCCAATATACATAGTTGTGATAAGCTCCTACAATATACATTAAATTTGTCAATTTATCAGAATATACCCTGTAATAGTTATATATTTTATAATAACCTGTCTATGTGCGTATACAACCGAACCGAGCAGCTTCCAAGTGCCGCCACGACGATCCATGCGCACCATGCGAAGTATCTGAAAGAATCTCAAACCCCGCAACGCACTTGTGGCAAACACCTGGCCAGAGGTGCCCATGCCTAATACTACAATTGAGGCTAAAATGGTGATAATATCTAAAGCGCAAAGAGAATTACATTAAATATTAATAGTTGGTATTTAGGATGGTATTTCTTACCTATAATACAAAATGGTTGCTTTATAAACTTAAGTCGCCCCAGTGTTCCCTGGTAGCGTGAGCGACAGCCCGATGACCAAAGTCTCGCCCCGAACTCCATGGTAAACCAAATGACAACTATGATCTCCATGCGAAATAATATATATACAGCATCCTCCTCATATTCCTTGATGGTCGAAAACACGCTCAGTGCGAGACATGTGAACACCATTATAAAACTGCAATACATATAATATATTATATAATATATAAATTATGTACATATATTCAAAATACTTCAATAAACTTGTATGATAAAAAACTTTAATAAACAAGAGACTCATTTCTTGACAAAAATCAAATTTAAAGTTAGTTTTATTAAGTTTTTATAATATTATCATATTGTTGTTGTTGTAAAATTCAGTTCCATATTTCTATTCGTCTATCCCTACCATTAAATAAAGTGGAAAAACATTAACCCAAATAAAAATACAATATATGAATATATAACAAAAAACCTGAAAGATATTTTGATCTATAGTTACGATAAATTATTGTTATTAGTACGAATTTGTGGCACGTTAAATTGGCATACATTTTAACTGAGAGATATATTTCAGTCATTAAGAAGACTTACTATTAAAAAATCAGTAAAATCTTTCTAATACTTTTAATGAGAACAAAATCAGGAAAAAATTGACAGATTCTTAAGCAACTACTATAATTAAATACTTACTCTAAATTCTAGTTTTAAGTATTATAGTGTTAATTGTTCATTTACTTACACCATCACATGATAGAATATTGCATGCAGGCCCCGCGGTCTCTCCAGAAAATTGTAAAGTCGACTTTGCATCCGTCGGTAGCGCGCATCGCGGCGATGTGTGCCGCGATTATAATTGAGCGGCTTCCCAAGGAGCGACATTCGCGGTTGCAGAAATTTTGGCGATTTATATGGTCCCGCCGGTCTACATTTCCTATAAAAGAGATGCAAAATACCACAACAAAAACACACATTTTAAAATTTGAGTCAAAACTAGTTAAACAATATCTATAGTATATAAGTATGTACCCCTTGAAACCTCTAATATCGTAGAAAGCGTAAACATCGTTTTCGGGATCCATTGAGAATGCATTCCCCGATAACACTAAAACACTTGACTAAACTGCACACAGAGAGAGAAACTACTATGTGTTTGATAGAGAGAGAACTGATAATACCCGTTGGTTGTCAAAACTGTTCGGGTTTACCGGGGTTTACCGACTAAGCAAAGACGTGTGTCGCGTTTGGCGTTCAAATCACAACTCGATCGACAGTTGTTCGATTCGCATGTTTAAACCTTCCAGTTTAGACTTTCCAAAAACCTCCATGTGTAAACTTTTATTAATTATATACATAAACTGTTTTATTTTTCTACACACCTTGCATTTTTATTATAAACGCAGACCTTTATTTGATTTGATTTTATTTCGATATTTTATTTTATTTATTTGGGTGTTTTTTCTTCTTTTTGATGTCATAAAATTTTGCGACGACTTCAATTTTCGCACAAATTTGTTGTTGATTTCGATGATTTGTTTTTTTTTTTTTTTGGGAGCGTGTCATCGTGTGGGCGGGCAGCTCCTTAGTTTAGTCACGATCTCTGGAGGTTTTTGTTTTTGCTCCAGACGTGTCACAAGCTTAACGTACGTCATTAACATTGCGTAGCTATTGTATCTTAAAGATACGAGTATGTGAATAGTGCAAATAGAGGTGTAAATATTACTTACCACCAACGAGGTGCGGTTTTAATTGGAAAATTTCGTTGACAATGGAAAAGTTTAGCACAAAACAATTAGGCTCTTTTTTAGTGTAATAAATAAATTTTATTAATAAACAACTTGAAGCCTTAGGCAGGCACTTGACCTAGTTTTTATATACTCGTATTGTACAATCTAATTTGCTTAGCATTTGATAATCTATGGAAAGATCAGCTATCAGTTTTCAATGTGAGCTTGTCGAATTGCATACAAAATGCAGGCAAAGGCTGTCTTATCTTTATTTAAGTTTAATTAAGCTTAAAAACTTTAAAAGTGTAAGTTTTACGAGCTTCTTTTAATGTATCTATATTCTAAAATTATGTAAGTTTATTGAATTCATAAAAATGCAAGGGCCAGAATATTGAGTTTCATTTTTTAATATAGAAAGCAAGAATAAGAAAATATTGACGTATAAAAAATATAGATAAGATTTGGGCTAATATTAAATAAAATTGCTTTATAGCTCTATTGATATTTATATAAGTGCAATGTTTGTATAAAAAGCTTTTCTTGCATAGCTTATTTCCTACGCTGAGCTTAAAGCTTTTTAGTGAGCGTAATTACTTTTATAGGGTATTACGAAGTCGCATAATTGCATTATGTAATATAAAAGCTGTTCCAATTACACAATTTCCACTGTATATCCATTATTCGACAATTGCTAAAGAATTATTAAACTTTTTATAGCTCAAAATGAAATTTGCAATAATTTGCTTCATATTGTTAGTTTTCCTTTTATTGTTTACCTATAAATTTGCTATGAATTGCTATAAAATTACCCCACACAGAACTGATTCTCATATTGGCATGCTAATTGTGTGTGTGGGTATCAGGCTATAATTTAGCATTCAGCTAACAATATTGGCAATACATCAAACGGATCGTCGTCTTACGTCTTTCTTTGTTCGTAACATGAAAGCTCTTTTGACACGAACTTCACGACTTGACTTGCAGTGAGGAAAAACAAACTCACAGATACAATTTATGTGTCATAGATACTGTATCTTATCTGCGACACACAACACAATTTTTGGCAAAACAATTTCGTTGCTAAAAAAATGAAAAAAATAACAAACATGACAATAATTCCAGTTTAAATTGTTGTTTAAATTTTTAATGTAATGCTTTTTTAGTCTGTAGCCTGGCTTAGGTTAAATGGTAGTTAAAATATACTGTGTATTTATATATGTGTGTGGTGGTGTGTGTGTACTGTATCTGTGTGTGTGCACGTCTTGGCCGTTTAAATGTATATACAGTAATTGGCTTTTGAAAGGCGGTAAATAATAATAAAAATATGTATATTATATTGGATATATGTAAGATACTTTATATTTATGTGTATATTTATGTGTGTGTGTATATAACCATATATGGTATATAGTATATATGTATATGGGGTTTGTATCCGTCAGTTTGATACAAGATCACAAGTTGTTGTTGCTGTTAGCACCCAGCTCGTAGCATCGTTGTTGTGGTTGTTGGAGAGAATTCACTTCTTGGCATCGATAATGATCTCATCGCCCGACTGTAGATTGTAACTGTAGAGTCGCTTGTTGGGGAATTTCATCTCCTCGGGCCCATGCTCCTTGTAGTCCTGATCGAGATAATAGAGACGCATCTTGTTTGGCGCCAGATTGATGAGCTTCTCCAGCTTGATCTTCAGATCGCTGACCGTCAAATAGACGTCCACAAATCGACTCTCGCTCACATCGTTGTAGGTGAAGACGACTTTGATCCGCTTCTCCGGCTTCAGATTGATATTGACCAAGGGATCCAGTTTGCCATGCACAGCCAGGAGCTCGGAATATCGCGGGGGTCGCTCACTCTCCGGCTTGTCCATGTAATGCCGGACAAAGGCGCGTTCTGCGTCCACACGCTCATCCACACTAATCTTGCCGCCACCGTTCAACATGGACACATTGGGCAGACGCGCTATGAGCAGCTGGCGACGCTCGTGCTCCGTGCACTCCAGAGTCTCCCACAGGGGCCAGTGCTTGACCCGCAGATTCTGGAGCTGACTGTACTTGGCCAACTCGTCGATGTCGGCCCAGCTATTCAACTGGGCGCAGCTGAGATTGAGTAACTTCAGGTGGGGAAAATACTTGTGACTCTCGCTGGCCGAATCCAGTTCGGTGGTGGCAGTGGCGGGTTGCAGGGATTTGATGGGACACTCGGCCAGCACCAGGGACTCTAAACTGGGAAAGAGTCTGCCCAGACGACAGATCTCCTGCCAGTGCTCAATGGGATTGCCGGTAAAGTGGAGCGTCTTCAACGTCGGATGAGCTCGTGTTAACTTGCGATTAGCCTGGCACAGATTGCAGCACGTTTCCGCTTCCGCATTTGCATCCACATCCGCTTCCGCTCTATCGCTGTGTGTCTGTGGCACGCATTGGCAGTTGTTGCATCTCTTCGACTCCGACTCCGCTTCCGCCTCCTCCTGCGCCGCATCCAGAAGCACCGCACGATAATTGTTGAGACTCAGGTGCAGCTCCTGCAACACGGGCAGATTCTGCAGCAAGGCATCCACGCACATCCAGTCGAGATAGGTGCCATTTAGCACCAGATTCTTTAGGTTCACCGTCGGCGCCGCCTGCAGCGCACTTGCCGGACTCATCAGTTGATTCTTGCTCAGATTCAAGAACTCAATCCTCGGCATGTGCTTCAGTATGTTGAAGACCTCCTGCCAATCCTGCAGCTTGTTCTGCGCCAAGTCCAGTTCACGCACTCGCTGACATTTCTCACGGATGCTCTCAAAATTTCCGGCACAATCGATGTCACAATCGTTGAGCACGAGCAGCTCGGGCACACTGGTCAGCGGGGAGAGGCGGGGTATAAATATTGAGAACTCCATTCGGCCGCCGCATTTAGTAACCGTAAAGTCATTGGGCAGATCGGAGCGCTTATGCAGCTCCGGCTGATTGGCGTTCTCGAATTCGCATTCGGCAAAATATTTGCGCTCGAGCGCCTCCAGCAATGAGGGCATCTCGCTTACGCTCTCGCTCTCGCACTCGCTCTCTTCTTAAACGGTGTCTGCGGCCAGTGTCTACACAACGTAAATTATGTAAATTTACGTTTTACTTTTGTTTTTGTTTTTATTTCGTATTTTCTTTATGCTGCTTAAGTTTGCGCGCTGACTGCGTTTGCTATGCGCTTTGAGCTTCGACTTTATTGCTGCCAAAGCTTTTGCTTCCAGTTACTGTTGTTACTGTTCCTGCAGTTGTAGTTGTAAATGTTGTTGGTGTAGTTAAAGTAGTCACAGCTTCTGTCCGTCACTTCTGCTGCTGCAGTTGCTGCGCTGCTTATTGATTTTTGGGAGAACTTTTAGTTGCGTTTTATGTGCATTCAATTTGTTGCTGTTGTTGTTGCGTGATGCAATTGTTTTGTGCTTATTTTGCGCAGTTTATTGCAGTCGTCGATTTAAACAAATTGCTGTGCGCGTTGCTTTTGTCTGCCTTGTTGTTGTTGTTGTAGCTATTGCTGCTAATATTACTGTTGTTGTAATTGCGCACTTATTTAACAAATTTGTTGTTGTCGAAACAAAGAAAAACACAACAAATGCGTGTGTGGGGGCCACTTGCCAGTCTACCAACTGTCCCTCTTTGTCTCTCTCTTCCTCTCTCTCTGTCTCTTCTTGTGTTAATATTCCAGTCAATGGCGTTTACTACGACAAAAGCCAGGCCAAAGCTAAGTAGCTCTTGATTTTGTTGGGTTTTTCCTTTTTTTTATTTGATTGTTGTTTTTTGTATGTTATTGTTTAGTTTTTCTAATTGCTGTTGCTGCTGGTGATTTTGTTGGTGTCTCTCCGTCCGTTCGCAACGCCACCAAACGCTCAACTAAACCACAACACAAGAACGAATTCGCCTCCGTGTTGTATGTATTCTTGTGGCCCGTTTTGCCAGTCGCGCTGCCAGCTTCGTTGTGTGCTTTTTTTTGTGTGTAGGTCGCCGTCGTGCGCACAGGAGCGGATTCAGGGGTAGCTATTATTATTAATTTTGTTACTTTTTTTTGTTTTTTCTTGTACTTTTCGCTTTGGGCACACGGCCGTTCGAATTTGTTACTTTTGATTCGTATTCCGAAATTGAACTATGCGGATAAGTTCTCATCTGATTTAACTATTAAAAAACCAATAATATTTTGCTCTTAAAGGCGCTGCCGCCCCTGCAGCTAAAATCAGATAAGAACTTATCTCGTAAATTTTGATGACACTGAATAAAGAACTACGATATGATTCCAAGTACACATATCGCAGCGATTGCTTCGTTATATTAACATACAGTTGTGAAAAAATTGTTTATTTTGCAAATAAAAGAATCGCTTAGTTCTTTTTATTAACATTTTCTTATTTTCTTATGTTATCTAACATTGCGCCCCACACTTGGGCGCTCTCAACTGGCCCGTTGTAAGTTTTAAATTTTGACTGCGACCTTGCGACGTAAATAAATGTACGCTCAATTACGAAATTGTTTCATTTCAAGGAAATACAAACACAGCAACAAATATTGGTGTGCTGCTTTCGCTTTTTTTTGGGGGCAAGCTAAAATAGAATATTTCAAATTATAAATGTATAAAAACACATTTGCAATGACCTTGTGCGTTGTGCACTTGGCAGCGGCCCTACAATAACAAAGCCCTTAGAATTGGGCGCCCTGCTGACGACTAAATGCGCCACTGTAGTGCTCGCCTGGAAAACCAGTTATAAAGTCAACGGTCATGTCACAGTGAGCACACGCTACAGTAAACTACCCCCTAAAATATAAATAACAAATTTTATTTATTGTGATTGATGGCATTATATTGCAAGCCAGGGGATGCATATAAAGATACATTTAAATTGGAAATTTGCATAACCTCGGCGAGAATATGATATTACAAACGAAACGTTATTTGCGTCGTTGTTGTCGTAACATCTCAGTGGGGTTCACTTTGCTGACAGCTTGAAAGGTGCGCAATAAATGAGTGAGTTTTGACAGTGGGCGGGGGGAACTGGGGCAATCCGACGCGTCGGAGAGCGAGAGAGCCAGCCAAATCGAGTGAGAGCGTGTGTAAGTCGAAGTGAGAGCACGCGTCGTGAGAGTAACAAAGCTCTCGCGCTCAGCTGTGCTTTGTTGTCGTTACACAAACATATGTTTGTTTGCATTTGCGTTTGTATGAAACTGCGCAGCATGTTGAGAAGCTCGCTGCTCAGCTGTTTACTTTGGCATTGCATTATGCGTGAGGAGAGCTTTTTGCTCACTCCCTCTCTCGCAGCTTTTACGAGTGTAAAATAACAACAAAAAGGCACAAAGACAAAACTGAAACAGATGGCAGCTCTGTGACAATGGGGCAATGGCAGTGGATATTGTCGTCGTTGTTGTTGTTGGTGTTGTTTGGGGGGCGTTTCAAATTTGATTTGCAGAAAGCATAACTATTGGCGCCCTATACCGTTTTTTACGAGTCAAAAGTCAATTTGCTGCGAATATTGTTACGATGTCAGATAGGAATACGAATACGAATACGAATATCTAGGAAAATGCTGCATGCTAAAACAGACAGATACGTTTGTACGTGCAGATAGAATACTTTTTATTTGACTGTCGACATGTGTGTGTGTGTGTGTGTGTGTGTGTTGTTGTTGCACTTGGTCAACTGTCTGACGAGGGTTCCATCCAATCAATTTACATACATATGTATGCATGTATGTAGATTTCATTACTGCTGTCATATCTTTGCGCTTCAAAGAACTTTTCAGCGAATTTACTGCACATGCTACATTGTATGTGTATTATATGGATTCTATTCTATTATTGGTGCTTTTGTTGAATCGATAGAAAATAGAAAATGGCAAAATATATACTCAAATACATATTATTCCAGTTGCATCTTTTGATCAAGATAAATAATATATCTCGAGGGCAAATATTTAATTTTATTTTCTTATAAGCAAATCTTGAAAATATAGATTTTCTGAGTTTTATTTTTTTTGGAATTGCAAATCCATTTCGCTTTGTTGTTCATTTGATTTTGAGGTTAATTGTATCGTTAACCATGACGACATAATAATAAGATATTTTTAAGAAAATTAATTTAGAATGCATAGACTACTAAATACCCTGTGTAAGTTTAATTTATTTGTATATAATATTGATCAAAATATACTATAAATTAAGTTATTTTCTATGATTCTTTTAAATTTTAATGGCTCATAAGTTTTTAAAGCATTAGACAATTTTTATCCATCAATTAGAAAGTTTAATGAGTTTTTTTTTTGGCAAGAGTCTTCTTAATCATTAAGTTAAGGACATTCCCCTGTTAAAAAAGACATAAACTCAGCAAAATAAGATTTCAAAAACAATTTGGGCTCATTGAACACATTAATTATGTCATTGTTGTCATTGTTTTTGTTGTTGTTGTTGTTGATATTGCTGTCGTCGACCCGCAATACAGTTGTTGTTGTCTGAGCCATTTAGTGGCAATCCCGCACACTCTTCTAACCATTTGACTAGTATATGCGAATATGTACGTGTATATAGTCTATAATTATCTGTGGCCAAGTCGCAACACTTCGTGTATTTTTCGACGAGAAATTTGCGATATTGTTATGGTTTGACCGGCGTTTCTTTTTCTTGCCAACCAAAAAGCAGACAAATAAGCCAATTGTCAATAGTCCCTCAATATATGGGACTCTGACATATTTTTATTAGCACTCATATATCATTATTTGTGTATTTTTCAGTTTAACCGTTTCATGAAGATCGATTGCGCCAGGTCTTTAATGAATTTATAACTCAAAAAAAAAAACAAAAATTTGTAATTAGAAATTGCACAAAAATGTATATTGTATGTATGTAGATATTTCTGTTTGGGGTTTATTTAATGAACGCAATTTTATTGCTCGATTTGTGTTTACAAATTTATATGCAAATCTGTAGCTACATATATAGTATATTTACATATATATTTATATCAAAGCAAAAAGGCGCAAATAAACCAGACGAAAAATCGTTCAAATCAATTGCGTCAATAAATGTGCCTAAGATGCTGCAAAGTTGTTGTTGTGTTTGTTGTTGTTGTTGTTCTTGTCGCTCGTAAAGTTCTATAAATTGTTGTGTGTAAAATGGAAATTTTGACTTTTTGAACCGGCGGCATTTAACGACTTAAATGGAATGGCACAAGTAAAACGCTCCACGTAAACAATGCAGCTTCAATTTATAAGAAAAGCAATTTTCTTGTCTCAAAAATGTTCTCTAGTTCAGTCTAGACAGCATTTTTTTTTAATTTTCTTGCTTTTTTTTTTTTGAATTATTACATCGTTGTTGCTTGTATTTTTTTAGCAGCATAAAAGCTGTCTTTTAGTCTTTGGTCTTTGTCTGGCCACAAACAAGTGGTTAACCTTGCGTATGAGTAATGTTATTGTTGTGTGTGTGTTTATTAAGCCACAGTATTCACAGCAATTCCACTGAAGTTGATATATTATATGTACACATACACTTACACATATGTACATACTCGTATGGATCGACATTTCTCTGACCTATTTGTTGCAGTGTGCAGAATGCAGTCAACAAATAACTTAAAGAATAAATATTATTCTCATGCTCATAAATTTTCGTAGCCAATAAATATGTTGAATGAAATCAGAATCAGAATTGTTTTTCGGTATTTTTTTCTGCAATAAATTGGCAAAGTTGACAAATTGAATAAATGACACAATAACGTCACTTTATGCCTGGCTAACTGATTGATTGATTGATAAACTGACTGACTGATTGGCCAGTCCAGCTGATAGTGCGGCCGCCGCCGCCGTTGTTGACAGCATTCATTAGTTTCCCACAATATTTACACGCAACGAGATAAAAAATAATATTTCGAATTTTAATGATACTCAGTTATACTCTTTAAACATAAAAGTCAATCTGAAAGGGTAGCATAATTACTTAAGAACTAATTGCTCAACTCCAAAAAATTACAGGGTATTTTTAAGTTCAACAGGAGCTTTTTTATGGTCAATTTTTGCTTGTTTTCTCTTTTTTCACGCTTCACATAATTTTGGCGTTGTTGTGGGTGAGACTAACGTTAATTTAATATGCGACATTTGCACTTTTCGGTCAGCGCAAGAGAAATCCAATGATAACCCCTAACGAGAAGGGTAAAGGGTAAAGGGGATTGAGGGTTGAGGTTGGGGGTTTGGGGTTTGTTTGCTGTTGGTCTTGGTGTCACTATCGCTGAATTGGTATCGTTTTGCGGGTCGGTAACTGTTGACAGGCGAACACTTTCAACTTTCAGCTGCCACGGTTGCCAACGCTTGCTCTTAATATTATTATTGTTATTATTATTATTATTTTGCAGCGAAAAGTTCAATTAAACTGATGCACTTGATGCTTGGCTCGTTAAAATTGAAATTGCTTTATGCTCGAAGTAGTTTAACACTTTGACAGCTGCGTTTTATAAAGATCATAAAAAATGGAAGCGTTAAATTAAGATTGAATTTAATTTTAAGACTGCTTTAGAGCTAATTGAAGAAAGTAAACTTTATGAAGAGAGTTAATAGTAAACTAAAGCACTGATTAAAGCTTCAATTACTCAGAGTGTTTTATTGAATAAATTAATCGTTGCTATCTTTGCTAACCGATTAATCAAAAGCTCAGTCATAACTTAAAGCTAGTGTCATTTGACAAGCATTAACTTGGACGGGGTACTGTAAATAGTTTGATTGTCAGCTGTATAGTATGCTGAATTAAACCTTGTCCATTTGTATCTCAAGTAAACACAGAAATAGTTATAAACTAGCATTAACAGTTGAATCATTTGATTGCCTTGGCTGATAAGTCTTATCAGCTTTGGCCTAAAATAAGTATGATTCTTTCAGACGCTCCAGATAATGTTTACAGTTCATTACAGTTGAGCTAAGTTGTGCTCAACGTGCTCTAATATCTGAATCATCATCAGCTGTTGTATTATTAAATGAGCTTGCAGACAGAGACCACGGAGACCTTCATTTCAATTGCACTTTCTCAAACAGTCGGCAAGGCATTTCAACTCATTATATGCAATTAGTGGTTCTCTTTCACTCGACCAGGGGTATAAAGCAATAAATGGGCCGGTCAAGTCCACTAACTAACTGAATTATTCATAGTCAACTCGTGCTAAAAGGCATAAAAGAAACGCCCAGAAGAAGACATGTACAAATATATGCCTATCTATATATATTTATAAATATATATACTATGTCTGTATGCTGTATTATAGTCAGTTGAAGCTCTCAGGGCGCAATTAATTTGCTGGCAATAATGAAATCTAGGACAAAATGTTCGCAAAAGAAAATCGTTGACAGTTGGCATACAAGCACAACTTGAGTCTCTGTTCTTCCTTTATGCATATTTAAGAAGCATATAGAAGTGATCGACTAGCAGATACTCTGTTCGTACTGGCTTAATAAATATTGTCAACTATAAAAAACTCGAGATTTATAGAAATCTTCTTCTAAAAAATGAATTTCATTTAAATCTCTTGTTCATTAAAATTTAACTCATTTCGTTAAAACATTTTTTTTTTCTTTAGTTACTTTATTTGCTTTAAATTCAAATTTTAGATGTTAGGTGTTATCAGTTAATCAACTCCTGTCATAATTAGGCCCGTTTTTTTCAATGTCTAAATAAGGTGTTTGATAACTGTTGAAAATATATTTTGAAGCAAAATGTATTGAAATTTCTGTCAAATATTAAATAATATCTTAGATACAGTTTATATGTACATTGAAAAAACGGCCCTTAACAGATTTTAATTCTTCAATTAAACTACAAAATCGATTCAATTAACTTGATTGATAGTTAAAAAAAAAAATTATCGAGTTAAATTGCTTAGAAATTGCTTCCGCGATAATCGAGTTAAGTGGGAAAACTGCAGAAAATCCAAATTATTTCCTTGTCTTCAGTTGCTTTTGATAATCGACATTCTAAAATTTCTTTGCCGTTTGTAAGCTCCCGTACAGCTTGGCGTTCATATCCTTGAGTCATACTTGGAGCTACAGGGTATAAGGACTGCACACCTTGCACTGCTTTACAGTTCCAGATTGAAAATGAAATCATTTGTCAGCTACAGATTGCAGTTACACGTATGCCGAGTGTTGTTTTTTTACTGTGCCTTTTATTTTGGCCTAGATGGCTTAAAGCCTTTTCCAACGGGTTGGCAAGTAGAAAAGAGAAGTTGATGGGCAACTATGTATGTATGCATGTATGTGTGGCTGAATGTATTGTGTGTCTGTAGGTAGAAGATATCTGCATATCAATTGTTGGCATTCACACTTGTATAGAGTGTTTGCTTTTTGGGCCATGTTTTAATCAAACTAAAATGCCAGGCAAACTAAACGACTTTTTTACCTACCATCCCCCCGAAGAAGAAGAAAAGTGGGAGACGGAATTTGTATGTGTCTGTTTTACGGTTAAGCGACGTGCTAACTGTAAAATCCCGCTAAGTGAAGTGTCGCACACAGAAAAAGACGGGCTAAAATCAAGAATAAATGTTGGAATTTAACTAAGATCTTAATTTAAGCTTGGGTTTATTATATTGCCGATGTCTTTATATCAAGAAAATAGAGTTGACGGAAAGTTTGAAAGAGAAAGCCTTATTTGACTTAGATTTATTTTAAATTTTTATACTAAACTATGATATTTGGAGTCTAGATTAGGATCAGTTTAAATTGGCAATTTATGTGTAGAAAATAAGACTTACAAGAGATCAATGTTTTTAAGAATCTACAGGGAAATTTAGAAAATTATTTCAACATATATAAAGAAAGATGACTTTACAAATAAAGTAACAGGTTTAATTTAAGATTAGAAGATATAATATTTAGATATTTAGCGTATAGATTAGACCCAGTTTGAATTTGAAATTTATTTTCAGAAATTTATTAATATAGGATTAATAAACATAATCCTATATTCCTAAATTTCTGAAAATAAATTTCAAATTCAAACTGGGTCTAATCTTTACGCTAAATATCTAAATTAATTATTAAGCCCAGCTTTTGTTTGTATTAGTTTTAATTTAAAATATGCTTGAAAGCTGGAAAGTATTCACAAAACTAAGAGGTCAATTAAATATTTCACTTAGAAAGGAATCTCTAAGATTGATTAACAAGTAATCATAGATATACAGTATTTCATAAGCTTATGCCAGCAGCTGCTTATCATTTGGGTCACAACAATTAAAATGCTTCCAGCTGCAATGCGACCAAATTGCAAATTCTTTTCGCACATTGCCATTGGGATTGTGATTGTGATTGCTCGATGGTTCGTTTAATGGTGGCAATTTTCCATTTGGTGGTACGCTGATTAGGCGTCAATCCCCCTTCGCTGGCTGATGGGTGCTGATGATGGCGTGCCAGAAAGTTATCAATGCCCGCTCGAATGAATCACTTTAAGTGCGCTAATTTTGCTGTCTATCCATTTTCGTTTTCATTTTCATTTTCATATCTGGGGGCTTCAACTTTGTACCATTTGCATATTCTTATAGTAGCTTGCCGCCGCCGGACAATTTGTTTATTCAAATTGTTAAGATCTTTTGAGTTCTCGTTCTCGTTCTTGTTTTGTGGTTTTACGTGATGCTCTTCATCAATCAAATGTTTGTTTGGGACGGACGGAGGTGAAGGAGACAACGATTTGGTGGCACAAAACAATCGCAAATTCATTGTAATTTGTTTGAACAGCTGTCGGGCAAAAGTAAAATGCAAACAGCAAAAAAAAAGTGAAAAAGAAGATGTCTGTTACCAAAGGAAAGTGACAAGGCGGGGTTGTAAGTGTACAAGGGAAAGGGGGCAGGGGTTGGCTTTGTTTGCAGACAGATTATTTGGATGTTGCTTTGGACTTTAAAGAGTCGCCTACGTGCAGACACGCAAATGTGCAATGACAGGCTAATGATAATTACGCAAGCGGATGGGGCTGAGGTGACTGGGGCTCAACGTGTCGCAATTGACGGCCCCAAATAATGTGTGTGCCCTGCACCAATGACACGAGCTTAAGTTGAGAGATAAATAAATAATTCGATTGGATTAATTTTGAACTCGTTTAACAGCTACATTAAGCTCACTTGAACTTTTCGTGTGCTTAACAAATGAAGCTAAGCCCAAGCTTTTATTTAATCTTGATGAAAGCTTTATTGTGCTTTGAAAGCTTCGTAAATTCGCTATCTGTAAATCAGTAGAGTTTAAACCTTTAACTTGCTAGTTTATCTGACGGGGTTTCATGTGCTCTTAAAGCTCTCGTAATCATTTAATTATTATCTATTTTGAGTAAAAATTCTTCAAGTATTTTAAAAAGTTTAAAAAAGCGTTTCAATTCAGTTTAAAGCTATTTTGTGCTTTGACAGCTTATTAAATTCGCTGTCAATAGGTTAAGTATACAACTTAAATGTTATTGAAAGTTCAAATGCTTTCTGTAAAATATAAACAATACTAGAATACTTTATTTAATGTGCTTTCAAATGCCAAATGTCAGTTAGTTTAGTTTTGACATCAGAAGTATATATTTAGAGCTTTCATTTGCTTTCTGTTGTAAAGCTCTCAGGTGTAAAGTTTATCATTTGTCAAAGTCTGCCTTTTGAGCTTAAGCTATATCAAAATGTTTAATTGCCCTTCTCAAAATGGTGTCATTGGTGTTATGTGTTTGTTGGACTTAATCCGCATTTAACGCCTGATGCGCAACATGAAGGTGGCCTTCTCATAAAGTGACATACAAACACACTTACACACACAAATACTGAGTAAACAGAAATAAAACAGCGGCAGGCTGAATTATAATTATAACGAAATTGAGTTACGTTGTCAGCGTTGGCACCACAGGGCGTATGAGTAATGACACGAACAAGATATAAATACACGCAAATGAAAACTGTTTGCTAGATATGCATGTACATTTATTACTATTATAGCTACTATTATTATTATTATTATTATTATAATGGCACAAATATATTGTTAAATATAATTGCATTTTGCATTTACCTGCAACTTTAGATTTACATTTAGCTCGACTAAAAAGCTGCCCTACAAAATGCGTTTCAGCCACAAAACATTTGCAATTAGAAACTTGTCAAAGTTTTACTTCTACGTTTTCAGCTCTTCTTATTTTTATTTTGTTCCCAGCTACTTTGAATACTCAAATTACTTTTATAGTTCAGGCTTAGAACTTTACCTGAACATAAATTGTTTAAAAAGATTTTTATTAAATTTCATGTTGAACATATGAGTTTAATCTAATTAATAGTTGAGATAACATTTCTTAACGTTATAGGTAATAATTTTGGCGAAAAGCGATGTGTGAAGAATTCTCTTTTCATATTTGCAAATATTGTTTTTGTGAGTTTTTTATAAATTTATAAAAAATCATAGTATACCTTTTGGGGCCAGCAATTTAAATGTTAATCTGAATCGAGATTGGAATTTAATGATCTCCTCGGCTATTTATTTCATAATTGCAATTTTAAATTATTATAAAGTAGTTAATAACAAATATTTGGTATATAATCATATAATTCTGAATTCCGTTTTTATACATCTTTCAATAATAAATCTATTATGAAAATCTCACAAGTTTCCTTCTTTTATTCCAATTTTCTTGGACATAAAATCAATTTTTTTTATTTCAAATGAAAAATTCGTAATTTCGTTTTGCAGAAATGAGCAAACAACTGTTATTTTTCTCTTGCTGTCTCTGCTTTTGCCAGGGCAATTGACCAGCATTTGGCATTTGTTTAGGGGACATTTGCATGTCGTTCCTTCGATTGTTTGCCAAATGCAAACAAACGCCAACGGGATAAAAACGGAAATGCCAATTGTTTGGGGACACATTTGAGGACACGTAAGCGGTAATTAATTGGCAATGTCAAGCGCGGAGAGACAAATGCGATGGGCCAACCTGTTATCAGTCCGTGGAATTTGCTAAGTGACAAGTTGTCAATCAACTTCAATGTTTTTCTATTTATTTTTTAAATATGCGTCGTGAAGGGGCAAAGGTTAAACACAGCTTGACAGGCATCTAAGAATATTTAAGAAGGGGGCGTGCAACATGTTGCAAAGCGATGACAATTATGCAGGTGCTTATATGACTTCTTAGCCATATTACGAGTACGCGTAATCCTTGAAATTAGATACCCGGCACTAAGTAAGTATTATACTTGCATAAAGGAAGCGTTGTCATTTTGGTGCCGTTTCAACTAAATGTTGCAGGTGTGTGTAAGTCTGTGTGTGTATGTGTGTGTGTGGTGGTGATACTCTGGCTCAACGTTGCGTATGAGCAACTTTTGAATAATTAACTCACTTCAATGGCACTCTCGAGAGCCCTCTTGTCCTTCTCTTTCTCGCTCACTTGTTCTCTTCACTCTATCTCTGTCTCTTTCCACTTTCTCGCCGTCTCGGCACGCTGTCTCGGCTTGCCACTTGATGTGGAACGTTATAAAGTAAAAGTGCGCTGCAAGAACATTTGATATACATAAATTAAAATGCAACCACAGCACATACAACACACACACTCATTCACACACACATGCTCATGTTTCTCTTGTCACTGCTGGTATTTTGCAATGTTCTTAATGGAGACTGTGTGTGTGTGTGTATGAGTGCATATGTCTGTGTGCACACACATTGCCGGAATATTATAAAATATTCGCTGACTTCATGGCATCCATATATTATTGCATTTTTGGTCTTTGACACTTTATCAATAACTTTGGCAACAAAGTTACATTTTCATTAACACACACACACACACGCATGCATGAGTCATAATATTGACTATGATATAACCCCTTTAGTCAATTTAAGTAAATGCATAAGCTTATCCAAAAGTGACAATTTTAGTTTTAAGCTTAACATTGATTTTAGAAGTTTAATATAAATATATGTACTTTCTCCAAATTAGTCTTTGGCAATACTTAAATTTTAATTAAGCACTCAACAAAACCTAGTTTATAAAATGGACAAAAGCAATTAATAACTCTTAAGTTATTTTTATAGTTTGACATTTTCAATTAAAATTTTCGCTAGATAAGACTTTTTGTATTTCAGAAAGTAACACTTTTAAGATTAATAATAATTAAATCATCACAAAGTTAAATAGTGGTGAAAGAGATTTGAATACTTGGCATTTATTAACCTTGTCTAAACTTGTCTTGCAAAAATTTGCAATAACAACGGAAATATGAACATAGTTCTAAAAATGGGAAATGGAAAAGCGGGCTAAGAAAACTATTTGACAATAACAATGAAAGTTTTGTTGAAATGTTCTAAAAGTTGTCTACGACAATTTGCCATATTTACGGCAAGTTTTGCACTTGGGACACCGCATGCAACAGCTGTTGGCTAAAATGTTGTTGCTGCTGTTGGCTAAAATGCTGCAGCTGCAAGTTTGATGAGTAGTAGTTCCCCCGCCCCCTCCTTGTCCCCTTGCTTCCGTTGAAGAGATTGCATTTTTAAAAAGGGTCCCGCAGCGACATTGTCGCAATGCTGACCCATTGACATTGGTATTGTGATTTTTAGCTTGTTGCACTTGTTGTCAATGACAAAACTAGCAATTCATATATGTAAGTACAATATATAGTTGTAGCACTAACATATGGATAAGTACTTAGTGTTTGCATATGGCAAAATAGTAATCGATATTATTGATTTGCTGTTGCTGGTGTTGGCCTTACATATTGGCAATCGCCTTATATCTATGCCCAGTTTTGTCATTACAACTGATTGGCCAATCGGATTTCGCAATCGTCATGTAAATATTTGCAATTACTCAGACAGCAAACACACAAGTCCAGTATAAGTGTTTGGGTGTGGGTGTGAGTGTACTCATCATCTTAATCGTATATTCCAAGTGAATATCACTTTGATGGCAGACATTAAACTTGATTCGCTTTGCTGCCATCTAAAGCAAAGCGAAAGGAAAGCAAAACATACAAAATCTAGCTACAATTTGTAATGTCTCTTTTATCCGCAGTGTCTCTCTCTCTCTCTCACTGTCTCTTTGGGGCTCAAAGTGTTTCTGGGGTAAAGTTAGTTGGCGTGAATAATTTCCACTAAATACAATAAAACCATTTAGCTGCAGGCATTAAAAATTTGCATAGAAATGAAAGCATCGCAACCGGAACTGTGCCACAAAATAATAATAAAAAAATAAAACATACAACAGAATGAAAAAAATAAAAGAAACAGTTGATGAGCTTCTGTTGTTTTGTGGGTTTTTACTGTACTTTTGGGCTGGTGTTGCCTGCCCGCGGATGTAAATAATAAAAAGCACATTAAACAGCATTTTCTTTCATTTCGAAACGAAAACGAAACAATTCCCATTTCCACTTCAGACTAGGGCACAAAAATACACACACTGAGATACACAAACACAGCCGAAAAGTATGCTTTACTTGTGGTTACTGCAGCGGTGACGTCGACAGCGACGCTTTTGACACTTGGGCAGCTGCACTACTTAGAGGGCTGCGGCCACACGGCCCACTTAGAAAATGCACTTTGCACTTAAATGGACATTAGATTTTCTCATGCAGTTTATTGTATCATAAATTGTTCTTAGCCGCCACAAAGTATGCAACATTAAAAGTGAAGCGATTTGTAAGCGAAAGAGATTTTGAATTAAAACCTTAGAAATTAAACTTATAATTTTCTATGAATGAACAAACAAAAAAGTTGTAGGTATAGAAAAACTAAATAGATTTAAAATGAGGATGAAAGAAATATTTCAAAGAACTTGAATAATACTAATTAATGCGATTTATTTTTTATAATATTTCATTACTTAAATAAGTTTTCTTGGAAAAATTGTAGATAACATTGCATAGAAGTATTTGATAATACAATGAAAATGATTTAAAATTTGTTTACTGTTTTAATTAAATATTCTAGGAAATGATGTGGAAATTTTTTGAATTAAAACATGTTGATAAAATTAAGTTACAAACAAGTTGTGATTAAAAAAATTTTGTTGAGAGATTTTACAAAATGTATCAAATTCAAATTGTATCACTTCTAATTTATGTGATTAGTTTTAATTAATTAATTAATTAGAGTTAAAAGTGACATTGTTACTGAAAAGTATTTAATCGCTTACACTCACCTAAAAATAGAGTATTTTGAGTTGAAATTAAGGGGAGGTTCTTTTGGATTTGGCCGAAAATCAAGCAAAATTTGAGAATGGTTTGTGGGAGAATGAAAATACATACGAACTTCTGCTTTCGAACTTTGATTCGTTGTTTATTGACGATTAAAAAAAAAAGTGATTTTTGAGAAATTCAAAATGGCGGCTTCAAAATGGCGGATCTCGTCGACCTCGACTCTCAAAATATCGCTCTGCTTCTTCAAGTGTGGGGCCTCTGATAGTAAAGTGAAATGAAAAATGTATATAATTTATTAAAATAGATAAAATTTCCTATGGCTTATACCTAACTTCAATTAATTTTGGTGAAAAAAAAACAATTTCATGGTCGTTTAAAAAAAAAAATGAAATTTCATTTTTTTTACTTTGATCTCGTTTAAAAATTATAATTTTTTTTGCCAATTTTAGGTATAAGCCATACAAAAAAGTATATACTTTAAAACATTTTTTGAATGAAGGAAATCGGATCAATGGAACAAGACCTGTACTTGAAATAAGATTAGAAAACATGGTTTCGAGAAAAACGCGTTTAAAGTTTTTGGAAAGTGACAGCGGGTACGCAGCGCGCGTGACATGCGTACGTTTGACACGCCCTATCTCAAGAAATACGCGTCGTATTGAAAAATCCTTTGGCACATATATTCTATATATATATAACTTTCATTTTATGTAAAAAAAAAATTCGATTTTTTCAAAAAAATCCAAAAGAACCTCCCCTTAAACTGAAAATCGCACACTTGTTTCATTTAGTTATTTATAAAGTTGAAATTACAAATTCACGCCAATTGAAGATACGAAAATGAAAAGCAGAACATGCACAAGAGCATAAAATGTTCGTTATTGCTCAATTACTTGGGGGTTTCTCGTGTTTTGTTTCATGTTTTGTTGTGTTTCGTGTTCGGCCGGACGGAACGTAACAATTCTCCGTCGTCGTCTTTCCGTCGCTTTCCGTCTCTTTGATGCCCCTCTTTGTTAGCCATGGCAAATTGTGGCAGCTGCTACTTGGGGGCCACTTGCAACACGGCCTGCCACTTTTTTTTATGCCTTTCATTTTCATTTTCATGTCCAATTTCGCATTTGGCGCACGCTGAGCCTAAAAGACTGCACTTGAAAATTTAATAGGCGCTGCAGTAGTTTTGGCCTGCCCTGAAGTCCCTGTTAGCCATGCTGCGGGTTTCTTTCACGTCTTCTTCCTTTTCTCTGCCTCTGTGTGTGTGTTGTGGCCTTTATGATGACCAATTTTATGATGACTTTGGTGTGTGTGTGTGTGTGTGAATGTGTCCTGTCTGGGCGCCATGTGCCCTTCTCTGGCCCAACTCAAATGAATTGTGAAATGTAATCCGGTGCCTGGCATGTGCCATGTTTATTTGCCTGCCAGCCGGATGGTAGTTGGATGGTAGTTGGTAACGTTTCCCGGGCCAATGTGCCAATTGAGTTTAATTTGTTGAATGCCTTTTGACAGATTTCAAAATTAACTGGTCGCACACTTGACTGCGCCACCAAAAGCAAACCAAATGATTCGTAGTCACTCACTGTTGTTTCATCTTCTCTGCTCGACAATAATGACACAACGAAATCTCTATTCGCCCGTATTCGCATGTGATTGAAGGCATTTCCGAAAACCCAATGACATTAGCTCAAACTGTCACTCGAGCATTGACAGCTTGAAAGCGTACTACTAACGAGCGGGTTATGCTATCAAATTGCATTACAACTGTAGAGTAACTATTCAGATTTTACAAAGAACTTTGACTTTATAATTTGTTGAGTTTTATAAGTATTTTAATATCATAAAGAATAAAATCGCTTAAAATTATTCGAAGGGCCGTTTTTTCAATGTCTAAATAAGGTGTTTGATAACTATTGTAAATTTATTTTGACGTAAAATGTATAGAAATTACTGTCAAATTTTAATTTATATCTTAGATACAGTTTATAAGTACATTGAAAAACGGCCCTTAAGCTTTTAGGTTTACAACATTTATCAAAGCTTTCGTGTGCTTTTTAATTATTTAACAATCGATAGCAACACAATGCCGAATTATACTTAATTAATTATAATTTTAATATACATTTATAGAAGAAAATTTTAAAGTTATACAAGAGCTTTCAGTTATTAATCACTGCATTAATGTGCTTTTGAAATTATATATGAATGTATGGCAGCAAAATGATGACTTTTAATTTAAAATACTGCATTTAATATAGCTTTCAAATGCTTTCAAGAGCTTTAACATAGAAAAGCACTGTATTCACTCAACTAGCTTAGATTAAACTAAATAATGCATAAAGCTTTCAAGAGCTTTATTTACTACGCGTTTAATCTTAGCTCGTATCGCATTTTCAGCTAGTGTCATTGTTACGTTTATCCTTGGCCAACTTGATTGTTTGCTCGTGCAGATGAGAGGATTTTATTGCACGAATTCATTTGTGAAATTTGATTATGCACACTTAAATATATTTATGTACGAGAATGTCGAAGGTTCTGTTCACTTGGCAACTCACTTGACAAACTTGTGCCTTGTGGCTTTATCAATTTTTAAACAGCCCAGTTAGTATGTTTGTAATCATTGATTTGCCGCAAACTTTGGCCAAACTTAACGTAATCCGATTAAAGTCAACAGTCTGTTGGTTATTTCTATTAAACTGATTTCCTATGCAAAACAGCTGCTGAATAAGGCTTATGTGCCTCAGTTTCTTAAGCTCCCTTTTTGGAAGGCAAAGAAAGCACTTAATGCATTTTCATTTCCATGAAAGAAAACGCAAACACTATCGATAACACTGTGCCACCTTCCGCTTCCTGTTATTTTTCTTTTCGTTTATAATGCAACTTTTGCATGCTATTAGCAATTCCGGCTGAATTTAAATCCAGGTCCTTAAAGGTTTTATACAAAATTAACATTTTACGAGTGCTCGTATTTCACTCGCAAATTTACGACATTTTAATGAGCTTGAATCTCAATTAAATTTTACAATTGCTATCAACAATTAATGATGGATTTACTGTGGTTTTTCTTAACCATTTAATTTACTATTGAATCAGCCAGTAATTGCATTAAATATGCTTTGTAGGGCATAACATTTAGCTTGACTGTAAGTATACTTATTCTCAATTCGAACTTGCAATATGTCTTGTTCATTCTTTCTGAAACTATTCCATAAATCTTGCTCAACATATTGGGCCAATATATTTTCGTCTCCTGCTAAATTCGACAATTGATTTTATGTATTTACAGAAATTGCATTTGCTAGGCAATTTATTGGAATGTTTTGGCAGTTCAACTAACATAGCTATTACTCTCAGTGTCAACACAAGTTGGCAGCGTTTAAATATTTATATTTCCATTTAAGTATTTATAAACACACATTTAACACATACTGCACAAATAAATAGAAATATTTTCCACACATTTCCAAACGATAGCAGAAAAAAAGATACAGAAAATTTTGGGTAAACGTAAAACAAACGTGTTCCGTTTTTTTATTGTCTTGTTGATGCTGACTTTTGGGATAGCAAACAGACATGAAATGAAATATTTTTTATGGTTTGGCTATTTGCATACATTTTTATTGTTTTGATAAGAAAAGAGTTTTCATTTGTTACATTTATCGGGCATTCGTCAAAGGTTAAAGCACTTTAGAGTTGAATTTTGCACTCACAAGAGTTGTTAATGGTTTCAATGATAAATTTGAATAATAAAACCTTCAATATTGATTCGATTATATTATCCATTCATTTCCCACAAATTTCTCATTGATTTGAACAAGTTAAAGACCTTTTCACATGCTTGAACTGATCCCATAATTTCTGATTCAAATTCAATTAGCCATAATATCTTTAAGGACATCATGTAAATTTGATTTGCAGCTGTTGTTGTTGCCACTGCAGGTGTATATTGCAGTGTCTGATTAGGGCCAAACATTGCACTATTTGAGCCGAAAACACTCGCTGTGGTTACAACATTACCATAATCCGCTGACTTATGTTAGTTGCCCAATTTGCATAAGCTGCTCACGCTCCTCGACTGATGCCGCATGCTATAAAATGACCTACAAACTGCCACACTGCAGTGTGTTTTTAGAACACTTTATATACTCTAAAAACTGGAAAATAGAAAATATCTCAGATTCAGAAAATGGCATATAATATCACAGAGACTACGGGTCTAGATCTAAATATTTACTAGCTCAGTTCTTCGATAAACTGAACTAATGGGTAGGTATGAAAAAATTGAAATTATTATGAAAAAAAATAAATTTGAAGCTCACAGAATGACGTCGGCCAAGAATTGACAAAGTTATGAAACTTCGAAGCTTTTAAAATTATGTTAAAGGTATAAGGTATGGAAAGTATAGCAAATTTTGAAAAAAATTAAACTTTTTTTAATATTCAACTTAAAAAGCAGAATGAATTTAGAGTTCAAACAATGATCAAAAATACATTCCAAATGAAAATCGCTTAAGATTTGACAAAATTATGTATCAATAAAGTTTACAAAAAATTAAATGTTTAATCCAAGCTTAAGCCTACACAGAAATTACCTTAAATGTGTTGTTGCTTATAGAGTATCTCAGAGTTGCTCCGGCATTACCTTGACTTACTTAATTTAAATTATATTGGCCAAGTTAAAGGCGAAATGAAGTCAAGTGCGCGTATTGCGATATCCGACAATGAATTTTAATGAGTGTTGCAGTTGCAACGTTGACTAAAAATAACAAATACAGTTGAGCAGCAGCTGCAGGAAGCGGCAGAGGAGAAAAAAAGCCAAGAAAGCCGCATTTTCAATGACTTACTAAATATGTAAATTAATGAAACCAAGCCAAAAAATACGAGTATATTGTTGAAATGCCTGGGGTGCTACACTCGGAAAGACAGAGCAAGAGAGAGCGAACAAGAGAGAGAAAGAAAGGTGGCAAACGGTATGAGAATTTCCTTTGAACTATTTTTGTATGCATATTGAGTGCAGTTGTTGCTTTTTGTGTGGAATGCAGGCACTAACAAATGGCATTGCCGAAAGCCCCCTGCCATTTTTCCAAATATTGATGATGCTGTTGTTGTTGTTGTTTTGAGTGTTGTTGTTGCCATTATCGTTAGGCGGAACAAGTGCAGCTAACAATGCACTCGAGCCTTGTCGCTGACACTTGACACAGCCGCAACAATAACGGCAGCCGCAACTAATAACTAACAGTTGCTGGTGGTGAAAATACTACCATAACAAACACTCGAATCATACGTATGTGTGTATGTGTTGTTGTAACAACAGCAACAATAAAAACTACAGCAACAAGAACAAGAACAGCGACAGCGACAGCAATAACTGTGACCACGTTGCGTATACGTCATGTGGCGCCCCCAGCTAAAGTGAACTTTTTAATTTCCTGTGCAAATTCATTTTAATTGCAACCAACTAACACACATACACACACACACTCATTCACTCACACACACACACGCTGCGCCCTTACATTGATTTAATTTCTGTGTCATTTTTAATTAATTGTTAATGCATTTTGATGTAAATTAAATGAAAGCCAGCTCATTAAAATTGTAGATTGCTGCGGCAAACAGTAAAATTAACAAATAAATATGCTATACTAAGTGCATACCCTGAAAATAGAAAACAACTAAAAAGGGTTGCATCACAAAATTTGTACATATTTGCACATTAGGATGTTCAAGCTTGTGTAGAATATTCTGATTAAGTACAGGGTATCGCTTAGTTGCGCATTTTTGTCTAACGCTTATTTACTTGTTGCCTTTTTGTGTTTGCCATTGCACTTAATATTTTTGTCTTTCTATTTGTATTATTTAATTACAATATGCGTAATTTGCATTGTGCTTTCAAGCGGAATTTTATTAGAATTTTGTTGGGCTTTGTTAATTAGCTGTTTAAGTAGCGGAAATAACGACAAGACATTTAAATATAATAAATTTGGTAAGGCAGCTGCTTTAGTAAACTTTCATTTGATATATATAATATATATATTTAATTTGAATTTGAAATTTGAGAGATTTCTTTGGCAGAATTAAAATAAATAACTATTAAATGAATTTTCAGACTTGAATCTTTTTTAATTTATTTATTGATGTACATATATAATATTAAAATTAGTTGTAGAACTTGCAACCAAAATTTCAATATTATTATTGTAGTTTTCTATTTTAATTCTGTTGTTTCACTGCTGATTTCCATGAGCTTAGCTGAGTATTAAAACGCAGTTAAAGTTATTTATTTAATCATTTTGTTTTTGGAAATTTTTCGCAAACTTCCCACGCTATTTTATGACTATTTTGTCTGATCATAAATGCGTTGAAATGCGTTCATTATTTGCTTTATCTGATTGTAATATATATAGTTATAATGGACATTGTGCTATCGGTGCCATCGCGCGTCAATAATACATATATCATATATCGCATTAAGGCCAAAAAGTAATAAAAAAATATCGTGATAGACTAACAATACGCATAAATCATTTAACACTCGCCTCTTAATCGAATCGAATCAATATACACAGAAAATATTGTTACACCCACGCCAATTAAGAGGTGGCAAAGTTAAAATTTAATTTAGTTTTTATATTGTTGTTTGGTCTACTAATTAACTAATATGCAAAGAGAGAAACAGCGAAAAAAAGGTAAACAAACAGGATTTTTAATTACATTTGTTGGACTCTAATTGCCTGTGTGTGGGCGTGTGGTAGATGGGCGTGTACACCCAGGGGAATTGGCCGAAATTGATGGGGTTTCGGGCCCAGCTATCTATGATGGCTTGTGCCCGACTTGGCTCAGCGCGAAAACTGCAGGCCAAAGGCTACAAAACGTAAATTTCACTCAGCCAACAGTCGATCGATTCAAGAAGAGAAAGAAGAGGATATATATAAAATGTATGTGTATATACATATGTGGCACAGCTCGACACTGTGATTTGGCTTAAGCGATAAAGGGGAAAGGTCTTTTGTGTGACGGGACCAGGCCAAGCATAACAGTTTAAATGCGAGGAGGGTCTATTAAAAAGCAAAATGGAGTACATGCCAGTACACACACACATTACATTACAACTACATACACTCACAATCACACTCACAATCACACTCACACTCACACACTCGCACAAAAGCCAACATGCAATTTATGAACAGCTTTTTGCTAGCGGGCCAAAATGCTCGTTTGAAGCTAACAAAATGTTCCAGGCCCAAAAACCGAAGCCAACCTGCCACGTTCAGTGCTGATAAACGCAAAAAGAAAACTCTTAGCAAATAAAAAAAACAAAGACAAAAAAAAGTAAAGAAAAATATACAGAAAAAAAATAAGTTCACTTAGTGTAGTAAAAGGTAGAAACAAAAAGAAAGCGTAACTCAGGTGAGAGTGAAGTCAAGTCAAGTTCTGCTTAGGTAAGACGATTTCTATGCCTGTGAGTGTGTGTGTAGTGGGTGTCCCTTATTTGGTCGAAGTCAATATTTTTAAACGCATAGGCTAGTTCTGTTCATTAGGTCCTAAAGCACTCAGAAAAAAATTTTCACCTCAATCGGAGTATGATAACCCGTGCCGACTTGGATCGGAAAATTTCAAAATTATATGGGACAAAAAAATTTTTTTTTTTTTAAATTTTTTATTTTTTTATTTTGTTTATTAGGTCCTAAAGAACTCAAAACCAAGTTTTCACCTTGATCGGAGTACAATAACCCATTCAAATTTGCTTTGAAACGTGAAAAATCATGGAAAAGTGTATAATCAGTGTTAAAACACTGTTTTTCATGTTTCGATGCAAATTTGAATGGGTTCTGGTACTCCGATTAAGGTGAAAACTTGGTTTTGAGTTCTTTAGGACCTAATAAACAAAATAAAAAAATAAAAATTAAAAAAAAAAAATTTTTTTTGTCCCATATAATTTTGAAATTTTCCGATCCAAGTCGGCACGGGTTATCATACTCCGATTGAGTGAAAATTTATTTCTGAGTGCTTTAGGACCTAATGAACAGAACTAGCCCGTATGCGTTTAAAAATATTGACTTCGACCAAATAGGGACACTCTAATGTATATATAAGCGTGTTTGTGTGTGTGTGTGAGATGGGCAGCAAATTGCAAAGACTTCTCAAGGGAGCCAGCGAAGTTGTTGCACCAATGGTAGTTTGTATACCCTCTGCTATTTAAGCTGAGGGGTGTGTCCAAAAGGTGTTTAAAGAAGTTCTACTTTATGCTTAATATTTATTTTTCATTAATTGAATCTATCAAAGCAAATAAAGAATTTGAAATTATTATTTACAGTTCTCTGTATACCATTTACATTAAAAAAACGTAACTTAAAGAAACAAATTGAGTTTTTTTTCCAGCAATTTATATATTTTAAAGTCGACATTTGGTGTTAAAAAATGTAAAAAGAGAACTACTAGTTTTCAAATCTCAATATTTGACTTTATACTATAAATTTGAATTATATCTTTGAATTTCTTTTAATTTACATATTAATTTAAGTTGACATTTTTATGAAATATGATCATTTTGCAGGAATAAAATATTATTTTAAACTAAAATAATTAAATATTATACGCATTAAAATTTTAAATAATATTGCAGTTATAAAACTTAACGATATTCTCCTTAACTATTAAGGGTTATCGCCTAGTCGAGTATACCCTTTTGGCGCTGTCAAGATAACAGCGCTTGTTGCTGTTGTTTGCTATGGATTAAATTTATAAAAATTGAAAGTAGTCTGGCGGAGTATGGAGTTTGTGGAGGAGTGGAGCTGAAGGGTGGAGAATGGAGGATGTACACTGAGTACACGAAGTATACGGCCAATGCGCACAATGAAACTTTTGCATTGCATTCGTGCGCCATAAGCCGTGAAAGTTTTATGCAAATGTTTTATGCTAAAATATGTGCCAGGTTGCCACTTGGATGAGAGGCGCGTGGAGCCTCCGCTCGGACAGGACGCTTGCCACATGCTACATGCCACATGCCACGCCCACCCACTCCCACCCGCCGTCGAGGTCAGCGACTAACGCCATTTTCTGATATATATTGGCGCATGAGGCGTCGTGTGCAATTTGCAGTGTAACATTTATTAGAGTTGCAAACCCTTTTTCCCCTTGTTTTTCCCCGCTGAACCTACAGCCCCTCTTCACCTTCCGTATTTTCTGCCTTCCCCCTTCCGCTGCTCTCAATCAGCCCCGTAATAACCATGGAACGCAGCTATGAAAACCAGTGAAAGTTATTTTGTGCAATTTTTCGTTCGGTGGCTTCGCTTTTTCTGTATTTTTTTTTCAGCACTTTCAGATTTTACGGTCACAGGCACAACAAAAGGTGTGTGTGTGTGTGTTTAGGGCAGTTTGTATATTTGTGTGTGTGTTACGTTAAAGGTACATTTTGTATGTAATTCCTGTTTCATTTTCTGTTTCAATTACAGAGTCTCGTTCAAAAACGTAATTACTAAAGTGTTGCACATTTTGGTCAAAAATAGCAGAGAAGCCGCTTCCACTTTTTCAATTTCATCACGAAATGGCAAAGCTGACATTTTCCTTTGTTCCTTTCTGACCACACATGAGTCATAATCTCGAGCAAAAAATAATATAGTAAACGTAATTGCAAAAATAAAAGTAATTTAAGTTTTTTATGTGTTTCGGTCGTTTTATATTTATAAAAAAAATCCTCTCTTCAATTTAAATTCATAAATTCTCTCATAGAATTTCTATTTTAATCGTTGAAAACTATTTTAAAGGATTCTATGTTTCCTACTTTTTCAAAGTTTACTCTGAAACTGCCATAAATTCTCCAGTTTCATAAAAAGTGAATTTATTGCCCTATTCAATTCTTCAACTCCCAATTTTTTGGCCAAAACTAAACCGTTTAGCATTATGAGTACCACTTAATCACTGATTTGGCTTATAGATTATTCCTGCATTTACATTTTCTTGATTTCATTATAATGTTGCCACTTTTCTTCTCTCCTCGTATCAAGCAATCGAAATGAGTTCATTGTTATGAGTTAGTAAAAAAAGTTATTGGCTTTGGAAAGGCAACAAAAGTGTTGGCCTTGATACAATTGTTGTTGTTGCTATTGGGAGTCAGATTTCTAGGCGTTGACAAACACTAAAGTTACGAGGAATAAAGACCCAAAGGGGTCTTACCCCTAATGGAGAAACGCAATCAAATGCCATGTGTCAACTGCTATTGAGTGTTTACTCCCCTCCCCTTCCCTCCTTTTGTCCGCGACCTACAACAGCGGCAAATAATTTGTCGTGTACTTCATATACTTTATATATTTCTTTTTTTCACTTTCCTTGGGCTCATAAAGTCAACAAAAACAAAAATAAAAAGACGACGACAAAATAGAAAAAAAATTGGAGCAGGCAGCGTCATTTCATGCTACAGGCCAATAAAAAGGTCGACTTTCGTAGCAGGGAACAGGGATGAGGGGATGCGGGGTCGAGGGGATGACGACCCAATTCCAGACGTGCCTTATCGCAGGGTTTTACCTCCGAAATACCTATGGAAATATACACACACAGACCTGGCGAGAGAACATCATAATTATGCACACTAATTTAATAATAATATTGCCAAAGCAAGGATATTTCTATAGTTGCCATGTAGGGAATCAGAGTTGGATGTGGGGGGCAAGGGGGAAAAGGGAAATTGCCATATTAATTGCACATTGAATTTTCTCATTTGCCAGGATAGTCAAGGATTTTTGCGCTGCGTTTGCTGCGCGATTTCCGGCACGCATATTTAATCAATTATACAAATTGCCAGCACGTAAATTGTAGTCCAGTAAATTTGTAGATATTTATCGGGACAAAGGGGCATATGGGCAAGGTGGTTAGGGTAAATGAGACTAAGTTTCAGCTGTTTCACCTGGCGTCAATCAGATTAAATACAGCATAAATTGTGTGCGCGCTTATCAAGACGAACGTATCACAAATGTGCGCAAATTTTTACAAACATGCCAAGAACACACCACACAAACACAAATACACTCACACATACACACACACTTTTACCTTAATGGCGTACAACATTTTGCACGTAAATTAAAAATAAAAGCAGGCGCGCATAATTTTCAATTTTCATACAACGTTAAAAGCGCTGAAAAATGATATTGAAAAACGAAACTTAACGATGGCCCCAAAACGAAAACAGCAACCGCAGCTGAGTGGGCTGACAGAGACAGAGGGAGACAGGAAGAGACAGAGAGAGAGAGACAGGGAAAGGTAGCTGATATATGGAAAGTTAAAAGTTTGGGAGTAACATTTGGCCTACACTTTGCACACTTTTAAATTTTCAAATGTGACTTTAAAAGAGCATATTAAAAAAATTGGAAATTGAATAAATATACGAAAAGTGAAAGTAGTCTAAATATATTTTTAAGTAATTTTAAAAATTAATCAAAGTCCGAAAGTCCTTTAAATATTTTACAAAATAAATTCGTTTTGTATATTCTATTTTTAGAATAGGAAGTTTTATTAAATAATGCTAATATATCCAAATATTTTTTTGTTACTTTTTATGCAAACATGAAATGATTAAAAATAGCTCGAATATTTTTGAAAAATGCTTTAAGTTATTAAATTTAATAAGAAAAGAAAGCAAAGTTTTTTTTGAAGATTGCAATAAATTTCTAGATATATTTTACAGAGTCAACTAACGGGACTAACCCGCAGCGACCACAAAAAAAAAGGGGTTTTGGCCGCAAAAGCCGCAGGATACGATGGTAAGGGAATCCTGCCAGGCAAGGAAGCGTCTTCAAAAGTTTTGCCGCTTGAAAATAGCTTTGAAGTTGCCGACCAAGTTGAACTAAACTAATAACTTGAGACAAATTAACTTATAGACACACACACACATACACACACAAACAGACTGTATGTGTGTGTGTGTGTGTTTGGGTTGGCATGCAAATTGCTAAAATACCAAAGTGTTATTTGCTTGAGTGGCAACCAACAGTGTCGTCGTGACGTCATTGTCATTGGATTTATTACGCATACGCCGCATGTGCACCAACAATTTAGCTGGCCTCATTTACAACAACTTTTTTCACTTTTTTTTGCTTTCTGTTATTTTTTTACTTTTTTTTCTGCTGTCAACGAGAAAACAGAAAACTTTACATAGACTCTGGCATTCAATTTGGCGTTCAGTTTGTTGCGTTGAATGTCATAAAAATGTGTTTGAGGTAAGGTAACAATAACAAATAAACACGCGCCCGCCTCCCAGTCTGACTATCTGGGTGTGTGAGTAAATACGCTAGTGTGTGTGCATATCTTTTGTGTGTGCGTATATATGTATGTATGTTTAAAGAGAGAGGCTTCGCTTCACACATGCAAATGCCAAGACATAGCATAAAAGTCAAAGCCAAATGGATAAAAAGTTTCAGCCATGAAATACTTTTACTCATTTCTGTAAAACGGTTTTAATATAGATTGGTTTTATTATTTTTTAATTTACGGCATTTGTATTTTCAGCTATCTTCGCTTATTATTGAATACTTTTTTTTTGACAAATTAAGATTATTTCTTAGCAAAATTTAAACATATTTAAAGAATGTTTAAGAATTTTTGAGGCCATTTTAGGTCCGCTTCTCTTATTCATGATCATAACTAAAGTAGTTAAGTTAACTGTAGCAATAATTAAAATATTTAAGAACAACTCTTTCAGTGTGCAGCTGAGCTACGAAAAGGGTAATTATAATTTAAGACGAGATAAAACTGTTGATGCCCCATGGCACTCAATGGGTGCGGGTATCTCAACGAGTATAAAAAAAAGTAAACAAATATAAAGTGTTGTGTCTGTGTGTACGACTGTAGGTGAGGGTATGAGTGTGTGTGTTGTGCTTTTCAGTGCTATTCATTTACAAAAAGCTGGCAAAAAGTTGTGGAAATAAGCTGTGGCAACAGACGCAGCGCAACAGACGCTGTGTAGGCGTACGGATAAGCAAACCAAGAGGCGCTATCAACTGAAGCTGGCGGTAAAAAACCAGAAGAAGAAACCAGAAGAAGAAAAAGTAGAAGAAGTAGAAGAAGTAGAATAAGAGTAGATGTTGTCAACGTCAGGACAGTACAATGCTGGCAGCGATTTTTAAAGTCTAACGCTCTTATTTACACATGCTGCCATATGTGGCACTGCACAATTTGCATATGTATATGTGTATGTAAGTGTTAGCCAAGACATTCTTATGTGTGCGTGTGTACGTTATTGTGTCACTGCCTTAACAATTTTGCGAAATTTTCAAGTTGCTACTACGTTAAATACTTTGGCTCTGACGCCATTTTGTACACTTGGCTGCATGGCACACATCCTGGCTCACAACAGCAACAACAACAATTAAAATGGCAGCTTCTAGCTTGAACCCAACCACCAAACTCTTGGCCACAATAAGAGCCAGCGGCTTAGCACCGTTCTCAACTCGCCAGTTGCTTAAGCGTCGAAACCAACACGAAAAGTATGAGCACAAAAAAGAAAAAGTAATCATAAAACCGTCGCATATGTGCATATGAGAATGTATTGCTTATAAGTCACACACACGCACACTCACACACACACACACCTTTACACACGCTCCCAGATTTGTAGCTCACACAAAAGGGCGACAAGTCTATTTGTCCTGAACTCACTCTACAGCTTAGTTATATACTTGCCTATGAGCATATTTTTGTATAATTGACAGCAGCTCTGCTAAATGCTGTAAATTCTACTTTAACTACCCTGCAATCATATATTTACACAGATGGGGTATGATTAAATAATTTCACTTATTTCTGAATTTTTTTTATATTTTTTACACATTTTTAAAAACCTGAATGATTTATTATTTTTATTTACAAATTATCAATTATCGTCTTCATATTAACAATACGCCTATGTGATGTATGCATACACCTAGTTAACCAACTTAGTCTTCTCGTTTTAATAATTCAAAACACTTCATTTGCAGTATTTATAGTAATACTGACAGCAACAACAAAAGTAATAATGGTGGCAGTATTAATAATGACAGTTATGATAATAATAAATAATTATAATAATCTTATTTATAATAATAATTATTTTAATAATAATAATAATAACAATGATAAAAATTGTAATGCATATACATATAAGAATTAGATTTACATGTTTCAACTTGATGATAAATTGAAAAGCAAAATAATGTTAACCTATTAATTATAATTTTGAAAAATATGTATGAGATTATAGGAAATAGTTAATAAATAAATAAATAACTTAATAAAATAAGTAAAGAATTCAATGATAAATTCATTATTCAAAGGACTTACATTCCATGCAGGGTTATCTCTTACTTATTTACTGAGTATCTCACTGTCTTAAAAACTCTTTACTAGTTAAAATCCACTTGTTTTGTTTGCGTTGCGGCATATTTCACTTTAAAAAGGCCCCAGAAAACATTTGGTTTCAGGCTGAGGCCGCCCTCTGTTAAATGGCGCGTAAAATTTCACACTCAATTTGTATGTGTATGTGTGTGAGCGTGTTTGTGTGTGTGTGTGTATGGGATTTGGTTTATTTTTTTATCCAAAGGGTCTGCGTTTGGTTTTTGGTTTTGTGCTGTTTAATATGCTCGTGGCTTAATAATATGGAATTTATGCGCATTTTTGTTGGCCAGAATTTTAAATTTATTGTTCAGCTCATTGATTTGTGGCCTTTGAAATTATTTATAAATAATTTAATATGCTCGTTGAAATCGAGTTATTTAAAAACAAATAAATTGCAATTTATATAAAATGAGGATTTAGATTTAAAGTGAAAAAACATTTACGGTTCGACAACACAAATAATAAAAAATTCTATAGAATAATAAAGATACACAGAATTCATAGAAATAAACTGCAGACTGAGTGCACAAGAATTTGAAAGGTTTTGTGTGCTATATAAATATACCCCGTAATTGTAAAGTGAAGTGAAAAAAGGTTCAACTCAGTTGAAATTTCAGTGAAAATATAATTCAGTGCAAGTATACTTTGAAATAGAAACAAAGACAGCATTAAACTAGTTTTACAATATATATTGAAATAACATCTCTCTATTCTGAAAATTGTATATAAAGAGTTGCAGGGCATTATCCAGTCAAGTTTGTCTTTCGTTATAATTTTTGTTTGTTCTTTTCCTTTCTCAACTTGTTTATTTAGTTCCCAAATAAAAAAAAATAAAATTTCAAGTTCTTCAAAACCCAAAGCCAAATTGTTACACAGAGTTGCGAAACACAATTGAAATTGCTATAATATAATAGTTGTGAAACACTTAATTAAATTAAGCTTCTTGCATTTTCAATTTGCGGCCAAAGCTCAAATTATTCAATAAAATAGAAAATTAAAATTATAATGATACTGTTTTATTGAATTTAAATTGTTTTTATTGTGCTATAAATAGATATAAATTGCTCAGCTAATTGTTGTAACTGTGTAAATTTAAAGCTAAGCCTTAAACATGGCAATCGATTGCCAATTAACCTTGACACTTGTGATATAAGAACTATAGAAGCTATGAGATTGAACCACTTTGAACTATGTATTTCTGATTATTATAATAAAGCTTGGAACTTAAGCTGCAAATATGTAAGTCGAACATATTATAAAAATCCTATGATGTTGAAATTAATAAATCCCAAAAATAAAAATTACTTAAGCGTATATTTATTCGTTTTTAAAGCCATATGCTCAAATAATTGTAACTTCTTCAGACTTAAAATGACTTCATATAAATGTAGAAAATATTGTTGTCAGGCCAACAAATCTCTCCACACGCTGCAATTCAATTCATTTCGTGATGTCAAGTGTCATTTGCTGAAAATTGTGAAGAGAGTGGAAATAAGCAGAGACTGTGCCTTGTGCCTCCTGTGAGGATGCTCCTGCTGATAGCAATTTGTTGTGGGATTAGCCCATTGTTTGCACTCAGCCACCCAAACCACGCCCAGACTAAACTCAATTTAACAGATCCAAGTGCCCCAAGTACCCCAAATGCCGCATCAAAACACAGCTGGAATTGGGCAAGGTGCAAATACAATTCCGAACAACTTTTCTCTACTGTCGAAACATGTTGTAATTGATTTACAAATGCAAATGTTTTTTGGCTCACGTGTGTCTCTAACTTACCCCGCCTCCTTCGCTCAAAACTGTTTTAAACCCTCTGTCATCTCCGGAGAATAGTTCAGAGATATAGCATTTCAGGCACGTACCAAATTTGTCGCTTATCTGTCTAGCTTCTGCCCCTTTCCGAACCTAATCAGTATGAGGGGGCGGCTTTAAATTTGTTTTTCCAGTTGGCAGGGGTAGGAAGAATAGGGGGATTCCTGCTGATGTTGTAATTGCTGTTTACGGCCCTTTAAAGCAGTTAACAACTGAAGCATACACAATTTGCCTGCTTGTGTTTTACAGCTTCAAGTTGAGCTAATTAAAGGCCAGGAAATAGGTCGTAATAGAGAATTTTTAATTAGACTGTGATTGATTCTTAGAAAACTTTTTTTATTACAATTTGCAAGAAATAACTTTTTATAATGTTTAATATTTGTTGAAAATATTTAAAAATATTTACTTATATACTTATATACTTTATTTTTCTCTTTTTGTTTTACAGCTTTTATGACAAAATTATAATTTTACCTAAAATATACACTTCATAAATTTACTGACAATACTTTGCGAAGTAGAACCATTTGGGAATTATAAAAGTTTTCGCAGTGTGCGATTGATAGGGCGAATTCATGGCAGCATGAATTTTCCACGCAAAATTGCACAGTAGTTTCAAGTGCTAACAGTAAATTGGTTTGTCAGCAATAGACGCTGATGGATATGAACCCGGGGAACCTTGAGGCGTGACTGGGATACACGGTATACGGGCTTTAAGCCATCTCCAGCTCCAGCCCTGGCACGTACTGTGAATGGAAATGGACAGGGCCGGAAAAAAGCCATAATCTAGTTTGGCAACTGAGCAAGGTGTTTCCCCAACTCTTTTCCTAGCCTTCTATTCAATTTCTCAATTTCTCAATACTTACTCTTTCGTGCTCCCACGTTTTTTTGTCAGTTTATCAGCTGGTGCTAACAAATTTTTGGAAACTGATTGTCTATTCTCGTGTCTTTTGTTTGATTTGTCTGGCGTGTTTTTTAGCCGTATTTTTGTTTGGCATCTACTTGCGAATTCTCAAGAATTTTTAATGATTTTTAGCTGAGCTTTTTTACGCTCATTTCTATTAAATATATACATATGTATGTATGTATATATATTTATCTTAAGAGTTTGTATTTGTTGGCCGAAACATATGCTTTTTTATCTGTTGCCTGCAGTTGGCTTTAACGAGCCGCTAACAAGTGAAATATATTTAAATAAAATATAGAAATACAATTCTATGCGCATCTATAGACAAGTATATATTTGAGAATAAACATATATGTCTAAATCGTCGACTATCTATGTATATACACTGAGCTACAAAACAAATTGTGCTACTCAAGTTAATTTAGGAAGAGATACATTTTCGTTTTGAAAATATTATTAAATTATTCTTTTTATGCATTTAATTGTTGTTTCAATTTATAGCAGAAGCAATTTAACATTTTTTTATAATTCCCCATATTTAATAGACTTTAAATTATTTTATCACATTTTTAATAAGGGATTACTTTATTTATCAAAAAATCAAATTTATTCTAAGTATTCCGTAAAATTCCAATGAATCTGTTTAGAAATTCGAAGTTTCAGGAAAACGATTTCCCCTTTTCTTTATAAATATTTTATTAAAAATTTATTGCATTTTCGAAGTATGTAATTCGATGTTGTTTAGTGTAAGAACTTGGGAATTGTATATCCAATATAAAATCGGACGATTATTTCCGCCGCCAAAAAGAAATATATTTGAAAATATTCTGCTCTTTGTTGTTGTTGTTGATTTTCTCTAACCGAATATTTTAAAAGCAATTTAGCAAATTTTATTAAATAATTTCTTGCCATGTTTGCAATTAAATTAATAAGCGAAGAAGAAGAAGAAGAGAAGAGAAAAATATGGTAAATTAAATTGTACTTACTTTTGTTTAATATGAATAAATTCGCACCTTTCTGCTGAGCTGCGTACAATATCAGCTAAGAATTCTTTATTTGTATTTTTTGTATTTATTGTTGTTTTTGTTTGATGATAATGATGATTATTGAAATAATTTATTTATTTTCTGTTGTTTTGTTAAGCGTCTTTTGCGCCGGTTTTATGGAGATGTTGTTGCTACTGCAATTGTTGTTGTTGTTGCTCTTGTTTTGTTGATTTTGTTTAAAGCCAATTTAAGACTTTAATCAGCACTTTTTGTATTTTCTTCACACTCACTCACTCACACGCACACACACACGAACACTTAAACACTCACACAGATGCACACATATACACGCATTTGCATTTGTTTTGTATTTATTGTGCTCAATTTGCTGTTGTTGTTGTTTGCATTTGTTTTACGCGCTTTATAAATTGAACTTGAGTATAATATTATTTATTATTAACACGAGCGACGCCGCCAAATGCCGTGCACGTTGTTGCGATTGCGAATGTGCGGAGTAACTGTAAACTGTGAAACTGCCAAACAGCAGCAGTCGGGCAGTTACCGTTACCGTTACCGAGCGTGTGAACAGAACAGCGTCGTCTGCGATACTTGTGCGAAAAATTTGCTACAAAAGATGCCGCCAATACTTGACGTTTTGCGCTCAAACATAATCGCACTCAACGTGTGCGATTCGTTTTGGTATGAGTGCTTTTTACATTTTGTTTTTGTTGCTATTTGTTCGCCATCTGCGTGTTGGGGGTGGCGCACATGTTCAGCATACGTCATCAATGTGGTTCGGTTCGAACATGTTGCAGTTCGAAACGTTTGCTTGCACTCAAACTGCTGACCGCTCACTCTCACTCTCACTCTTATTGCTCGCTCTCGCACTCGCTAACTGTTGCCGTTCTCGAGCATGTTTGCGTTTCGTTCGTTCGTTCGTTTGTTCGTTTGTTTGCCTTGGATTCAGTTCAGTTTTCGTGCACGGCATGCCAAAATTGCTTGAGTAGGTTGGTAGGTCACTGCCTCGTGTCGCTGTGTGCGTGTGCGCGCGATTGTATGTGTGTATGCCGCTCCTTTAAGAATACATTCACACATATGCGTTTGAGTGCGATGGGGTTTTCGTCTATGTCTATGTCTGTGCTTAAGTTCATTAACGGCAACACCGCGCAACAGTTCACGGCATGCGCTGCCTTCCATGAAACTTATGGCTTTGCTTTACATGCTTACACATGTTTGTGTGTGTGTGTGTGTGTGAGTATTTGCACACATACGCAGACCGTTAGTTAGCTGTAAGAGATACTCAAATTTTTGGGACTGATTGCTTCGTCTACTATTCGCCCGTAGCAGGAACAACAATAATAGCAGCAGGGAACGCAGCAGCAGCTGAATGAATGGATCTGAAATTGTGCAAATGTTGTTGTTATTTTTTCTCTTTTTTTTTGGGTGCGGTCCCTATTCAAATCTGCGGCTATACTGTTGATAGATATTATTTGCACGTGCTTGTCTAGATTGTATTTGATGAGAAATGATATAAATAAAGCCGACTTTAACCTTTTTTAGGTTTTATTTATCCTACGAGTGATTTCTAAAGTAAATATAAAAAAAGGGTCAAACTTTGAACTTTTATTACACAATCAAATCAATGTTCGTACTAATGCAATTCTATAATTGCGAGTGTTATGTGTTTTATATTAAGGTCTCAAATGTGGCAGCCCTGAGTCTAGTTTCGTTTAGTTTTCTTTTCGTTAAGCTAGAAAATATAGCAAATAAGAAATATGTAAGTATGTATACCGAAATCCAAGTTTAGTAGTTTTTAAACTCTTTAAAGTTCGCTTACTTTTAAATGAATTTCAACGGATTTATAACACTTTTAATGACCGCCATAATTGAGTAAAAATTGTACGTGTAATTTTAAGCGATAAAATAAAATTGTCCATAACTCAATTTGGCATTTTCTGCTAATTTTGTGGTAGACCAAAATTTGTAATTATAATTTTTAGAAAAGGACGATAAACAAATATTAAATATGTGCGGCAGATGTTTGTAATTATTGTTAGCTCTGTATATGTATGTAGGTGTGTGAGTGACTGTGTGTGTGTGTGTTTGACTATTTGGTAGGTATTTTTATGGCTATCTGTCTGTCCGTGGCCGTTAGGCGCTAATTAAGTGCATTTTCTAACTGCCCACACACACACACACACACACATACACACATTTGGCCATACACATTGTTTCTTTTGAACGCGCCGGTCGTGTTTTTAAGTGGCTCTAGTGTAGTTGAGCTTTTCACACCGTTTTCCTGCGTGATCTTTCCTGGAAGATTAACAAAAAGGTGAACTGGAACGCTGTCGAGGCTTGACATTGCTCACCTGAGCTTGGTGGAACACTTGGAGAGTGCTGTGGCCAATCTTGGATTCCAAAGGCGGCTTCTGAAGGGCTTCAGTTCGGTGACAAGAGAGGGGAGGCCTGCCAGTTAATTGCTGCTTTCTTTCTTTCTCTCTTTCACTTCCTGGCTTTCACATTGCTGAATTTCCTTGCTTTCTTTGCACTTTGTGGACAAAACTTGCGTATCACGCCGCCAACCAACCAGCTGATCTAATCAACCTGCAGGGCTGCATCTCGATCACACGAAAGTTGCATATCAGCAAGCTTTCTGTTGGTCAACTCTGCAAACTTTCGCGCCAAGCCAATAATTCAAATTTAAACTTGATTTTGTAAATTAAATTCTAAATACAAAATTATCGTTTAAATTTGAGCACGCAACATCTCCAGATTGAGCTTCACCCCAACGGATTCACAAAATCAACTTTTTCGCGCCAAACGGATAATTTAAATTAAAATTTGAATATTTTTAACTTAAATTCAGTTAAAACTATCAATTTTAATTTTGTTTGTTTTGGAAATTGAACATCTAAAGCGAGAATTTGATCCAACTAAGGACGCTGTCTAGCCAAACAAACACTGCTCTGGCGGTGCCCATCCTGGCCGCTGGAGCAGCTGGCAATACAGGTGGGAATGGAGAATATATCGATGCGCAGGCGTTTGCAACATCGAAAAAGTTGACCCGAACACCGCCATCGTGTGCACATGGCCCGTCAGCGGCGCCACCGAAGATCGCCGAAGGAGTCTTTGTCTTTGATGCTGGCAACAAAGATGAGACACCGAAAAGAGGCCGGGAAATAGAGAGTCCCACGAATATAACACGGAAAACGCCCCCTAAGAAGCCCAAGAGCGTCAAAACACCACAACCAACATCACCTAGTGAGCTTATGATGGAACTTGGTGGCATCCTTGGCGAAATTATTTATATGGTTGAGGATAAGAAGCCTGCTATCCGGCACATTAACCTGGAAATGAAGAAGATGATGAAGCGGATGAAGGAAATCCAGGAACAAGTGACTGATCATCTGGAGAGGGACTCCAAGGATGCTAAGCACACAAAAAGATGCACCAATTGTGAATCTGCGAATCTCCAGAAGACAAGTTGCGCCCCTCCTGCGGCACCAATATCAGCTGAACATATCAACGAGTCTCCCATGGCCCGGAATATGGAACGCCCTATACTCAACTCACAGGAAAATGGAAATCTCCGTTCTGCTGATCCGAACATTATGCAGCACCCATCCAAAGCAGAAAGCTCCAAATGGCAAAGAGTCAGCAAACGCACAAAGCAGACCAAGAATCAAAACTGCAGACCTGATGCAGTAATGATACGTTGCAAAGAAAAGGATGCGTACGCACAAGTCCTTAAAGCCGTCCACAGCGAGGTATCGATTCAGGAATTCAAGGATAATGTATCTGGAATTCGTCGCACAGCAGCAGGCGAGATTCTTCTGCGAATGAACAAGGCCTCCGACGAATCCACAGGGAAGCTGACAAAGGCTATCCAAGAAGCAATCGGCGATCAGGCAGTAGTCAAAGCCATCGCTGACAAGGTGACAATTGAGATTCGCGACATCGCTGAGTGGACAACAAGTGATGACGTCCTAGAAGCTGTTTTTAAAGCCATAGACTGCGACCTAAGCTCTGAGGCTGCACCTAAGCTTCGCCCGGCCTACCAAGGCACACAGACGGCCACACTGATCCTGCCCAAGGATATTGCCGAACACATTCTCAACCTTGGCAAAATGAGAATTGGTTGGGCAGTCTGCCGCCTGCGTGCTAAAGTGGAACCACGAAGATGCTTTAAATGTCTTAGCTTCGGCCACATAGCATCAAGATGCAGGAGCAAGTTCGACGCCACCAAGCTCTGCTTTAACTGTGGAGGAGAGAACCACGCAGCGAAGGATTGCAGCTCGACTGCTGCCTGCATTATCTGCAAAAGATCTGGAGAGAAGAACACGGCACACAGCACAATGAGTAAGCTGTGTCCGCGGTATCTAGATGCCATTCGAAACCGCAGAAATTAAGTTACTACAGCTTAATATAAACCACTGCCGTGCAGCCCAGGACCTACTGGCAAAAATAGTCGAGGAAAGGAGCATCGATGTCGCTATCCTGAGCGACACTTACAAAGCAAAACACGATGGCGTTTGGCACCAGAGTAACGACGGTGGAGCAGCTATCTGGAGCTGTGGCCAGCATCCAAGCCAACTAACCCACAGACTGCAGCACCGCTGGTTTGTGAGAGCCAAAACAAGAGGCATTTTCATCTACAGCTGCTACCTGCCTCCCAGGGTACCGATTCAGGAGTTCAAAGCTGCTCTTGACGATGTTGTGGGTGACGCACAGGGCAAATCTCCCATCCTAATTGCTGGAGATTTCAATGCATGGTGCACGGATTGGGGTAGCAAACGAAACAACCAACGAGGGCTGATTCTTGCGGACGCATTTGCACATCTAAATGTTTGTCTGCTAAACAACGGATCGCAAAGTACATTCAGCATGGCAGGTCGTGAATCAATTATTGATCTAACTTTTGCCAGCCCTGCACTAGCTCGGGATGCTGCTTGGCAGGTCTCCGATATTTATACCAATAGTGACCATAACGCTATTATAACGGACCTACGCACCAGAATAACCACAAGGAGAACACAACCTGCTCGCCATGTGGGCTACAAAGTGAACACCTTAAATAGAACTTTACTTCTCTCCAATGTGCAGACCATTTCGGCAACGGGTGATGCAAACAGCTGTGCTCAGAAAATTGCGGACTGCATCAGGATGGCGTGCGATGCATCGATGGCAAAATTGTACAGTGGAGGAAGCTGGCGCAAACCAGTTCCATGGTGGAATGATGAGATCGCTAAAGCTCGCTCTGACTGCTGTGCGGCTAAACGGAAACTGCAGAGGTCTAGGGGCAGACCATCCTTTGAGAGCAACCTGGTGGAGTTCAGAATCAAGCGCAGAAAATTACGATCGAAAATC